>OW240912.1:179095614-179183565 GCA_933207985.1 Pelobates cultripes
CAGAACTTCTAAACATGGTATACAACAATGGGTAGTCCCAACTGTATACAGAGGGTTAATGCTCCAACATGCACATGATGCACCTACATCTGGGCATCGTGGTGATAAGATCACATATGAGATATTGCGTGATTACGCATATTGGCCACACATGTTAAGGGATGTTAAGACATACTGTCAGGGATGCTTGATTTGTCCGCAATATCAACCCCATGGTCCAACCCATCGTGCACCACTTCAGAAGAGGGGGTGTCATTACCCTGGTCTGATATTCAAATTGACTTTATAGGTCCTGTAACAAGATCTTCAAGAGGTAACAAATACATGTTAACCGTTACATGTATGTACACAAAGTGGATAGAATGTTTGCCTTGAAAAGAGAACACGAGTACCGTGTGCGCCACTTTGTTGATTAACCATGTCTTTTCCAGGTTCGGTCTGCCTCAAAGAATTGAGTCAGACAGAGGTAGTCATTTTACCAGCGAAGCAATGGCTAAGATGTGGAACATTCTAGGTGTTAAACGAAAGCTACATATTGCATACCGCGCTGCGTCTAGCGGGGGGGTAGAGCGATATAACCAGTCTATCGTTAATATTCTGAAGAAATATGTTAAGGAGTCTGGTAAAGACTGGGACATTAAATTGCCCCTATTTTTAATGGCGATTAGAGCTACACCTAGCACTGCTACCAAATTGTCACCTTTTGAATTGATGACAGGAAGAAAGATGGTTTTACCACAGCATTTACTATATCGTACTTCGGATCATAACTTGATCAATGCTGCCACTACGCATCAGTATATCGAAGATTTGCGCAAGCATTTACAGCATGCGTTTGCTTTTGCCCAAAAGAATCTAGAAAAAGCAGCGACAGGGGTTAAGACCTATTACGATCTAAAAACCACGAAAAAGGAATATGAGATAACAGATCAAGTCTATCTGTATAACTTTGCGCGAAATCAAGTCAAGGAAAATAAATTTTTACCTTCTTGGAAAGGGCCATATGTCATCATTGACAAAATTTCCCCAGTAGCGTATAAGATAAAAATTCCTAAGGATGGTGATTTTATTGAAAAGTGGGTTCACATTAACCAGTTGCGTGCTTGTCATCCTAAATCTCAATTAAGGATTATAGGTGTGGATTCAGATGCAGAAGGGTGAACGACTAACCTGGATGAATGCTTGATTCACGTGGTATAGTATGATGTGAAATGTTGTGATGTGCCATGATCTCATGTACGTTCATGTCATTAACCATTTCCTTGCCATCCAATAACTACATTTTATAAGCAGGTTACTAGCTTGTTTAACTGCTATAGGTAAATTGCTGAGGAGTCAGTAATAAATGTAGTGAGGGATGAAGTTATAAAAATAGAATTAGACAGAATACATATGTTGATGAATCGTAATAATGTGTTATCCTAGGCCAAGTGATGTCACACTGTTATAAGTTTGTATGCTTAACAAACCTTGAATCATTAGTAGATAAGTCTGAAACGAGTTCCTGATCCGTGACTGTCGAAAGATGTCCAAGAAGGATGTGGCGTGTTTCTGGATCGTACTGCTCCTGTGCCAAGAGCTACGGACCGACCCGATTGCAGAGATGGGACCATCCTCCGGCATCCTGATTCAAGAGACACCAGGGTTCATCTTAACGGAGAAGAGGATCCTGACCCGACGTGTGTTCGTCAGCTTGGACCCCAAGATTTCCATCGAGAAGGCATACAACATTTCATCGATGCAGCTTCCTGAGTTACAGACTTGGTACCAGATGCACCTCCAAAGAGCACAGGACCGTGTGCGAAACATCTTGGAGCAAGCCCGGAAACCATTTGTATCCAGTTCTATTCCGATGAGCAACCGACCCAAAAGGTTCCTCACCGCTATAATTGTTGCATTAGTTTGTGCCACTGTCGGTGCAGTTGTCGCAACTGGAATGTCTGCAGCCAACTCTATTACTGTCCAAAAGCTGGATATGGAAATCTATGCGCTAAAGCAACACATTAACGATATTCATCAGGTGATACAACAGCAAAGAACACTTCTCCAAGACGTGTTAACTATTGTGGAAGACACAGTTGTTACAACAAATTTGCATTCGGAGTTAATTGCCAAATCCACTGAGTTGCACCAAAGTCATGACTTATTTAAGCGTGAACTTCCATTTCTGCATGACCCAATATTGTTCCACACACTTGCTTTTCTCGACGAAGTACAAACTGGAATGATCGAATTGGCAGGGGGACGCATACCTCTGTATTTGGTATCCAAGGATATTGTTCATGCGATGCTTGCCAATGTGGATGGAGAGACAATTGAGCCTATGCAATTAAATCTGGCCTTTGAGATGGGGAGCGCTATACCTCTCTTAATTAATCCGGAACGTATGGAGATTTGCTTTTTATTGACCATACCATATGTAACTCCCAAAGACATTTTTCAAATGAAAATAATGTACTATGTAATAATGATATTATGGTTGATTGTACTAAGTGTAAAGTTTAAAACTTTTACAGGTACAAATATATACAAAAATGTTCATTCCACGCACGGGCCTATGTTAGAAATGATGTGATTGCACAATATGTCTGGTAACTTCTATAGTGCTTATTCATAAGCTAAATTAATTTTGGCTATGAAATGCACTAAAGGGGGGTTATGTCAGGGTATTTATATCGGCAGACATTTTGTGCTATGATAGAAACTAAAAGTGTATATTCTGAGTCACTCTGAACAGACCAGACTCCATTTTGTTATTTCAAGTTAACAAAAAGACACTATATTTCTATCTGTAAGCTAACCACTTTCCCAGAGCTGAGGAATGAATAGTATATACAAGCCAAGTGATAAGGAAGGGGGTTGGACAGATTGTCTAATGCTAATGGAATATAATCAAATCTAAACCCAGACAATTGTGACAGAGAAAATTAAATAATTTAAAATTTAACTGTCTATATACATATAAGGTACCATTGTATGGAAAAGGGTAAACTTAGTTCATGATCTGTCATATCAGAAATTATAGCAGATTTGCAGACACATAGTCTGGACAAAATTTAAGAACCCCTTTGATCTTTGAAGGATACGTAAGTTATAGCCACTATCTAGATAGGCCAAAATGACGTCAAAATAGCCACCAGGAAAAGTTAACTCTTTCCTGGATAGGTATGTTTAGTGGGACAAGACTGCCCTCTATAGACCAAATACCTAATTTGCGATCTGGAAGATAACCACACCTCTAGTGTTTCTATTGGGTTATCAACTGATGACGTACAGGGAGTCTGGCCCTTTAAAAGTTAAGACAAAGGGAAGATAGAGAGATACGAAATAGGAGGCAGATGCAGGACATATGCAAAGGAGAGGAGAGAGGAATTGGAAGTTTGGGGACTCCAACTCGGACAACATCTGAGACTAACACTCTACTCCTAAAACTCTAACACTTAAAATTTACTGACTTTCTAACCAACACCTCCATGCAGAGAGACTACCGATCGGATGAAATATCTACTCAACTGGTAATTATACTGGTTTCATTTAATTAAATTAAATTAATTAAATGTATTAATAGCATTATATATGACTGGATAAAGCACGGTCAGATTTCCATATTAAGAAATCTTAGTTAACTAAGAATATATAGTTATAAACATTCCATTCTGCAGGTGGAATTAAGAATAATTATATATTGATGTGATATTATCACGTGTTAGCATACCGCTGTTTTTATCCAGGTGTATTGATTTGCTCTAAATTAAGATAGATATCTTTTAGACAAATTAAAAATCTGCTTATATAATGTAGTAAATTCTCTTATTGGATGATTTTAAGAAAATGACTAGTGAACTGGTTTAAATGTTATTTTATTTAAAAATACATAAGAATAGATCTTAACTACCTAGGGGATCTAGCCAGCATTGAAAGGGTTATTCTAACTGTCTGCTAAACTTTACGACCTTACGCTGCACTCTGAGGAATTCTGTTCTCTGTGTGAAAAGTTTCACTTTCAGTCTGTGAAAGCTAGTCATAAATCGTCAGAATTCTTGACAGAAAATGCTAGTTAGCCATTGAAACGTAATACCCATTCCTTTGTATTGCATATAATTTTGTACTGGATATTCATTGATTATTGTCATGCATGTTACATAATATTATTTGTTAATTATTGGTTATCATAAATAAAATCTATTTTTATACATTGCGATTTTAATTATATGAAATACATTTCACTTACGATAAACGTTCTTTGGGATCTGAGAATTGAATTAGTGGGCAATTCTCAACTGTTACTATTATTATCCCATAAATATCCCCACAACATACATGAGCAATGTGATCAAGGACACATGGAAATTGTTTTAGAATTGTATCCAGGCAACAGTTTTCCCTATAAACTGACCTCTCAGTTTTACTTGTGAGGGCATTGCTCCAGAATTACAATATTGTTTAAGTACCTCTAAGCTATTGATAACTGATTTAAATATAGCAGCTTGTTATCTGGTAGTTTCTAGTGTAGAAAATATCAATCTGTTTTCTATCACTTAGATCTGTGTAACAAGTGTTGTAGGTGTGAAACAATATTACAAGTGACCGATGTAGTAAATTCGAATCAAAGTTCCATTCGCAAAAAAAAGTCTCGCCCATCTTCTGTGGGTTATTGCATTTTTAAGATGTAGATTTATTGTATCACACTAGCCAGGCACAGGTAGATTGTCTGGCATGTTGTTTTGGTGTTTGGTTTTTAATTTTGTAGTTGTGTCTTTACACAATATAGAAATGTATATTAATGCTTCTGTATATGAAGGGATCACAATAACACTTATTTTTCACTTTTTGAAAAAAAATCAGGCTAAACAAAAATTGGTAATTAACAATATGACACCTGAAAAGCACATGAAAGGATGCTATATGATTTAAAAAAAAAAAAAAGAACATACTACATGAAGGTCATGTTCACTAGAGTGTGTAGTCATGAATGTAACCAGTAAAACTTTGTTTTTACAGCCACTGGTTGGCCCTTACATATTTTAAAACTTGTTTAATTTTGTTATAGCATGACTTGTAGTCTTGTTTTTAACTTGAATATAATACATATTTTTGTATAACACTTGTGACAGTGTGTTTTTTTTTCATTGATTATTGAATTTTAATGGTCTAAGATAATTAACATGTCAACAGGCAAACGTAACCCGAATAATTTGTCTCAGTCTTGCCTTCTATACTACCCGCACCATAGGCAACATTTATTTGTCTTTTGAAGCCCATGGAACAGCAAGCTAGGTGGAATGGGCCTTGACAGAGCTAAGAGGCAGGCCTATGAATGAGGTGTGGTTTGATTGGTGGAGGTCAGTTAGGGGAGTGGCCTAAGTTTCCCATATAAAAATCGGCCATTTTAATTCAGGTTCCATTTTAATTTTAAATCCCTTACCTGTTGGTAGCTGTTGCTGTCTTCCTGGTGGGGGTTTTTTTCTTCTTATTTCTTTCAGATGGATTCCTTGACAGCTGAGAGGGATATGGCAGCGATCTTGGAAGGTGTCAGGGCAGCGGTTCGTCAGCATGGAGTGGCATGGATGGAGCAGCGGCTGAGAGCAGCACTGAATATGGCGGGACCGTCTGTGGCGCCGGCACGCAGGACATCCCGGCGGACTAGGCCGCCGCAACGTCTAAGCCCAGAGTCCGGTGCCGGCGTGGTGCGGGGTCGAAGCCCGTCAGCGGGCATGCCAGGGGCCAGCACTACGAGCGGTAGTGGCCAGGCTCGGACCCGCAGAGGTCGCGGCCTGGACAGTATGGCGCCGCGCCGCCCGGCAGGAGTTCCAGTTCAACGGCTGCAGTAGGCCCCTCAACTGCAGCGGGCGCTGCTGGGAGCAGGGATCAGCCATCTGGGCGGAGCACAACCGGTGAGTCACCCCCTGGGGCTGTTAAGGCAAAAAGGGGAAGAAAGCAGGGGTTGGTCAGGTTCCGCTGAGGATGGGGCAGCCAGTAAGGGCTTGGGCAACAGGGAAGTCATAGCACCTGCAAGTGATTCCAGGGTAGGTGGTGAGGCGTCCCGAGCACTCAGCAAGGTACGGCATGGGCGGTCTAGGCCGCAGGCACCCCCTTCCAAAGTGCAGCAGCCACAGGTGACAACCCAGAGTGAGGTGCACAGAGCGCTGGTGACAGGTGGCAGGGTCACAGCAGGGAGCAGCATGGCCCCTTCCCGGATTGGCACGGGTACTGGGCGCTGTAGGCCAACAGACCAGCGGGTGGGCAGGGACAGCCGCACTCAGGATAGGGAAGCCAGGCCCCCAAGGAGGCGTAGAGCCAGCGGGGGGGACAGGAGGGCTTCTAGCCATCGCTCCAGGAGTAATCGGTGGAGCAGGCAGCGCAGTAGCAGCGGGGAGTCTGTGGCTGGGCGCTGCTGTGACTCACCCGTTAGGGGATCATCCTTACAGGGGAGTGCCTCCAGGTCAGTTAGCGGGGGCTCCCCCGACAGGCGGTGCAGAAGATTTTCGAGTGATAGTTACGGCCGCAAGGTTCAGGATGCCGGGAGTTGCAGGCCGCATAGAGAATCACCGGGTGAGGTCAGGGAGGATCGGTGTTCTGATGATGGCCTCCTCAGGTTTGCTTCTTCTGTTCACAGGTCATTGGATGTCGGGTCGGCGGGCCGAAGGAGGCCTCAGGACGGCGGGGATTTCCAAACAGCTTCGCCAGGACCCTCACACGGCGGAGTTCGGGTAGCAGCCCCAGGATCGGCGACACCACGGGGTTTGGCTGGTGAGTCCCACAGTACACCACACTCGGGAGACTTGTTAGAGGGCTTAAAATCGTTTCTTACATCGTGGAGTTCAGGTTCGGATAGAGGGGCTTCCTTTAGCAAGGTTTGGTTGCCAGGGTCGTCGGGTCTGGGGACGGGGGAGAAACTAATAACAGGACAGGCAGGGAGCAGTACAGGGGAGGTTATGGCAGCGTCATCGGCGTCGGTAGCCACAGAAGTAGTAGCTGAGAGCGACCTGCTATTGGGTGATATCCCGGATGCAGCACGGCAGAATGTGCATGTGTCGTTTGCGTGTCCACTAGGGTGTCATCTCAAATTGGAGGTTAAGGAAAAACTGTGGAAAGGGGAATTTGTGGAGATCTTCTCCCTTCTCCCACTAGAGGAATACTTAGACTTGAAGGAAGAAAAACGGCGGCGGTATAGAAAAATCCCTAAAACTTTTGGGAATTGGCTGCGAGCCTTTTGCATCCTGGTGAGTGTCCTGGGTGAGAAGATGCCTGAGAAATGCTCTCAGCTATTCTGTTACCTGGACGGTGTGTGGGAGTCATATCGCACTGGCCTGGTGGCAGTATGATGAACAGTTCCGTCAGAGGTTATCGGCTAATCCGGGAATGCGGTGGGATCAGATGGACCTGCCATTATGGATGAAGCTGATGATGGCGCAGAAGGCAGCTCCCTTTTAGGGGGGGGTGGCGCCGGTCCCTCTTCCACCTCGTCGGCTGCTCAAAGGAAGGGATTCTGCTGGCTCTTTAATGAAGGCCAATGTAAGTGGGGCTCCGCATGCCGTTTTAGGCATGAATGCTCCGGATGCGGTGGGGGGCATGGTTACAACCGGTGTTTTAAGCGGGGTAAGCCCGCGGCAACAGGAAACGCCGGCGGTGCGTCAGCACCATCCGCTTCCTCTGGGGTGCTTGCAAGCGGTTGAGCTGGTAAAAGAAGCAGGACGGGGAGCGTTGTTGGCAAAGGCGAATATAGAAGCGGCTTTTTGCCTTCTACCCATCCGCCCGAAATGTCACCATTTATTAGGCTGTTATATTGATGGAAATTATTTTGTAGATCTTTGCCCATGGGATGTTCCATTTCATGTGCTTACTTTGAAAAATTTAGTACCTTCCTGGAATGGGTGGTGAGGGTGGAAGCGGGCACCAAGTTTGTGGTCTATTATCTGGACGATTTCTTGTGTGTCGGGCTCATGTTTTTGGGGTACCTCTGGCTCGCGACAAGACCGTAGGGCCTATAACATGCCTTAGCTTTCTGGGCCTTGAAATAGATACGGAGGCCGGGGAATGCAGGTTACCACTGGATAAGCTGGAGTCCCTCCGTGGTGCCATTTCGGAGTTGCGCAGGGCAAAAAAGGCGACGCTACGGACCGTGCAGTCCTTATTGGGGCGGTTGAATTTTGCATGTCGCATTATTCCGGTGGGAAGGGTATTCAACCGGTTCCGAGCTAAGGCCACTGCGGGAGTACGGTCCCCTCATCACTTTATCAGGGTCACAGCCCCGATGAGGGAGGGTATGGGAGACCTTCCTGAAGGACTTCAATGGTCGGGTCTTCTTTAGGGATAAAAGTATTGAATCGCCCGAGTTGGAACTTTTTACCGACGCGTCAGGAAGCGTGGGTTTTGGGGCTTACTTTGCGGGTCATTGGTGTGCTGAGAAGTGGCCTGAACATTGGACAGCCAGCCCATTTATTCGGAACTTGGCCTTTCTCGAGTTATTCCCATTAGTAGTAGCGCTCTCATTGTGGGGCCAAGTCTTTCGCGATAGGAGAGTGATCTTCTTTACCGACAATATGGCCGTAGTGGAGGCGGTGAATAATCTTTCGGCTTCATTGGTCCCAGTGGTTTGACTCCTTCGTCGGTTTGTTTTGTATTGCATGCAGTTCAATATTGTTTTTCGTGCACGTCATATACCGGGATTCTTGAACGTAATTGCTGATTCGCTTTCTCGCTTTCAGTGGGAAAAATTTCGGTTGGAGGCTCTGAACGCACAAATGGAGGGTCTGTCATGTCCGGATCACATGTGGTAGCTCGGGACCTCTTGCTTGGAGGACTGATCAGGGATTCGTTGACTCCGGGCACGTGGGCGGCGTATAGTAAAGTATGGAAAAGTTGGGACGAAGCTTTGGGCTGTACGGGGGATCAGGTCTCCACAGAGGTATGTCTCGATACGCTATCTCTATCTCTATCTCTATCTCTATCTCTATCTCTATCTCTATCTCTATCTCTATCTCTATCTCTATCTCTATCTCTATCTCTATCTCTATCTCTATCTCTATCTCTATCTCTATCTCATGCTCACTGACGCACACAAGCAGTACCATTTTAACAGAGTTAAGGCCCCCTGGACAAAGCAATGCACTGGGGCCCTTCCTACACAACAACTCACAGGAATTGTAATTATTGATAGACTGCTGAGTCCATCCACACACACACACACACACACAGACTCTGCTGAGTCCATCCACACACACACACACACACACAGACTCTGCTGAGTCCATCCACACACACACACACACACACAGACTCTGCTGAGTCCATACACACACTGCTGAGTCCATACACACACACACACACAGACTGCTGAGTCCATACACACAGACTGCTGAGTCCATACAGTGTGTGTATGGTGATAGTGTATGTGTATGGGGGGGCAGTGTGTGTGTATGGGGTGTGTATGGGGGGCAGTGTGTGTATGGGGGGCAGTGTGTGTCTATGGAAAAAACAGTATAGGGGAATATTGTGCCTATAGGAGCTATATAGGGGGCAGTGTGTGTGTGTGTGTGCCTATGGGGGGCAGTGTGTGTGTGTATGGAAGGCTGCTTATAGAGAGGCAGTGTGTGTGTATGGGGGACAGTGTGTGTATGGGAGCTGTATGGGGGCAGTGGCCTTGTGTGTATAGGGGCAGGGGGAGTGTGTGTGTGTATGGGGGAGTGTGTGTATGGGGAGTGTGTGTGTGTATATGGGAGTGTGTGTGTGTATGGGGCAGTGTGTGTATGGGGCAGTGTGTGTATGGGGCAGTGTGTGGGGCAGTGTGTGTATGGGGCAGTGTGTGTATGGGGCAGTATGGGGGCAGTGTGTGTGTATATGGGGGCAGTGCATGTGTGTGTGGCCATGGGGGGCAATGTGTGTGTGTATGGGGCAGTATGGGGGCAGTGTGTGTGGCTGTATGGTGGGCCATGGGGTGTGTGTGTGTAGAGTGTGTGAACACTTTCCCCCCCCCCCCCAGCCTAACTGTCACTGGAGGATGTTGCTGGGGGTCAGGCAGCCATCTTCTGCAGCACCATGGGCTGCTGCATTATGGCGGGGGCGGGGCTTATATGCGGGAGGCGGGGCTTTGTTTGGGGGCGGGGCCTGTGCCGGGGAGCCAATCAGTCCCAAGGTGTCCCAGCACCTCTCTTGCATTCCCTCAGGCTGTTACAGTCCGAGGGAAGCCCATGGCCAGCAAGTTGCTGGCATTTGGGGGGGCCCAAGGGGGGGCACAGCATGATGTAGGGGGGGCCATGGCCCCCTCTGGCCCCCCTAGCGACGCCACTGGTTCCTGATGCTGCTGTTAACCCCCCTGCGGCGGCTGAACGGCATCCTGTGAGGAGGGCGAGACCGCCCCAGCGGCTGAGCCCAGACATGGCACCAGAAGTGAGGAGGTGCCGGAGCCCATCAGCAGGGGCCAGTGGGGCCCTAGCAGTGGTTGCAGGCCAGGCTGAGGCGGTGAGTACACGGCCGGCACCATCTGTCCGGCGTGGTGCCGGTCGGGCGTGGGCAGCAGCTGGGAGGAAGACTGCTGTGCGGCCTGCAACCAGGAGCGCCACCCGTAGCAAGGCGGCCAGCAGGGCAGCGGTGACACCAGCGGCCTCCGTGGATGCCGGGAGCATGGCAGGGCGAACAGGAAGAGGCGTCCCGGTGAGTCGGACGCCGGTGTGACAACCGGGCTGCTGGGGGCTGTCAGTAGTGGGCAGGTTGTTCCCTTAGGGGCAGGGGGCGCCCATCAGCAGGGACACAACGACGGCGGCTGAACCTAGCAGCCAGGGGGCGGCTGGCGGGCCCACTCACATGGGGCATCAGAGGCAGGCCAGGTCTGCAGGGGAGGGGGACTCTGGTTGCCAGGGACAGCGCTGGGAATCCCCTGCAGATAGGACGGCCCAAGGTGGGAAGGGGTCACGGCAGGGGGCCCAGTTACACATGGCATCAGGGGGCGCAGAGGTCAGCGGGGGTTAGGCATGGGCGGAAGGGCCGCAGAGGCAGCTCCCAGGGGTGCTGCAGTGGTAGAAGCAGCCCCAGGCAGGAGGAATACAGGGAACGGCGTGGAGAGGGTGCCAGGCAGGATGGGGCACGGAGCGCCAGTGAGAGAAGCAACTCTGGTGGCAGGCGCAGTAGGAGGAGGTCAGGCTGCAGGGAAGGCGGAAGGAGGGACCAGCGCAGCACCTCAGTGTCATCAGACGGGAGTTCACGGGGTCAGCGACATGACTCAGGCGGCAAAGAGGGCCAGGCAGGGAGGCGGAGAGATTGGAGCGTAGGGAGGAAGGGCGGGTAGCTGGACACAAGAGCAGACTACCCAGGTGGTGTTCTCCTCACAGGTTGCGGAGCGCTACACCTACGGTCCCGAGGCGGGATCAGGCTGAATGGAGTCGGTGTCTATTAGATACTCCTGAGCCGTGCGCGGCGGACGGACTGAAGATGGCCTTGTGGCCTGTCGCGGCCGGGGGTTCGGGTGGTAAGTCACCTGGTACACCACACTCAGAAACACTATTAAGTTCCTTGAAATTGTCAGGTATAGCATGGCATGTATTTCGTCGCCGGAACCCACTTCCGGGTTCACGGCGCTCAGCCCCGCCCTTTTTTCTGACGCGGTCCCTCCACGATACTTAGGAAGACCGCGCCAGATTCAAAGGGCTGGATTATTCGCACAGGTGCTGCAGAAAGATCAGCTGCTCTACTTTTTATCCTACCTGCTCCACTTCTAGACCTCAGCTAGTAAAACGGATTTCTACCTTCTCCACTTCTCGACCTCGGCTTGTAAACGGATTTCTACCTTCTCCACTCCTAGACCTCGGCTTGTAACACTGAATTCTACCTTCTCCACTCCCAGACCTCGGCTTGTTAAAACGGACTTCCCCACTCTCCACTCCTAGTTCTCAGCTTGTTGAAACGGACTTCTAATTTCTCCTTCATTGGGTGAATTAACCCTTCCAGTGCCAGAACTGCCTTTTAGTTAAGTAATACTTTTACCACACAAGCCAATTTCTATTATTTATGTTACACAGTATCTAAAACTCACTAAAGTGTCACTTTGTCTAATTATTCCTCTTATTCATAAGGGATTGCTACAAAGCCTAATTTTTCCTTCATGTGTATTTAAAGGTACAGTGACCATTGTTTCATATCAATATAAAAGGAGGTGAAACTTATTGTTGCTGCAATCAGGAAATTCTGCAGTTGAGTTCCAATTAAAGAAGTATTACAAAATAGATATTACAGAAATCCTTTTAGACTCATGGGCGAATAGGGAAGTTTCGGCTCCGCAGTTCTCGAGGGTGTGGGGCCAGGATAAGGGTCCCAGTTTAGCAGATAGAGTGGTGGGGACAGGGAATGGCGATCTCAGACTGACTATGAGCGGGTCGGCTGGGGGGTCGGGTTAAGGAGCGGAATCTTGTGGCGATATCTCGGATGCGGCACGGCAAAACGTGCACGTTTCCTTCTCGGGTCCTTTTAGGTTGTCATCTTAAAACCGAGCTAAAAGACAAAATTTGGAAAGGGGAGTTTGTGGAGATTTTTGCCCTTCTCCCGCTAGAGGAGTTCCTCGACTTAAAAGAGGAAGATAAAAAGGACGCAAAAAAGGAGGAAGAGGAAAAGAAACGTAGGTATCGGAAGATCCCTAAAACGTTTGGGAATTGGCTCAGGGCTTTTTGTATTTTGGCCAGCGTCATCGGGGAGAAATACCCCGACCGCGGCTCACAACTTTTTTGTTATCTGGACGGGATAGGGGATGCATATCGAACTTATGGGGGTTTAGCGTGGTGGAAATACGATGAGCAATTCCGCCAGCGATTGTCAGCAAATCCCAGTATGAGGTGGGACCAGATGGACCTGCCACTATGGATGAAATTGATGATGGCGCAGAAGGCGGCGCCCTTTCAGGGGGCGGCTGGTGCAGTACCTGGAGGAACAGCGCCAGCCGGGAAAAAGAATGGGTTTTGCTGGCTTTTTAATGAAGGCCAATGCAAATGGGGGACGTCGTGCAGATTCAGACACGAATGTTCTGGTTGCAGCGGAGCCCCGGGGGCTAACCGGTGCTTCAAGAGAGGGAAGTTGGCTTCCGGAATGGGTGCCGCCGGGGCGACAGCCTCTGGCATTGCCGCTGGGGGCAACCCCGGTGAAAGTAGGCGAGATGCTACCGATGGCTAAAGCGGTACGCTAAGCGCGAGGTCGCAGAGTTTTTGAGGAAAGGTTTTACGGAGGGGTTCACCATTTAAGGGGAAGGATCCGGGGAAGTTGTGTGCGAACCTAAAATCTGTGCGGGAGCATCCGGGGGTAGTTCGGGAAAAGTTGCAGAAGGAAGTGCAGTTGGGAAGGATGGCGGGGCCATATGTAGCCCCACCGCTGCCGGACTTGAGGGTGTCCCCTCTCGGGGTGGTTCCTAAGAGGGAACCAGGCAAATTTCGTTTGATACATCATTTGTCTTACCCGAAAGGGGCATCAGTCAATGACGACATTGACGCAGCCCTGAGCTCTGTTTCGTATGCATCATTCGACCTGGCGGTTGAGTTGGTTCGCAAAGCAGGGCCGGGGGCACTAATGGCAAAGGTTGATGTGGAAGCGGCTTTAAGACTGCTCCCCATTCACCCGGAATGTCACCACTTGTTGGGGTGTTTCTTCGAAGGGTTTTTTTTCGTGGATTTATGTTTGCCCATGGGCTGTTCGATTTCTTGTTCGTATTTTGAAAAGTTCAGCACGTTTTTGGAGTGGGTGGTTCGTCAGGAATCGGCCGGGGGTGCGGTGGTGCACTACTTGGATGATTTCATGTGCGTGGGGCCGGCGGACTCAGACCGCTGCAGCCAGATACTACGGGTTTTGCAGTGGGTGGCACAAGCATTTGGGATTCCATTAGCCGGGGATAAGACGGTGGGCCCGACAACATGCCTGAGCTTCCTGGGGTTGGAAATCGACTCCGTAAAGGGGGAATGTCGCTTGCCTGCAGATAAATTGTTGGCACTCCGACAACGGGTAGGGAGAGTGAGGGAGGGGACCTTGCAAGGGCTGCAGTCCCTATGGGAAGCCTGAACTTCGCATGTAAAGTGATCCCTGGGAAGGGTTTTTTGTAGGCAACTAGCTCGGCTACCTGTGGTGTAAGGTCCCGGGTCATTTCATTAGGGTATCAGCTGACATGAAGGCGGACTTGGATGTGTGGATACATTTTTTACAAGAGTTTAATGGTAAGGTGTTCTTTAGGGACCCGGCGGCAACGTCCGGGGACATCGGTTTATTTACGGACGCTTCTGGGAGTGTTGGTTTTTGGGCGTATTTTAGGGGCAAATGGTGTGCCGAGGAGTGGCCGGAGTCGTGGAAGGAAAGCCCACTGATCAGGAACCTGGCATTCTTGGAATTCTTCCCGGTGGTTGTGGCGGTGGCATTGTGGGGCAGGGAGCTTGCGAACAGGAAGGTGATTTTTTTTCACTCCGATAATATGGCAGTGGTCCAGGCGATTAATAGTAATTCCGCCTCGTCGCTACCCGTGATTCGTTTATTGAGACACCTAGTTTTCCTTTGTATGTTATGGAGTATTGTTTTTAGGGCTAGGCATGTGCAGGGCTTGTTAAACGTTGTAGCTGACGCACTGTCTCGTTCACAGTGGGAGCATTTTTGGGAGGCAGCACCGAGCGCACAGGAAACAGGACAGGCGTGCCCGGAGGACATATGGCTGCTCGGGACATCGTGCTTGGGGGCTTGATGAGGAGTTCATTGGCGCCAGGCACCTGGGCGGCATACACCAAAGTTTGGAACGACTGGGAGGAGACGGTAGGGCAGACGGGAGAGGGTGACTCCGCGGCAGGTAGGTTGGACGCGCTATTATGATGGTTGTGTCGGTTACTAGCGGGTGGGGCCTCTCCCTCTAAGGTAGAGCTTCACATGGCGGCTTTAGCTTTTTGGTTCAAACTTAATGGTTGGGAAGATCTTACCAAGACTTTTGTGGTGAAACAGGCCTTGCGTGGCTTCCGGAAGGGGATGAAGACTGTGGATGCTAGGAGGCCGGTGTCGTCTACCGTCCTGCAAGGGCTCATGGGAGTATTGAGTGATATGTGCACATCATCATTTGAAGTGGTTTTGTTTTCCGTAGCGTTTGTTTGGGCCTTTTTCGTATCAGCGAGTTGGTAAGCAAAAACAAATCAGGAAAGAATGGGCTTCAGCTCGGACGTGGTGGTGGGGCAGGATAGGGTCGAGATTCAACTGAGACGCTCCAAGACGGATGTCTTTGGGAGAGGTACAAAGATAGTCCTGTTCTCGTTTCCAAGGTCAGATGTCTGCCCAGTGGCGGGCGGGACCAAGTTCCTAAGAATGCACCCGGGCATAGCAGGATGTTTTTTTTTTTTTAGTTCATGAGGATGGCTCGGCACTGTCACGTTTTCAATTTATCCGGGTATTTTGGATGGGGCTACAAAAGCTGGGCCTCCAGCCCATGCAATTCGGTACGCATTCATTTCGCATAGGGGCTGCAACGGAGGCAGCTCGTCTTGGATTGGGTGACTAACAGATTAAACAGATAGGTAGGTGGGAATCCATCCGGTTTCGTTCATACGTAAGGCCAGATGGGTTGGTATAAAGGTGAGCCGCGGGGGGGGTGGGGGCAGTTATTGCCCTCCATATTAACCGATTTTGTTTCTTTGCAGGTTTGGTCACTTGGTTGGTGGGTCACTCATACGTGTATTGGGCACAGAAGTGAGCCGCAGTTTGGAGGAACGGAACGCAGCTGGGTTTTCTTCTGGAAATGGTGGAGTTGCGGTGGTTTGGATTCAGGGGTTTCAGCTGGCAGAGCATTAGCGGAGAAATTTTCAAGAGAATTTCGGGAGGGGCCTTCCCGGATATCATCCTAATCCATGGTGGGGGCAATGATTTAGGTTCTGTTCCCCAAAGGGAATTGATGAGGAGGCTGAAGCGGGATTTGGATGGGCTGCGGGAGCTGGTTCCTGGCATGGTAGTGGTATGGTCAGAGATGGTCCCCCGATTCAATGGGAGACACGCTAGGGATCCAGCTGCCGTAGCGCGTTGCCAGGGAAAAGTTATGTCAGTTTTCGTCCGGAGGTTTGGCGGGGTTACGATGCGGCATTGGTAACTAGAAGGTATGCTGCCGGGATACTTCCGTAGGGACGGGGTACACCTGTCGGAGGTGGGGTGTGACTTGTTGAACTTAGGTTTGCAAGAATGTATAGCTCGGGCCCTATTTCTGTGTGGTGGGGGGGCGCGAGAGACATTAAGATATCAAGTCACGGGCTGTGGCAGGATAGGGCTTGGGTAAGGGGGATGGATGAAGAGTATCAAGTGGTTAGGCTGGATTAGGCCAGAGTGGTAAGTGGTCTGTTGGTTCGAGCTCGTCGGTGGCTCCGAACCTGGTGGTGTTGGTGTGTCTTGGTACACCCCTACAGTTAAGGAAGTTATAGTTATGGGGCCTCTTTGGTGGGCCGTGTGTTACATATGTGTTATTATATTGTTATATATTGTTTATGGTATGGGGTCATTGCCAGGGGTAATTTTGTGCGGAAGGAGATTGCAGTAAATTATTATTATGCGGCAATGACCCCAATTTGTTATCTTGTTTTGATTACAATAAAATAAAGCTGTGGACTTTTATATTTCCAACAGAAATACGGTGTCTGTGTTTATTGGTTTTTTTTTTTTTTTGGGGGAAATATGCCACAAGCCGAATAACGACTGTGCGCATGTCACGAAGCCCATGGAACAGCGCAGTCAGGGGAGTGGGCCTTGACAGAGCCAGGGAGTAGGCAGGTGGAGCTAAAGAATTAGGGGTGGGTATTAGGAATGAGTGTAAAAAGGGGTGGAGTAGATAGGAGTATATTAAGCAGCCATTTTAATCAGAATCTGCACTTGCCTGTAATTTGTCCATCCCACCCTCCCTAGTCTTAAGGTTTCCCGTTTGGTCACAGCGGCGGGATAGGGCTTGGGTAAGGGGGATGGAAGAGGAGTATCAAGTGGATAGGCTAAGGTTAGGCTGGATTAGGCCAGAGTGGTAAGTGGTCTGTTGGTTCGAGCTTGTCGGTGGCTCCGAACCTGGTGGTGTGGGGGGTGTCTTGGTACACCCCTACAGTTAAGGAAGTTATGGTTATGGGGCCTCTTTGGTGGGCCGTGTGATAGATAGATATATATATCTATCTCTATCACAAGATCCAGCGCACTCACCTATCCACTAAACAGCAACTTCAATGTTGAAAGATTTTATTAGTTTTTTTTTTAAAAACACCTAATCTAGGCAAAAATAATGGGGGTTTAGTTACATTATATGATCATACATTGCATAAGCCTGCCACAACGTCAATGTACCCCATCTTTGGCAGGTCCTACACTAACAGCCTAATGTTTGCTCTTATGAGATTAACCACTTACGGAAAAGAAAATTCCATCTGGGGCTCTCTGCAGTACAAGGCTAAATAGGGCCCTGGGATGAGGCACCTATGACAGGGAGGGGTGCAAAACCAAGGAGTTGGCTAGACTCCTCTATATCTATACAAGGGGGGGTTGGCTGCACTCACCTGAACATGCATAAATGGGGACACCCCCATTTATGCATGTTCAGGTGAGTGCAGCCAACCCCCGCTTGCTTTATTTATTTATAATTATATTGTTTATGGTATAGGGTCATTGCCAGGGGTAATTTTTGTGCGGAAGGTGATTGTAGTAAATTATTATGCGGCAATGACCCCAATTTGTTATCTTGTTTTGATTACAATAAAATAAAGCTGTGGACTTTTATATTTCCAACAGAAATACGGTGTCTGTGTTTATTGGTGTTTTTTTGGGGGGGAAAAATATGCCACAAGCCGAATAACGACTGTGCGCATGTCAAGCGCATTATTAACGCTTCGATTTGACTCTCAGATATGAAGAGCAGGCCCCAAAATGTACTATTTAGCAGATTAGCACCCAGAAAATAAGAATTATTACAACTGTGCTGTAAGCGCACTATTAGACGCTTTGATTTGACTCTCAGATATGAAGAGCACGCTCCAAATTTACTGTTTAGCACCAAAACAATTAGAATGTTTACAACTGCGCTGTAAGCGCACTATTAGACGCTTCGATTTGACTCTCAGATATGAAGAGCAGGCCCTTAAATGTACTATTTAGCAGATTAGCAGCCATAAAATAAGAATGTTTAAAATTGTGCTGTAACCGCAGTATTTGACGCTTCGATTTGACTCTGATATGAAGTGCACGCCCCAAAATGTACTATTTAGCAGATTAGCACCCAGAAAATAAGAATATTTACAACTGAGCTGTAAGCGCATTATTAGACACTTCAGTTTGACTCTCAGATGTTAAGAGCAGGCCCCAAAATGTACTATTTAGCAAAACAATTAGAATGTTTACAACTGCGCTGTAAGCGCACTATTTGACGCTTCTATTTGAATCTCAGATATGAAGTGCACCCCACTAATGTACTAGTTTGCAGACTTCTTTCCTAAACTGTCCCTCATAGCGGCAGCATCCTCTCCCTACACTAATAAGAGCTCATGTGCGTGCAGCGCTACGCGACTCCAGCTTATATATAGAGGCTGGGTCACATGCTGCACTGGCCAATCACAGTCATGCCATTAGTAGGCATGGCTGTGATGGCTTCTATGGGCACACAAGTCAAACGCTTGTTGATTGGCTGCCCTGCAGCCTTTCAAAACGCACCATAAAATTGCCGAACACCGAACTCCAACCCAAACATATAGTGATATGTCCGTGTTCCGGTCCGGGGTCCAAAAAACGTAATGTTCAGTACGAACCCGAACTTTACAGTCCAGGTTCGCTCAACTCTACTCCCCATGGCTCAGTATCTAGCCTGCATCCACGTGAGAGCTAACAAACTCATAGCTCAGAATCTCAGTGCATCAATGTGAGACCTAACAAACTAATTGATTATTTATATACATACACCATTTGCAATTTAAAAAGCCACAGCTGTGAGAAATTAACCTTTAATTGCCATTTTAACCTGTGTGTGTCACCTTGTGTGTCTCATATGATCACTATCCTTTAATAAAATAAATATTTTTATTGATCAGTCATATTTCAAAATCAACACCACAATTTCTGCCACAGTATGCAAACTTTTGAGCACAACTGTACATCCCTGAACTGTCTCCATCATGTGGTGGAAAAATAATTTGAATATTATTTTTCCTTAATGATGACTAACATTTTTATATAGTATTTGCTGTTTCATTGATTAATATCTGATAACGTCATATATATCAATAATGTAATCTGAAATTAATAAAATCAATACATTAAACTTATCACTGATTAGCCTTAATAATATATACATGTGTGATGAGGACATGACAAAGGGAAGTACCAAGTGTTATAGTGAAATAAAGCAACTGGTGTAACTGGTCTTTTTTTCTGATGAATAAGGCAAATGTTTTACTTATTAATTTTGCACATTATTATCATTGATTAAACTTGTTACTGTTGTGGTTCCTTTATAGAATGTGATGTTTTTTGATTTTCCTATTTGTTTTATTTGAGAAAAAACATTTTGCTTAAAGGACTACTATAGTGCCAGGAAAACAAACTAGGGGGAGGAGGTGGTTAAACGCTTACCTTTCTCCAGCGCCAGGCTCCCTCGGCTCTGGGGACTCTCCTCCCTCTTCCGACGTCATCCGCCGAATGCACATGAGCAGCAAGAGCCGCGTGAGCATTCAATCAGTCCATAAGAAAGCATTTCTCAATGCTTTCCTATGGATGTCTCTCACTGTGATTTTCACCGTGAGAAGGGCGGAAGCGCCTCTAGCAGCTGTCAATGAGACAGCCACTAGACACTGGATTAATCCTATTGTAAACACAGCAGTTTCTCTGAAACTGCTATGTTTACTACCAGTTGTAGTGGAGCTTTAAGGGGCACACCTTAATTACTGTCCATTCTGTTTTATATTATGCCTCATATTAATATAAAAAGAAATTCAATAAATCATTATTTATAAATAAAAAAAAAAAAGTCAACTACATTACTAAAAAAACATAAGGGAAAATTTAATTTTCTTTTCCTGGTCATAGGCCATGGCATCACAACAATGGGTACCTCCTCTCTATCCCTAATGAGACAGGAACTAATTAAAAGAAATGTAAAAGAACTACCTCCTATTCCCTCCTCCCTCAGTCTTGTTACTAGCAATATCCCAGGGTGGGACCTTTGTGCTGCCATGGCCTATGACCAGGAAAAGAGAATTATGGTAAGTATGGATACATTTTCCCTTTTCCTGGCCATATCCAAAGCAGCACAACAAAGTGTATTGGTACCACAAACCAAATGATAAACATCCAAACTTCCGGAAACAAGAGTTTCATACAGAAAGGACACTTGGCCCAAATGACAGGCTCTGACATCCATTCGGTAATGTCTGATGAAAGTATTAGTTGTGGACCAAGTGGCAGCTTTACAAATCAGCTTAGGAGATACATTGGCAGAGAAGCCCAAGAGGAGGAAAGGAATCTTGTGGAATGGGCTTTGGGTCTGTCAGGAGCATTCGAGGCCTGATACGCTTGGATGATCGCTGCTATAATCCATCTGCTAATGGTAGATTTGGGAGCCTTACTGCCCTTCCTACATCCATTATGAAGAATAAAGAGACCTGGAGATGAACGCCAAGAAGCGGTCCTGTCAACATAGATTCTGAGGCATCTCACCAGATCCAATTAAGAAAAATCTCAGTCTTCTCGATTTACTTGTGAATCTGGATGCAGAACTGGGAGAATAATTTCCTCACTAATATGAAATGCGGAGGTGACCTTCGTCCTAAATTCTGGGATACTACGAAGAATGACCCTGTCTTTATGGAAAACTGTGAAGGGCTCCTTAGCCGACAGAGCATGAAGTTTCGAGACCCTTCTGCTTGAGGCCAAGGCCACCAGTAAGGCAGTTTTAATGGAGAAACAATGGAAAGACACTTAGTCCAAAGGGGTGAGAATTCAGTGCTTTGAGAACCAGAGGCAAGTTCCAAGGTGGAGCTAACGGCTTAATCAGTGGCTTGATCTTTATCACAGCTTTTTGAATCAAAGGCCCATTTGTCGTTCGTTTAAGCTGACAAGGCTGATATATGAACATTCAAGGTGTTGTAACTCAGGCCTTTCTCGAGGCCGGATGGTAGAAATTCCAAGATATCCCCTGTGGAAGGATTCTGTGTCGAGACATCTTTTGAGGTAGCCGATTAAGAGAAAACGTCCCAGATTCTATAGTACGTGTTCAAAATGGAATGTTTTCTTGCCTTGAGCAGTGTGTCTACAACCGCTTGAGAGAAGTCTTTATTCAACAGCCTTTCCCTTTCAACCTCCATGCCATCAGGTTGAGGCAGGATGGATCCGAGTGGAGAACAGGACCTTGACACAGAAGGTCTGGGACTTTCGGAAGCCAAAAGGGGGCTATAAAGTAAAAGGGAGACGCATTCCATCCTCATTGTCCTCAGGATGGGAAAAATCAGGGGAAAAGAAGGAAATGCCAGTTGCTGAAAAGGGCATCCCTCCCCATGGCTAGAGGATCATCGTCCTTTGTGGAGAAACACTCTACTTTCCTGTTCTTTCGTGTTGCTAATAAATCCCCTTAAGGAAGGCCCCATCTGTTCACTAACATTTGGAACACACTGTCCACTGTCCTGGATCTATTCTGGATCTGCTGAGGAAATATGCGATCTGAAGATGGAGTGCTGTGAGGCCTGCCAGGTGTCTCTGAGACCATGTAATTAATTGAAGCATAAACACCATCATCCTGCGGCTTCTGGTACCTCCCTGGTGGATGATGTAGGCTACTATGGCAGCGTTGTCTGACCGTATTTTCACCCAACGGTGGCGTATTAAAATTAGAAAAATGTTTCAGGACTTCGAGAACTGCAAAGAGTTCCAAGAGATTGGAAGGTAAGTTGTCCGTTGGAAACTTCCATTCCTCTTGCGCAAAGTTGTGTTGACAATGGGCTCACTATCCATGAAATTTCACCCAGAGGGAAGCCCTTGGCTAAGGAGACTCCATTCAGCCACCAAATCAGTGAATTGTGAACTGATAACGGAGTCTTGATAGGTTGGAGCAGACTCTTCGAAGAGAATTGTAGGAGGAAATTAGCTTGAAAGCTCCTCATTCTCCACTGCGCCCACCTTGTTAGTCCTATCGTGGAGGACATGGAACCCAGTAAACTCATAGCCTTCTTTGCCGAAGTCACCTTGGATGGCAACATCTCCAAAACCTGTTTCCGTATTCTCAGGATCCTCTCTTGGGAGTTGAACTGTTCCTGTGGATGTGTCGAACAGAGCACCCAGGTATGTCATGGACTGACTCGGCAAAGATGGCTCTTTTTGACATTGATCCACAAGCCGTGATGTTGCAGGAACTGTAGGCAAATGATAGTGTCCTTGTCGTCTGCCAAAATCAGGATGTTGTCCAGATAATGGAAGATGGATATGCCCTGTTTTCTCAGCTCTATAAATAAGAACAAGTATTTTCGTGAAGGTCCTTGGAGCCATGCTGAGACCAAAGGGCAGGGCTCTGAATTGGAAATTACCCTCTCCCACTCAAACTTTCTGATGCGTCAGGGCAACAGGGATGTGGAAATAGACATCCAATAAGTCTATTGACCTCATTCACTGATTGGGAAAGACAGCCTTCATGATAGATTGTAGGGACTCCATTTTGAACCTGCGGATGTGTAAGTGTCGATTCAGTCTGTGTAAATCTAGAATGGGTCTCCACCCTCCTGAGGATTTCTTGGTTAGAAACAGGTGAGAATGGAAGCTGTAAGTCCTTTCTGACGCCAGGACCTTCACTATGACCCCTTCTTTTTGTAGTGATGAAATGATCTGGAGGGCAAGTCTTTTCACCTCGTCTCCTGGCCACTTTGTGATTTGGAAGGATCTGAAAGGGGGTTTTCTGCAAAATTCTAGAAAATATCCTCTTCGGATGATATCTAGAACCCAGTTGTCGTTTATGGATTCCTCCCAAGCCATACCGAATTGGAGCAAGCAGGCTCCAACACCACCAGACAGGGAGATGAACCTATCACAAATTCCTGGAGTTCTTGGAGGATGCAGACCCTCGGAACTTGTCTCCCCTAGTGCCAGGCTGACCACTCCTCCAGGATTGATTTCATCTATATTCCCTACCTGGTCTGTAGGATCTGCTATCTCGAAATGGATAATAGTCCCTTTTGCCACGAAAGGGTCCTTTGGGAACATGGCTTACCTATATGCCTTAGGATGTGACCTTTTGTGTAGTTAGGAAGAATCAAAGTTCGAGGAATTAGAATCTTCCCTATCCATCTGCAGAACCGAAAGCCAAGGAAAGAATCACAAAGTGAAACTTTAAGAAGGGAAAAAAGTGATTTACCTTAAATGAAGTGAAGACGAAGTAAAGGGGATAGGAGGTGGTACTTATACATTTCTTTTAATTAGTTCCTGTCTAATTAGGGGTAGGGAGGAGCTACCCATTGTTGTGCTGCCATGCATATGACCAGGAAATATATTTTCTAATTAATATGCATTTCTGTGGGTTGATCATTTTTTGAGTGCTTAGCTTTTGAATGTAGGAAAGAAAAGTTGTTGTTTTTTTCACTTAGAAAGGGTATTATATTTAAGCAAAGTCACTACTTCAGGGATAATATTAAACCAGCAACCTTTAACCTTATCTGAACATTTTCTGGTGGCTGACCAATAGCTGTATTGTGATTGGCTACTTGCTATTTTTAGCCTATGAGAACCAAATTTTGATTTACATTTCAGAAATCTGAAATCTGGTAGGGTTTTGTTTTCCTAATGTAAAGCTTTTCTACCAGAAGCAAAAGCTATAGCAGATAAATCTAATAACTTACAAATGCATGTCTGAATTTGTATCGATATGATTATGTATAAAGATTTTCTTTTTCATATACATGAACTATCCATTATTTAAAATCCTATACTGCATAGTGGTTGATATCACATCAATCATTAAAATGGCCCATAATCGGAGGACACACCAGGATTTATTTCATGTTGTAATGTTGTACTCCAAAAAGATATTTTATGGTAATGAATGGTAAGTGAAATGTTTAAGTATATACACTGTTGTAATTAATAGATGCATAGAACAGCAAGCCTCAGCAGCCTGACATTTCATACTGAGCTAAGGAACAGCTGCATCCTTCTCTCATGCACACCTTCATTCATACAAATGAAACCGCAGACCGGACAGAGTTCAGATATTTTATTAGGAAACTGTCTCTGTGTTATGCAGTCAGCAAAAACATAGGCAGTCAGATCTGGCTGAACAGGATAAAAAACGTAATCGTGTATCAGCCACCCACAAACTGGGGCCCAAATAGTGTGCAGAACAGGGTGAAATCTTGTTTCATTGTGACAAAATAAACTCTGGAACTCCTCAAAGTGTCTCCTAGACTCAATGATGTCATTAGTTTGCGTAAAAGGGGGGGAGGAGAGGGGGAAATCACACGTCATGAAAACCCCCCACATATTGTTGATTTTTTTTTTTTTTTTTTAAACAGATTCAAGTAATATATTACCTGTTTGATTAATGATTTCCTCATAGTTGCTTTGCAAATGAAAGGCAAAATTAACAAAATGGCTGTAACAAGTCTTTTAGAAGACATGTTATATATAAAGAAAATGTGCAAAAACTCAAAACCATGTGCAAATATATAATGTATACAAGAACTACGCTATCAGGGTTATTCACTAAAGTGAAAATTGCCAAGAATTTGAAGTGTATTCAAAATTAATTTTCAAATTTGAAGCCAAATTAACCAAACTGGAAACATTCTCCAAGTCAGCTATGTTGACCATAAATGTGAAATTTACTTTGAATTCCTGACTTTCCTGAATTTTCACTTTAGAGACAGTGCATATCCCTTGATTATTCTAGCACGTATGATCTTTTTTCCTGTAATGTAGATGAGGAGTCAGATTCACATTAATACATAAGCAAATTTAGCCCTGAAATATGAAAACTATAGTTTCTAACTAGCCCGATTTGAACACCATTATTTATAGATATGGGGGAGTGCTTTCCATAATTTTAGCAAAAATGGAAACAAATATTTATCCTTTGAATATTGTCTGCTTAAGGCCCTTGATTTCTGTATCTTCTTTAAATGAGATAGGCCTAATAATGAAATAAGAAACTCCTCATAAAACTATTAGAAGAACCTGCAAGCAAATAAGAATTAAATACAAAAAATTATCCAACCACTCCAGTCCATGTCTTGAAGTGAAGTGGATGTAATGAGCCCATTTTTTTTCAATGCTGCAGACAATATGGGTATTAGTTTGTCTAGCTGCTATTGGTTTATTTTAATGTAAGTTAAAGGGTTGTATCATGTATGATAGCATAGCTTGACTAATGGAAATGTCATTGCTAGGTAGAAACATAGAATGTGACGGCAGATAAGAATCGTTTGGTCCATCTAGTCTGCCCAATTTTCTAAATACTTCCGTTAGTCGCTGGCCTTATCTTATAGTTAGGATAGCCATATGCCTATTCCACACATGCTTAAACTCCTTCACTGTATTAACCTCTACCACTTCAGCTGAAGGCTATTCCATGCATCCACTACCCTCTCAGTAAAGTAATACTTCCTAAAATTATTTTTAAATCTTTGCACCTCTAATTTAAGACTATGTCCTCTTGTTGTGGTAGTTTTTCTTCTTTTAAATATAGTCTTCTCCTTTAGATTTATTGTTTTTTTTACCCAGCTTGTCACAGTTTAATATCTAGTAGAAACGTACTGGATACCACACTCATCTAGCAGCCCAGATGCTCCGGAACCAGGGCTGGTCAAGTCCCCATTCCAGACGTAAAAAATAATAATGGTCCAGGCACTCTTAAATAGCAAAAAATAGCAGCTTTTTCGGGGAAAAAGCATAAAAGTTTCAACCCTACCGGGTTTTTGTCAAGGCCCAGTATGGTCGAAACTTTGCCACTTTTGCCCCAATAAAGCTGCTATTTTTTGCTATTTATGAGTGACCCTTATCAGAGTCCTCATGTTCTTTGTTCATGAAATAAGTTTTTGTTAAAGCTGATCTTTTTATTCCAAAACTGATCACTAATTTACTAATCAAAACTGTCAATATTAAGTGGATGTTTGAATGAAACTGTACATCACACCAGTTCAAAAAAAATATAGGTTTAAAACATGTGGCAACTTTTGTGACCGCACCAGCTGTGGACACAAGGCAAATATTGAATTAATTCATCTAAGATGACTTTTTGAAGTGAGTATACTAGTAATTATAACATAATTTTATCTGCAATACATTTTAATATAAAAAAATGTAATAAAATGTATGTTGGTGTCTTGAAATAAGTACTCTATATTATTTTTAATTATTTATTTTAAAATTACTTAAAGGGACAATATCTCAGGTCCTTTAACCCTACAAAGGTAATTATTACAGTTTTAAAGAAATTGCAATACTTACCTTTGAGGGTTTACTCCAACAAAACAAGTTTGTTTTACTGGCACTATAGTTTCCATTTAACTAAAAAATACTTTTGGTAACCCCCCTCCCCACCCCAAAATCTTTATTTATTTCAAGTTTGACTTATTCATTGAGTTTTTTGGAATGTAATGTCAGATTTAGGACACTGTTTCTGCACACTATCTAGTAAATACTGTAAGCACCAGCCACAAATAGGGCATTTAATATCCATTGCTGCTTGGAAAACAAAAAAAAAACACAAATCCAAAATAAAACAGTAACAAAGTTCTTCTCCTGCTCTGTGGAACTCAATAACAATAATTCAAGCATTATCAATACAAAAAAAAATATCTATTAATATTAGCAGGACCAAACAGGAAGGATATCTTAACAAACATAAAATGCTGTTTGAGATTAATATTGCACTATATGTATACATTAAATTGGTAAGTAGGCATAGCACCATTGCAAACAATTTCAATAAAAGATTACACCAAACTGTGATACAGAAACAATTAAAGATCCCCTTGTCATATACCCCCCCAGTACATATTACAAATAAAAATGTCATTTTTATTAAAAACATAAGCATTGTATAATAGCAGTATCTAAGATGAGTCAAGTCATAAAATGTCAAAACCCCTAATATAATCAGTGTTTTGAGGACACCCTTGTATCACATTTTTGGTTTCTACATGGTGGATGATATACCATGGGTGTTCAGAAAGTCTGTTTCTTCTCATGTAAATCTACATTGCTGTTGTTAGTGCATGGGACACAATGGCTTGTTCACCTTAAAACACACCGCTTACCATTAGTGTAAAATTAATACAAAAATACTCTCAAGCATTTGTCTCGATTTTACCATGTTTGTAGATAAAAAGAAGGAAAATTAAAGCAAACTTTCAGGTACCATAAAAAAAAAGAAAAAAAAAGAAAGAGATCCGGGTCAGTGCATTTGGATAAGGCAGTCATTTAGGGTAAACAAAATATAGGGTAATTTACTTAGCTGTTGTATGTTCTATTTGGTTTCTGTTGTATCAACGATTGTTTTCACTTTTTTTTTTTTTGAATCAGTTTCAGAAAATGTTATTAAATTGAAGCCGGCATAAAAAAAACAAAAAAAAACAAAGAAAACAAACAAACCCAAAAAACTATTAAATAATAACAATAATAATAATAATTAAAAAACTATACTAATGGGAATAGACTAAAACTTTTATGATGAAAAAAAAAGTATATTAATAATTGTAAAAATGAATTTGGAGAAAATCATTGCTGTTCCATCTGCCTATTAAGTGTAATTACTATGTAAATCTTTAACAAGAAATTAAACCAGTATAAATAGAAACTGGGTTCAAATACACAAAGTGCAATAAAAATAAAATCATAACTACTTTTAGGAGCTGGGTGAAACACATTTCATTTGCACTGGATCTCTTGAAAAGTTACTGTGCAGGTATGTGTTGAGATATTACAGGAAGTGAAGACAGCAATTGTATAAACGTGTCAGAATTTAATTCGAATTTCAAATGTTTTATTTACTGTGCTACAGATACAACTCTATATGCTATGTTTGTAGGAGATATGTATTTAGCAATGGTTTTCTATTCATAATAATAAATGGTTTCAGGATATTGATATACTCTAAATTCCTGCTTGTCAGTTATCTGTTGAAACCGTTGCAGAAATTGATGGACCTGGTTACCTGGCTGAAGGTAATTCCATTTATGAAAAAATTGTTACTATTTTGATTACAGATTGCACCATTTTGCTCTTTCCATTATTAATTACTGGACCTGATGCTGCTGTATATCTCTCAATACAACGCCAGCGTTATAAGTTTTCAATAACTGCCAGCACAGAAGATGTTTCCTGGTAATGTACAGCTGTATTTTTATATATATATGTTTTGCAAATGCCATATTTTTAACATACTTGCCAACTTTGGGTCTTCT
Source organism: Pelobates cultripes (assembly GCA_933207985.1). NCBI lineage: Eukaryota > Metazoa > Chordata > Amphibia > Anura > Pelobatidae > Pelobates > Pelobates cultripes. The sequence goes on from OW240912.1 coordinate 179,123,994, forward strand.
TGGCCTGGGTCTAGTAGTGGGCAGGCCAGAAAGTGGATGACAATGAGATCTTGACATGCCCATGAAATGTTGGATTCAATAATAAAGGGACTGACAGCTTAACTGGGTGGCTAAATCAAAGCAGTCAATGCATGGAGCTTGTGAACCCTTTCTATCTAAGGTCCAATTTAATAGTAGAACTGTTGGGCCGATGGCACAAAGTGGGACTCAATTCAATACTTCTCTATTGGGACAGAGAGCAACTATGTATATATGAAAGATGGCAAAAAAATCTCAATACTCAAGTGCCTGAAGTGTCCATTTGATAATTTGTTTTCTAAAAACCGCAACATCCCAGAAAAAAAAGGAAGACTTGACTGGCTTCAGGTTCCTTTTCAAGCTTTATACATTTTTTTCTGTATTTTCCAAATTAACACGCTTTACCGAATATTATTTTCTTGACCTTACTAGGGAGACTAAGCGGTTTATAGAAAAACAGTGGGTTGTCATGAGATAAGAAAGGAATTAAAATATAATTTTGACCTTCATTTTGTAAATCAGTTTTTAACTCAACATAACTCGCACTGTAAATTGAATAAACTCTTAAATGAAGAAAAAAAAAAGTCACAAAAAAGTAAAATAAAATCCTATGCCTTTTTTCAGATAAGCATATGTCAAATTAGAAACCATTTTAAACTTACAACATTCTCGTTACACATAGTGTAGGTGCAGTGTTTTTAAACTAAAATACTAGAAGTAGCAACATGGCAGATACAGATAAATTACTAAAAAAAAAACAAAAAAAAAAAAACACAAAAAAACCAAACAAACCGAGGAACACTTGAAGAATCAGTTTAGAGACAAACTGAAACATTTTAAGTTTAATGACACAGTCATTTTGCCACCAGCTTGCACTGCTGTTTCATTTGCCACTAGGTAATAATGTGACATTTTGCAAAACCGTGCTGAGAAAAAAAGTTCCTGGGAAAGTATTTTTCCTTCTTCACAAAATTTTCTCACCAGGAAAAAATATATTCCTGTTTTCTCTGTGCTTTTCTCCCCCAGTAAATATAGAAGCATATATAGATTTTTTTTATTTGTTTTGCATGTTATTTTTAAGAGAGTTTATGACTAAAGGTGGATAATGTATTTTGTGTCATTATGTAGGACAAAGGAGGAAGCCAGAGAAAGAAGAGTGAATATATTCTGTTGAATATAATCCATTTGCTTGGTCTGATGGCATCTGAACCCAAACTTGGTCATTTTCTTTAAGTTCTAGTACTGCACTTCCAGAAGCTTGGTCCATGTATCCTTTTTTGTACTCATCGTAAGTATAGGTAGCAGGTACATTGTTCTTGTATAAGGCAACCCAGATGTTGGTGCCTTTGATGTGGACATGATAAGCAAAGTAGTAGACACCTGGTACCGAACAAGTGAATATCCCAGTTAATGGATTATAGCCATTGTGGCCATTATATAAAGTCCTGTCAAATTTAATGGGCATACCAGAAGGTGGGAATGGTGTGGTGAGGATGGCAGTAAATGCTGGAGCAATTTTGGCAGATAGTTCTCCAGTTCCATACTGTGGTTTTCCAGGTTTCTCATTTCCCAAGACTGTGGCACCTTCCACTCCTCCATCTGGCAAATGGAGACCAGCAATGCCACCCTCACTGTAGAGACCTGGTGGTCCTGGTGGGCCAGGTGGACCTGGTGGACCTTGTTGACCATTTAAACCAGGTAGGCCTGGAACACCTTGAGGTCCAATAGGCCCTGTAAGTCCAGGTTCTCCAATTATACCATTGCCAGGAGCTCCTGGAACGCCAGGCTCCCCTTTCAATCCTGGTAGACCCTGGGGTCCAATAGGACCAGATGACCCTTGTAATCCTGGAATTCCTGCTGGACCACGTGGGCCTGGTTGCCCTGGCATCCCACCTTCCCCTTTTGACCCAATGCTCCCTGCTTGCCCAGGCAACCCTGGGAGTCCTATTAACCCTGGCTCACCTTTGGGTCCAGTTGGTCCTTGAAAACCATGAGGACCTGGAAGTCCCCTCTCACCTGGAAACCCTGGCTTTCCTGCAAACCCATTTGGACCCTGTTTCCCTGGAATTCCTGGTAAACCAGGAGGCCCACTTAGTCCTATATCTCCTTTTAAGCCTGGCAGACCTGTTTTCCCTGGTAATCCCATTGACCCAGGAAGTCCTGGAGGCCCAATAACACCCTGTGGCCCCTGATCACCAGGTTTCCCATCTAAACCTGGCTCTCCTATGTCTCCTATTCCACCTTGAATTCCAGGGAGACCACGATCACCTTTTAAACCTGGAAGACCTGGTTTTCCATACCCCGGTGGCCCAGGAACCCCTGGTAAGCCTCTTACACCTGGCTCCCCTTTTGGACCTAGTGGGCCCTGTGGACCTGGTAATCCATCTAAACCTGGTTTACCAATCCCATCTAAACCTGGTTTTCCTGGGGGGCCCTGCGGGCCTGGGAGACCTACAACTCCTGGTACCCCTGGTGGACCTACATCTCCTTTATCTCCTGGTCCTCCAGGTAGTCCATTAAGGCCTGCCTTTCCAATACCAGTAGGCCCAGGTGGTCCCATTGGGCCAGGTGGCCCTCCTTGTCCTCGGGTTCCAGGAAGCCCTGGTTTACCAATACCAGCATCTCCTTTCACACCCTTTTCTCCTCTGAATCCTGGTTCACCCTTAGGTCCAGGCTCACCCCTTAGACCTGGTTGTCCTGGTGCACCTTGCACACCTGGTTTTCCATTGGATGAAAGGCCTGAGGGTCCAGGAATACCTGGAGGACCAGGCATTCCACGAGCCCCTTGGTCACCCCTCATTCCAGGTTCCCCTTTGGCCCCAGGAAATCCCTTGGGTCCTCCTTTGCCAGGCATTCCTGGTAAGCCTGGTTTGCCTATGCCATTAAATCCAGGTGGACCAATAGGGCCTGGCTGCCCTTGTAATCCAGGTTTTCCTATGCCCGGTTTTCCAGGTTGTCCAGGTGGTCCTGGTGGCCCTCTGGGACCAGGATTGCCAGTAGGTCCAGGTTCTCCTTTAAGATGCATTGGCACAACTGGAGGCATGTCTGTAAGTACAAGATAGAATAATGGTTATCATGAGGATGGATCATACACAATATAAGGTTTATACATTTACATAAAATTCCGTTTTTCTTTTTCATAAAACGTTAAATAAACGTGTACTCATTGTGGAATAGGTCTTGATTTAATAGGATTTTTACATTATTCAGTAGTGTTAGACTTTAATGGTGACTTTTGTAACATTTTTCTAACATTATTAAATAATTTGGAAAGATTATAAAATTGAGGCCTAAGATGCAAGGGTTATTTTAAAAACTACTGTAACAGAATCTCTATCTGTATCTATTACTGTCTTTGCAGACCCCCTCTACTTCCATTGGTGTATTCTAAAATTTAAAATGTAACCTAGATAATTTGCATGTTTGTATACAAATACAGTCAGTATGCTAAATGTTTGATAATTGTATTCGATTAAACTCCTCCCAATCCATTTGAGTAATAATATTGTTTTGTGTATTATGTTATCCTATGTTGTTATATTTGATATATTATTTGATTGTGACTAGAGTTGAGCAAAAACGAACTGAAAAGTTCGGGTTCGTACCGAACATTACGTTTTTTGGACCCCGGACCTGAACACAGACATATCACTGTATGTTCGGGTTGGAGTTCAGTGTTCGGTGATTTAATGACGCGTTTTGAAAGGCTGCAGGGAAGCCAATCAACAAGCGTTTGACTCGTGTGCCCTTAGAAGCCATCACAACCATGTCTACTAATGGCATGGTTGTGATTGGCCAGTGCAGCATGTGACCCAGCTAGTATGGGCATGTCTATTAAACAGTGAGCAGCTTGTGGCTGCTCACTGTTAAACAAAAAAAAATTCCCCCCTCCTGAGCCCCCACCCGCCAGCGCTCGGGTTTTTTTTTTTTTTTAAAGTGCGTTGGTTATTCTGGTTTTTGATTTGATTTTTGGGGCTGAAAAAATAAGATTTTAGAAGAAAAAAGACATCAAATGGTAAGTTTTTTTTTTTTTTAAAGGTATTTAGACAAGGGACCCCCCTCGTTATTTTTAGGATGAGGGGGATAGGTAGGGGTTGGGGGTGACTAGGGGTTTGGGGACCCTTGTCACCTGGGGGGGGGGAATTTATATTTATGGCACCCACCCACCGCTCAGGGGTGGGGGCCGGGGGGGAGGACAGTAGGCCATCCCCCCTTATTGTTATTTATGGCCGCCACCCACCGCTCAGGGGTTGGGGCCTGGGGGGAGGACATTAGGTCCCCCCCAATTTTTATCTATGGCCCCCACCCACCGCTCAGGGGTGGGGGCCGGGGGGGAGGACATTAGGTCATCCCTCCAATTTTTATTTATGGCCCCCACCCACCGCTCAAGGGTGGGCGCCGGGGTGGAGGACAGTAGGCCGTCCCCCCTTATTGTTATTTAGGGCCCCCACCCATCGCTCAGGGGTGGGGGCCAGGGGGAGGACAGTAGGTCCCCCCTTATTGTTATTTATGGCCCCCACCCACCGCTCAGGGTGGGGGCCATAAATAACACGGCCCTACTCGCAGTATAGTGACAGTGTTTACTGCAAAAATCCTGAAGGGAATGATTCTACTCACCAGAACAAATACAATAAGCTGTAGGTGATCTGGTCACTAGTGTCCCTTCAACTGTAGATAAAATCTACTTCCCTCAAATTTCAGTTATAGAAACAAAGAATGTGACGGCAGATAAGAACCATTCGGCCCATCTAGTCTGCCCAATTTTCAAAATACTTTCATTAGTCCCTAGCCTTATCTTATAGTTATGATAGCCTTATGCCTATCCCATGCATGCTTAAACTCCTTTACTGTGTTAACCTCTACCACTTCAGCTGGAAGGCTATTCCATGCATCCACTACCCTCTCAGTAAAGTAATACTTCCTGATATTATTTTTAAACCTTTGCCCCTCTAATTTAAGACTATGTCCTCTTGTTGTAGTTTTTCTTCTTTTAAATATAGTCTCCTCCTTTACTGTGTTGATTCCCTTTATGTATTTAAATGTTTCTATCATATCCCCCCTGTCTCGTCTTTCCTCCAAGCTATGCATGTTAAGATCCTTTAACCTTTCCTGGTAAGTTTTATCCTGCAATCCATGAACCAGTTTAGTAGCCCTTCTCTGAACTCTCTCTAAGGTATCAATATCCTTCTGAAGATACGGTCTCCAGTACTGCGTACAATACTCCAAGTGAGGTCTCACCAGTGTCCTGTACAATGGCATGAGCACTTCCCTCTTTCTACTGCTAATACCTCTCCCTATACAGGGAGTGCAGAATTATTAGGCAAATGAGTATTTTGACCACATCATCCTCTTTATGCATGTTGTCTTACTCCAAGCTGTATAGACTCGAAAGCCTACTACCAATTAAGCATATTAGGTGATGTGCATCTCTGTAATGAGAAGGGGTGTGGTCTAATGACATCAACACCCTATATCAGGTGTGCATAATTATTAGGCAACTTCTTTCCTTTGGCAAAATGGGTCAAAAGAAGGACTTGACAGGCTCAGAAAAGTCAAAAATAGTGAGATATCTTGCAGAGGGATGCAGCACTTTTAAAATTGCAAAGCTTCTGAAGCGTGATCATCGAACAATCAAGCGTTTCATTCAAAATAGTCAACAGGGTCGCAAGAAGCGTGTGGAAAAACCAAGGCGCAAAATAACCGCCCATGAACTGAGAAAAGTCAAGCGTGCAGCTGCCACGATGCCACTTGCCACCAGTTTGGCCATATTTCAGAGCTGCAACATCACTGGAGTGCCCAAAAGCACAAGGTGTGCAATACTCAGAGACATGGCCAAGGTATGAAAGGCTGAAAGACGACCACCACTGAACAAGACACACAAGCTGAAACGCCAAGACTGGGCCAAGAAATATCTCAAGACTGATTTTTCTAAGGTTTTATGGACTGATGAAATGAGAGTGAGTCTTGATGGGCCAGATGGATGGGCCTGTGGCTGGATTGGTAAAGGGCAGAGAGCTCCAGTCCGACTCAGACGCCAACAAGGTGGAGGTGGAGTACTGGTTTGGGCTGGTATCATCAAAGATGAGCTTGTGGGGCCTTTTCGGTTGAGGATGGAGTCAAGCTCAACTCCCAGTCCTACTGCCAGTTCCTGGAAGACACCTTCTTCAAGCAGTGGTACAGGAAGAAGTCTGCATCCTTCAAGAAAACATGATTTTCATGCAGGACAATGCTCCATCACACGCGTCCAAGTACTCCACAGCGTGGCTGGCAAGAAAGGGTATAAAAGAAGAAAAATCTAATGACATGGCCTCCTTGTTCACCTGATCTGAACCCCATTGAGAACCTGTGGTCCATCATCAAATGTGAGATTTACAAGGAGGGAAAACAGTACACCTCTGAACAGTGTCTGGGAGGCTGTGGTTGCTGCTGCACGCAATGTTGATGGTGAACAGATCAAAACACTGACAGAATCCATGGATGGCAGGCTTTTTGAGTGTCCTTGCAAAGAAAGGTGGCTATATTGGTCACTGATTTGTTTTTGTTTTGTTTTTGAATGTCAGAAATGTATATTTGTGAATGTTGAGATGTTATATTGGTTTCACTGGTAATAATAAATAATTGAAATGGGTATATATTTGTTTTTTGTTAAGTTGCCTAATAATTATGCACAGTAATAGTCACCTGCACACACAGATATCCCCCTAACATAGCTATAACTAAAAACAAACTAAAAACTACTTCCAAAAATATTCAGCTTTGATATTAATGAGTTTTTTGGGTTCATTGAGAACATGGTTGTTGTTCAATAATAAAATTAATCCTCAAAAATACAACTTGCCTAATAATTCTGCACTCCCTGTACACCCAAGCATTCTGCTGCTCTATTACATTAGACAGTAATACCTTCAGGGTAGTATGTTCAGGAACTGGTTCACTGTAATATGGCTTTAGTTAGTAGTATAATAATTATATCCGTTTCTAAAATGACCAATAGTGATGGAGAAAATATGTATGGTGTGTATACCTTTAAATCTGCTAGAGGCAGATTTTGTCTGTTACACACCAAATACTCTGCTTAAATATAAAGCAGCTAGATAATTACAGAGTAACAACAACAAAGAATGTAATCTGTATAAAGTTAGAATACACAAAATATTGTAGTGTATATATCTTTAAATCATATAGTCGCACACTGAATGGTGCAAATGGGCAATATATAATTTATACCACAGAGATATAGAATTAGCTAAATCACTTATTATAACAAATAAATATGAGTAAAAATTCCAAAAAGCCACTATAAAATAGAATCAAAATGTATATTTATTAGTAAAAAATGGATAAATGAAAAATGTATTAAAATTAATAAATAGAAAATACAAATTGCAAAAAATGTGAGCCAGGAACGATTTACAAGTCAGTAGTCAGCATAAATAATGAACTTGTATCCTGATAACCACTGTAACCGATGAGGATTACAGTGGATACTATGTGACAGGATTTTAGTATCTGTACTTGCCGGCTGTTGCGAGGTTGGCGTGCGTGCCAAACCTCACTATGATAGTCTGATGCCGGCAGTCCGTCAGTCCCCCGATCGATGGGGAAAGGAGCTGTGCTTTCTGCTGGCAGCTGGCTGTTCTCCGTATCCTGTATCCTCTCACACTATCAGCTAGGATACAGGATACGGAGAACAGCCAGCTGCCAGCAGAAAGCACAGCTCCTTTCCCCATCGATCGGGGGACTGACGGACTGCCGGCATCAGACTATCATAGTGAGGTTTGGCACGCACGCCAACCTCGCAACAGCCGGCAAGTACAGATACTAAAATCCTGTCACATAGTATCCACTGTAATCCTCATCGGTTACAGTGGTTATCAGGATACAAGTTCATTATTTATGCTGACTACTGACTTGTAAATCGTTCCTGGCTCACATTTTTTGCAATTTGTATTTTCTATTTATTAATTTTTTTTTTTTCAATTTGACAATTTTTATTTGTTTTTCATAGGATGTTGGGGTACAGAAGGAAAAGTGGGATGGGGTAAACATTAATACATGCACAATAAATGATACAGAGGAGGTGTTGTAGTATTAATTATTCATTTGACATACTAGGCATATTTATGTGTTTTTCTGATGTACGTCTTATACAGTTGGTCGCTTAGTGGTCTTTGTCTAGGAGCATTCCTGTCTAGTGGTGGAGGACCCACTCCATTACGTTTTTTTTTTTTTTTTTCTTCTTCTTCTCATGTTTGTATTGTTAATGCGTATAATATAGTGGGGGGTACAGAAAAGAAGAAGGGGAGGGTAAGCGGTTAGTGTGCATTAGTCATCTTCATATTTATACATGTTAGACAGTCCTAACGAACTTGGTCTTATATGGTGGAGTTTTGTTACTAGTGGGGTGGGTCGGGGTCCATCCATTCGACCTGTGGTATTCTCTCCTATCTTGCATACCCTTTGGCTAGTAGTTGTCGCCTCAGTTTGGGGGGGGATTAGGAGAGGTGGGTATGGAGGGGGGGTGAGGAGGGTGTGTGGACCCGGCACCATGCCCGTACTGCTCTTGTTTCATTGTCATGCTTCATTTGTTATTTGCAGCGTGGTGCTTGGGTCTTTACCCCTCGAACTATGTACATTGTGGGTTCATATTCCGCGACGTCTTCGCGCTGGTGTATTGTTTGGGCAGTTCCCAGATATCTTGGTCTTTTGTGGGGGCCTCCTGCTCTAGACCTCTATTCTAGTGGTCGCCCTGTTCGTCTTGCACTCTCCGTCTGGTGTCTCTAAGTCCAGCCTCTTTTTTTTTTATTATCTATATCCCCTCCCCAGTCTGTGATATGTAGGTTTCCCACTCATCTTTGGCTTGTATGATATGTTTTGCTGGGTGGAACTGTTGACTAGTCCCTATTTCGTAGGTCAGGTTGAGTGACGTCTGTTCTATCAGGTCAGACCTAGTGGGTGTCTGTGTCTGTTTCCACCTCCTGGCTAACAAGAGGTTTGCTGCTGTTAAGATGTGAAATAATAAGCTCGCTTGTGGTTTTGGATGGGAGTCCAGTGTTATAAATAGTAAGGCACATTCTGGTCTTAGCTTAGTATCGACTCTCAACGCTCCCTTAACTGTTGCCTCCACCATGTTCCAGTATTCCTTAAGCCTTGGGCAGGTCCACCAAATGTGGTACATTGTGCCCTCTCCTGCTAAGCATCTCCAACATAATTTGGAGGAGTTAGGGTAAATGGTCGCCAGTCTCGTTGGCACCAGGTACCATCTATATTGTATCTTGCGCATGAGCTCTAGGTGTGATGCGCATCTGGATCTGCCTTTATGGGCCGTAAAAGCCAGGGTCCATTGGTCATCTGGGAATATTGTACCTATGTCTCTGTGCCATGCGTCTCTAAAATTGTCTGTCTGTAGTTGTTGGTTGGGGTCACTGAGCAGAGCATATAGTAGCGAGAGTGGTTTCTTAGGCATGGTCATCGATATACATGCTCTGTCTACACTTTGTGTATGTTGCGGTATGTTTAGGGAGGTGTCGTGTGTTAATATTCCCTTTAGTTGCAAGTATGAAAATATCATTCTTTGTGGCAGGTCGTATTCTACTTGTAGGTCTGGGAAGTGTCTCAGTTGTCCCTGCCCGTACAGGTGTCGAACTAGGGTACATCCTTTTGCCAACCACGTACGGTGGTCAAAAGCAGGGTATGCTAAATGTATGCTGTATATGGGAGTGGCCAGCGCCCAGTCGGTGTTGTATCCAAGTTTTGGCTTAGATTTATCCCAGGTTTTCAATAGGATATCAGTGGTTGCTGGTATTTCTGGGAGGGGTGGGCGTAGCCTGTGTGGTACCCAGAGGAGGTATTTAAGACCTTTGGGACAGGACCAGGTTGATTCCATTTCTATCCATTGTGGTGGGTTTTGGGCAGTGTGTGTTTGTAGGGCTGTGGTCATTAGTGCCGCTCTGTAGTACCTCTGTAGCTCTGGCATTCCCAACCCTCCCTGAGCTAGGGTTCTAGTGAGAATCTTCGTGGCTACACGTATTTTTTTGTGTGCCCAAACGAAGTTAGTGATGGTGCTTTGCAGCCGTCTCAAGTATGTGTTTGGTAGGGGGATCTGTAGAGTTCTAATTAAGTATTGAAATTTTGGTAGGAGCATCATCTTCACTGCCGCCAGTCTCCCCACCCATGACATATATTTGTCTTCCCATTTCTTCAGTGTGTCGCTTATTTCCCCCTGTAGTTTGCCATAGTTAAGGTCCAACAGACCTTGTGGAGTCTTTGGGATCCGTAGACCCAGAAACGTGAGGTGGTCCTCTCTCCAGTCTAATGGGAATGAGAGTTTTAGGTGGTCTATGGTGTGATGTGGTATCCCTATCCCCATAGCTTGGGTTTTCATGACATTTAATTTGTAGTATGATTGCTCCCCATATCTTTCTATTTCCTGCAGGAGATTTGGTAGTGATATGTGCGGTTGTGTAAGTGTGAGGAGTATGTCATCAGCGAACAAATTTGTTTTGTATTCTCTAGCTCCTATCTCCAAACCGTGGATCGCAGTGTTTTCCCGTATTTTGATCGCCAGCGGCTCCAGCGCTAGGACATATAACAGGTGGGACAAGGGGCAGCCCTGCCTCGTGCCATTCGTGAGTTGGAACGGTTCGGACAGGAATCCTGCGTTCATTACTCTTGCTGAGGGCTTGCTATATAGGGCCTGTACCACCGACACAAACCCCAAGGGGATCTCGAACTTGTGCAGCACTGCTCTAAGAAACCCCCAATGGAGGCGGTCAAAGGCTTTTTCGGCGTCGAGGGAGACCATCAGTCCCCCCTGTCGCCGATTTTTCAGGTGGTGGAGGATGTTAATAACCTTCCTGGTATTATCCGCCCCCTGTCTTCCCTTGATGAAGCCCACTTGGTCATTGTGGATTATGTGTGGTAGTATTTTTCCCAATCTGTTTGCGTATAGTTTGGCGAACAGCTTCGCATCTGTATTGAGGAGGGAGATGGGTCGAAAGTTTTGCGGAATTGTCGGGGCCTTGTTTGGTTTAGGGAGTGTGACGATGTGGGCGGCCAGTGTTTCTTTAGGGAGTTCGCCCTTGCGGGCTGCCTCCTTAAACATTCTGGCTAGGTAGGGCGCCAGTATTGTGCTGAATTGCTTATAGTACTGGTTGTCAAACCCATCTGGTCCTGGGGATTTACCCGATGGGAGGCCTTTAATTAGGTCCCTAATCTCCTGAATTTCTATCGGTTCAATAAGGGCCGACTGTTGTTGGGGTGTGAGCTTGGGTAATTTTACCCCTTCTAGGTATTCCTCAATACCAAGTTGTGTCGGGTGTTTTGTTTGCGCGTCTCCCTGTATGTTGTATAGTGATGAGTAGTATTTTGCAAATACTTCGCTTATACCCTTGGGAGTGGAGATTTTAGCGCCTGTTTCGTCTGTGAGATAAGATATTTTCTGAGCTGCCTGTCTTGTTTTTAGCCGCTGTGCCAGTAGTCTGCTTGCTTTGTTACCCTGTACGTAATGAGTTAGTTTGAGCTTTTGCATATTGGAGGTCACTGTGGCTAACGCCTGCTGGTGTATGAGTTTCGTGATCTGGGCTATCTTAGCTTTCGTCTCTGTAGACGGGGTGTGTTGGTTTAGTCTGTTCATCTCATACAGTTCTGCTTGCCATGTCCTAAGTTGTGTTTGGTGTGTCTTTTTTATGTACGTCGCCCTACGTATTAATAGGCCTCTAGCTACTGCTTTGTGGGCGAGCCAAAGAGTTGCGTCTGTGGTATCTTTTGTGTCATTTGTCTGGAAATATGTTTGAAGGCTCCCCTTCAGGGAGTCTACAAATTCACCATCCCTCAGTAGGGAATTATTTATTTTCCACGGGCTGCGATGTTTAAAATCGTACTTATTTTTTAGCTCTATGGTTACTGGTGCGTGATCTGACCATGTGATTTGCTGTATGTCACTATGAAGGAGTTGGTCTAACGCGGACCCTGAGATTAGAAAGCCGTCTATTTTAGAGTAGGAATTATGTACCGCTGAGTAGTGGGTGTACGCTCTTTCTACCGGGTGAGTGGTTCTCCACGCATCGTATAGATGGTGGTCATGCAGGAGTTTCGCTATGGCTCTACATTGTCTCTTGAGGGGGCGATGGTGTTTCCGGTGTGGTGGGAGAGTTGTATCTAGTTGTGGGTCTATTATGTGATTAAAGTCTCCCCCTATTACTGTAATCCCCGTTTGGATGCGGTCTATTTTGGTCAGGATTTTATGCAAGAAATTCCTCTGGTTTGTGTTCGGGGAGTATATGTTGGCGATGGTATATAACATGTCATTAAACAGCCCCGTGAGTATAATGTAGCGGCCATTCGGGTCTATGTCAACTGAGTGTAGTGCAAATGAGATGGCTTTGTGTATTAGGATGGATGCTCCCTTTGTTTTCGTGGGTGATGTGGCGTGGAATTGATGTGGGAAATCGGCGGTAAGAATAGGTGGGTGGTCGTTGTGCTTAAAGTGGGTTTCCTGGAGGCACAGTATGTCTGCCCCTAGGGCTCTAGCCTCCCTGAAAAGTAGGTGTCTTTTGACTGGTGCGTTGAGGCCCCTGACATTAAGAGAGCAGATCTTCACGGTGGTTTATGGTAATGGTGCTTATTAATTCTCGCGCTGTAATCTATATTTTGAGGGGTCCCTGCTCTCCCTAGCTGTGTCGAGCTGAGCAGTGTGGCTCCCCGTGTGATGGGCATTGTCCCTGTTGGGCTTGTAGAACAGTTTGGGACCGTGGTCTCGTCTGTTATTGGTCTCCCTAGTATTCGCGTGACAGTTCGTGTTGGGTTACCCACTAACCCTATCTTCTGTTCGTTGGTAAAACCCCAAACTTGTGGGGTATAAACATTGCATACAACAACATACAGTAAAACAATAACATTAACAAAAATATTTACATGTGTATACGTATCCCTTGTTAGTGCCGGTAGGTCGGCTAGGCACTGCCTGGTCGTGCCTTGGGGGAAGAGGTTCATTACCTCTTGTCCAATGGGAGCTGTCTCCCTCTGCGGCTATTACTATTTTTCACGTTGGGAGGTCCCAACTGTAGACTATAGCCTAGGAAAATGAAACTGGTTGTGTGTAACCACATGTTGCTTGTGCTATTAAATTTTTTTTTTTTTTTTTTTATAATAGCTTTAGTTTGGCCCAGTTCCCCTGCGTCTATGTTAGGTATATGTTAAGAGAATGCGTGTGGGTGTCCCCATGGCTGATCCCCTCTGAATCGGCAGGTAAGTTATGCTGACGTGGTTCGACCCTTTAGTCTGGGTGGGGGCTAATAGGCTATGTTTTCAATTCTTTTGGTCCCTCTGTTCTATAGTATAGATTCCCCCACCTATCCCCTTGCTCAATCTGGAGCATTTAAGTTACCCTATGGGTGTGATGTGGTGTCGTACATTACCCTGCCTCTCGGTAGGTAGTCTTGGGCTCTTAAGGTGTTGTAGAGCACTCCCACCCACAGTCTCTGTCTTTTATCTCTTTTTCGCCTTCTTCCATTCTTGTGAGGCCTTGGCTCTGTTTCTCCCCTGGTCCGTCGACGGAGCAATTTCCATGTTCCAATCCCGCATGATTCGCTGGCCGTCCTCCGGGGTTCCGATGATAGTGGTCTTCCCCTCTCTCATCACCAGGAGCTTGGTGGGGTAGCCCCATCTGTACGGGATGTGGTTGTCTCTGAGCTGTGTGGTGATGTCTCGGAAGTCTCTCCGTCTCTTTAGGGTGAATGAGGAGATGTCCGCATATATGGTAACCCCTCTGTAGGCCGTGGGCCAGTCTTTCCGTCGCCTGCTAGCGTTAAGTATGGCTTCTTTAGCGTGATAATAGTGCATTCGTAGCAGGATGTCTCTTGGAGTGTCTGCTGGTAGGAATTTTGGTTTGGCGGTTCTGTGAATTCTGTCTAACAGGAACAAGTCTTGTGGCAGGTCTGGAGCCAGTTCTTTCAGCAGGCCTGTAATGTGGGCGGTGAGGTCTTCTGTTTTTACCTCTTCCGTGACTCCCCTTACTCGTAAGTTGTTGCGGCGTGCCCGGTCCTCCATATCCGCAATCTTGAGGTCCTGGTTATCCAGTCTTGTTACCAGCCCCTCTACCGTATCAGCTAGGGAATTATGGGCCTCTGCCATCTCCGAGATTTGGTCCTCTGTATGTGAAGTACGTCGGCCTATATCTTGAAGTTCCCTTCTGAGATCTTTGATAACGCTGTCCATTTTCCCCACAATCTTATCTGACATTTCCTCCAGCAGTTTTTTCAGAGTGCTGTGTGTCAGTGGGTTGTCACTTTCATTTTCACCAGCCTGGGTCTCTGTTTCCAGTTCCCCTCCGGCGCCATCTTGTGGGTGCTCTGCCTGGAGTGAGGCCTTCCCCTGCCCTGCTCTGGAGGCAAAGAAGCTGCTCCTCTCTCCCCTCTCGCCGGTCCTCTTACTTTTTGGCTGGGACATTGTGGCATCGGGCGGCAGCAGGGTCTGATCCGAGGCTATTTTGTGTTATTTATGGCTCCTGTTTAGCCGTCGCGGCACGGAGCTCGAGCTACATGCGGCTGCTCCGGTCCGCGTCCAGGACACGCCCCCTATTTATTAATTTTAATACATTTTTCATTTATCCATTTTTTACTAATAAATATACATTTTGATTCTATTTTATAGTGGCTTTTTGGAATTTTTACTCATATTTATTTGTTATAATAAGTGATTTAGCTAATTCTATATCTCTGTGGTATAAATTATATATTGCCCATTTGCACCATTCAGTGTGCGACTATATGATTTAAAGATATATACACTACAATATTTTGTGTATTCTAACTTTATACAGATTACATTCTTTGTTGTTGTTACTCTGTAATTATCTAGCTGCTTTATATTTAAGCAGAGTATTTGGTGTGTAACAGACAAAATCTGCCTCTAGCAGATTTAAAGGTATACACACCATACATATTTTCTCCATCACTATTGGTCATTTTAGAAACGGATATAATTATTATACTACTAACTAAAGCCATATTACAGTGAACCAGTTCCTGAACATACTACCCTGAAGGTATTACTGTCTCTTATTCCTTTGGACAGGTTTGGGTGTATCCCTGTCCTGGTTCAGTATTGAGCTATTCACTTCGAGTCGGACTCCCTCATCTCTGTGTATTGCACTAGGCAGACCAGATTTAAATTATAACTTTTGCTCTATTACATTGTCTGCCTACCTTTAAGTCACCCCTAAATCCCTTTCCTCAGATGTTGAGGTTAGGACTCTATCAAATATTCTGTACTCTGCCCTTGGGTTTTTACGCCCAGGATGCATTATCTTGCACTTATCCACATTAAATGTCAGTTGCCACAACTCTCATCATTTTTCTAGTTTAATTAAATTTTTTGTCATTTGGCTTATCCCTCCTGGAACATCAACCCTGTAACATATCTTAGTATCATCAGCAAAAAGACATACCTTACCATCAAGACATTCTGCAATATCACTAATAAAAATATTAAAGAGAATGGGTCCAAGTACAGATCCCTGAGGTACCTCATTGGTGACAAGCCCAAGCTTCGAATATACTCCATTGACTACAACCCTCTGTTGCCTGTCATTCAGCCACTGCCTTACCCATTCAACAATATTGGAATCCAAACTTAAAGATTGCAATTTATTGATAAGCCTTCTATGTGCAACAGTGTCAAAAGCCTTACTGAAATCTAGGTAAGCAATGTCTACTGCACCATCCTGATCTATTATTTCAGTTACTCAATCAAAAAAATCAATAAGATTAGTTTGGCATGATCTCCCTGTAGTAAACCCATGTTGTCTCTGATCTTGAAATCCATGTGTTTTTAGATGTTTAACAATCCTATCCTTTAACATGGTTTCCATCCTTTAACATGGTTTCCCCACTACTGAAGTAAGGCTTACTGGCCTATAGTTGCCCGACTCATCCCTACTACCTTTCTTGTGAATAGGCACAACATTCACTAACTTCCAATCTTCTGGGACTACTCCTGTTAACAATGATTGGTTAAATAAATCTGTTAATGGTTTTGCTAGTACACCACTAAGCTCTTTTAATAACTTTGGGTGTATTCCATCAGGTCCCATTGTCTTATTTGTCTTTACTTTTGACAGTTGAAATAGAACCTCTTCCTCTTTAAACTCACATGTAATAAATGACTCATTTGTCCTTTTTCCTATCTGAGGTCCCTTTTATATATTAATAATATTTTGACTTTCGTACTGTCCTGTTATTACCATGTCACAAAAGAGGCCTACTATTATTTTAAATATGCAAGTTACTCACTAAAACGCTGTGTCCAACAGATATTTGAACAGCAGACAAATTTAAGTTAGCTATCTGTCTCATAGATGTATTAATTAAATAATGCTTTGTAATATCTTTGAAAATACAAAACTACCTATTTTCAGTGAGTATTACACTCTTTAATACACAATATGTAAAACAATAATTTATGTATGTTAACAAGTTTAATTCACAAGATATATGCAGGGCAAATATGAGTAATTTTAATTACATTTTAGCTTCCAGTAAATCCTAACATCAGCTACAAACTTAAAATATTCCATATGGAAAATTAATTCACAAATATTTAAAAGCGTTATCCGGCTGCATAGGATTTGTGCGTGTACGCAGAACTCTATGTGTCACAGCAATCTTTAGAGTTTTATATATTCGGTACTGGCCGAATTGAGATTAAGCAGAATTTTGACTAATAGCCTGTTCAGTCGAAGTCTGCATCTTCAAAGCGTCATGCAGATGTAAGGCAAAAGAGTAGCACGATGCCTGAGTATGTTCAGATACTTTGGTATTTGGGCTTCTGCCAAAAAAGGAATTGGGAGGAAGTTGGGTTTTTTTTTTTGTTTTCTTTTTTTTTTTTTAAGCAAGGAAATAAGTGGCCTACCAAATCTCCTGTTCAATCAATAGGTGAAAACGATAATTGATGGCAAAGGGACAGCCAAGAGACAGATGGAGGAAAAAAAGGAGGAGCAATTAAAAAAAATATATACTTCCAAGAAGAAGTCTAGATAGTTTTGATTTCAGTTATTGCCTGATTTTACCCTTGCCTGCCTGTGAGTGTCAATGATACTAGTGTAACTGTCCTAGCAAGGTAGGTACAGAGTAACCTAAACCTAATCAGTAAAACTTGAAGGTAAAACCTACCTTGCTATGACAGTTTTACTTTGAGTAGGAGATAAATAGCCAAGGTCATTGAACCTAGTCTGAGACTGGTTATATTACTTCTGTGCCTAGTCAGTCGCTTTGATTTGGAGATAAATATATCCTGTTTAATGCATTGATCCTAGTGTGATACTGATGGTTAGGTTACTGCTGTGCCGTGGCAGTGCAACTTATACTAAGCTTTATTCACTGATTTGAGTTTGACAAGTCTTTTTTGTTAACTGTAGATGTAGAAAGAAAATACATTTCTTGTGTTATTCAGTTAAAAAAAAGTGTCATTTATGACTTTTATTTTTATATATACTGATTGTTGTAAACATAATTTGATATCAAAACCGCCTTCAGGTAGTGACAAGGCATTTAATGCAAATTAACTTTTGTTACTACAGTAGTAAAATCAGATTATGTCAGTATGTTTGCTTTTGGAAGTTGGCTTACACAGTTCTCTACTTTTAAAGATTTGGGCTCCTAAAAAGACAGATCAATGCTGAAAATTGGATTCTGAGTTTCAAAATATGGCACCAAACAGCCCCAAACTGGTGGTGGATATTTACTCATAGTTTGATAACAGTTTTTTTAGGCAGAATCATTGAAAAACTAGGTTTTATATGGCTGTGTTAAAAAATCTCCAGGTTGACTATTTTGCTCTTCTTCTTTAAAGTTGTCATATGAAGAAAGGGATTTAGGGGTGATTATTTCTGATGACTTAAAGGTAGGCAGACAATGTAATAGAGCAGCAGGAAATGCTAGCAGAATGCTTGGTTGTATAGGGAGAGGTATTAGCAGTAGAAAGAGGGAAGTGCTCATGCCATTGTACAGAACACTGGTGAGACCTCACTTGGAGTATTGTACACAGTACTGGAGACCGTATCTTCAGAAGGATATTGATACCTTAGAGAGGGTTCAGAGAAGGGCTACTAAACTGGTTCATGGATTGCGGGATAAAACTTACCAGGAAAGGTTAAAGGATCTTTACATGTATAGCTTGGAGGAAAGACGAGACAGGGGGGATATGATAGAAACATTTAAATATATAAAGGGAATCAACACAGTAAAGGAGGAGACTATATTTAAAAGAAGAAAAACTACCACAACAAGAGGACATAGTCTTAAATTAGAGGGACAAAGGTTTAAAAATAATATCAGGAAGTATTACTTTACTGAGAGGTTAGTGGATGCATGGAATAGCCTTCCAGCTGAAGTGGTAAAGGTTAACACAGTAAAGGAGTTAAGCATGCGTGGGATAGGCATAAGGCTATCCTAACTATAAGATAAGGCTAGGGACTAATGAAAGTTTTTAGAAAATTGGGCAGACTAGATGGGCCGAATGGTTCTTATCTGCCGTCACATTCTATGTTTCTATGTTTGTCAACTCACTATAAGTTATTGTTTAGAAAATGATCTAGCATGGGCAGCAAGTCCTTCTCCAGGAATGTATATACATATCGATTCACTTGGTGGTTTTGACTTCTTAAAAAGTGTTTAAATAAAAGTAAGTTATAAAATGTTGCTTGAGCTTTTTCTCAAGTCAGGTGCATGACACCTTCCTATTTTCTACTAGCATCATGGAAAATGTACTCGAAATGCTATTTACTATCTTGCATGCATGTGCCATGATGCCTGAACAGCCTACAGGAGCAAAAATAGGATACAATCGAAATTGCAAAAACAGTGGGTATTTACCAGAGCGAGTTGCCCATTAAATTTTTTTTTTTTTTAATTGTGAGGAAATCCTATAATAAGTGGGAAAAGGCATAACATCTCATTTATCATACAACTCCCACAAACAGGCTATCTCTGTGTTATGCTCAGCTCTCCATACTACATGAGTATCTCTGTACTGTATGGGGGAGTTAAATTCTGGGGGAATCTTAAAACTTCACCAGCCAACACTTATATATAAATAAAATGTAAAATAATATATATGTTTAATGCATATGAGGCAATGGATTGAAAAATCAAGTTAAAAAAATTTCAAATTTTACCATTAAATATGGGTTTACCATGAAATTTGAACCTAATTACATTCTGAGATTTACATTGAATTGAATTTTTCAGCACAGGTTAAAGTAAATATTGCAAATATTCAGCAGTGTGTATATAAATTTGTAATTAAGAAGTTAATCCAGCAATTTAAATTAATGTTCTGTTAAAAACATACTATACACACTCATACTTAGAGTGGGGTTTCCATTGTCCTACTACCAGTAATTTGGATAAAAATGGACTGTAAGCTCTGGGTCTAATATCAGACACATGCTCTGCTACTCATCAGACTTCTGCTCCAAGGCAATGTCTGATAGACATGTTTGCATTTTAGATCCCCACAAAAGGGTAACTGCCTTTCGCCACTTTAAATTCTCATTTATTTTCCAAATATACATCACTCCACGGATTCACATATGTGAAGGATTTACATTTAATTGCAAAATATAATTTGATTTAGGACGGGCTGGGCTGCAGTTTTTCATTCCCATACTGTACTTAAAAAAAATACAAACACAGCCATATTTCACCCTGGAAGTATTTGTACAGACAGATATGATGGGAAAGAAACATGATATAAATTCAGTTATATGAGCTGCTGTTCTCTAATTTTTCAGATTCCACTCCCCTCCATTATTTGCAGATTATGAGCATTTACCAGATGTTCGAAAAAGTGGAATTTCCTCTTTGTTTTTCTTTCTTACAAAAAGGAAATTCAGGAAATATATATATTTAGAATAAAAAAACACAGCCACCATACTCTTTCTAAGAATGTTTCATGTCTCTCTTCACATGAAAGGGTTAATTATGTTGCCAAAACTTTCAGCTCTCCATGACAATAAAAAATAATTTAAGCCTGTGTGTATGGGTATTGCTATTGGTGTAGGTATTTATTTTCATATCTCACATTGCAAAAATATATGTCTTCTCTTGGGACACTGAAATGAAATTTCTACTTCAACTCCATGTACTGATTTATTACACCTACAAACATTTAGCAATACTGGGTTTTGTAAAGGTAGCCTCTTAAATAACCCTCTATGACGTGACGTTGCACGCACAGTTTGGGGTCAATGGCCACATACAGCCAATTACAGCTTTAAGACGGTTATTTAAACCCAAATTGCCTTTTTAATCGGGTACAGAGGTGGACCTCGTTGGGGAGATGAATGAAGGAGGTTCGTATGCAATAACTCCCAAACGGAAAAAAGGCAAAGCATGCGAAATAGGGCAAAACATATGAAATTTGTGGTAGGTTCCACCACAAGCTTTATGTGTGTGATAAAAGTTCAATTAACAGAGCATGAGATGAACACTTCTAAACTGTGTGCCCTATGATGTCAGATCAGCCAGATGAGGTGTGGCTAGTGTTGCCTAAACTGAAACAAAAGTGATTCAATTCCTAAATGCAGATGCAGTGACACTGCAGTGACATGAACTACACACTAAAACCACTTCGGTAAGCTACAGATTTTCTGGTACTTAGAGTGTACTATAATGTTATTTCAAGAGGTTATCCAGCAGTTGACAGGAGACATAAATGTAAATTGAGGACACATGCAGAATGTAGTATAGCAAAGAACCATTACACAACTATCCATGTCCTAGCTTGACAGGGATTTCAAAGAGTATTATACTCTGTTCTGTGTGTATTGGTCAGTCAATGTGCGGTGGATCAGTCTGTGTGTGTATGGATGTGTGGGAGGTCAGTCTGTGTGTGTGTGGGGAAAAAGCTGTGTGTGCGGGTGATGGGGTTCAGTCTGTATGTGGGGGTGGGAGGTTCAGTCTCTGTGTGTGGGGTTCAGTTTGTGTGTATGGGTTATTCTGTGTGTGTATGGGTCAGTCTGTGTGGGGTGGGTCAGTCTGTGTGTGGGGGTGGTCAGTCTGTGTGAGGTGGGTCAGTCTGTGTATGTATGGGTCAGTCTGTGTGGGGGAGCAGTCTGTGTGTGTGTATGGATCAGTCTGTGTGTGGGGGGGCAGTGTGAGTGGGTATGGGTCTGTCTGAGTATGTGTATGGGTCAGTCTGTGTGTGGGGGCGGTCAGTCTGTGTGTGTGCATTGGTCAGTCTGTGTGAGGTGGGTCAGTCTGTGTATGTATGGGTCAGTCTGTGTGGGGGAGCAGTCTGTGTGTGGGGGGGCAGTGTGTGTGGGTATGGGTCTGTCTGAGTATGTGTATGGGTCAGTCTCTGTAAGTGCTTGAACTCCAAGAGAAATACCTCTCATCTCGTGACCTCCCCTGTACCTGATGGATAGGCAGCCATATATTTTCTCACACACTCACAAATTGCTATTTTTATTTTCATTTAAATGCACCTATCCTTTTCCCTAGTGTCCAGTGTGTCTCATCTCAGTCTTCCTGAAGTTCCTCTTTGCTCCTCTGCGCGCTCTGTGTAGTGATGCTGGGGCGAGAGTGACATCATGTCACTAAACGGCGTGCATGGGAGCAGAGAGGAACTGCAGGAATTCTCCCTCATGCGCCGCCTCCATGCTCCCCGCGGCAGCTATCTTTAATGTTTCCTGCATGGCTTAGCAGAGGGCTTACAAATGTGAGACGACAGGACAAAATGTCTAGTCGCCATGGCAACCTGGCGCCTGGAATTTGTTAAGCCATGTGTATGTATGTATGTGTGTGTATAATACATTGCTAAACACAAATACACACATCAGTCAAGCCATAAGACTTACTTTTCCCACAGAAATCTCACTTTATCAGTGCTCTCACTACTGCAAGGGATTCTGGGTAGGTGTATGCAAATGAGCTAAACAAAGAGCCACATTTTTGCCTCATAATTCCACTTTATACATGGATTCCTTGGAGTATGTGTCCGCTGTATACAACCGCTTTGAAGCACAACTCACTTTTTCCCCCACCACAACTCTTTTGGTATGTACTTTACAAGTAACGCCAAGCCTCCATAGCAAGCCAGTTTCAGGGGACTGAAACATTGATTTCCTGATCACCCTGGAAATTCAATAAAGACTGAGTTTTATCTGAAGACCGTGAGTGCAGCCCCACCTTTTGTTTATTTTATATATCTGGGGCTGGGGCCGCAACACATGGCGGCGGGCACCTGGTCGCAGGGCTGCGACCCCTGCGACCGCGGTATGTATGCCAGTGCATGCAGATACACATACACTTAAAGGACCACTACAGACACCCAGATCACATCAGCTCAATTAAGTGGTCTGGGTGCCAGGTCCCTTTGGTTTTAACCTTGCAGCTGAAAACATAGCAGTTTCAGAGAAACTGCTATGTTTCACTGAGGGTTAATTCAGCCTCTAGTGGCTGTCTCATTGACAGCCGCTAGAGGAGCTTCCGCGATTCTCACTGTGAAAATCACAGTGAGAAGACGCTGAACGTCCATAGGAAAGCATTGAGTGATGCTTTCCTATGGGCGGTTTGAATGGGCGCGCGGCTCTTGCCAAGAATGTGCATTCGGAGCTGAGAAGCAGATCAGGGCGGAGAGATCCCCAGCGCCAAGGGAGTCCGGCGCTGGAGAAATGTAAGTGCTTTAGACACAAACACACACTCTCACGAACAGACGCATACACACTAGCTAACAGACACACACATTTACTGACAGACACACACTCAGTGACAGACATACATACACACTCACTGACAGACACACTCACTTACAAAACACACACTCACTAACAGACGCACACAAACTAACACACTCAGAAACAGACACACACAGTAACACACTCACTGACACACTCTAACACTAACACACACACACTCTAACACACACACACACTCTAACACACACACACACACTCACACTAACACACAGTTTAAAAAAAAATAATTTAATTCTCCCAGCCTCCCACCTTTGGGAGAGCTTAGGGGATTCCCTGGGGTCCAGTGGTGTCACCCGGCGGGCAGGCTGGCCGTACTAATGCCGGAGTCGGAAGGTGATGTCATTTTCCAGCTCCGGTATCAGTGTGGTGCTGCCCGCCGGGTGACACCAGGGCCAGCCTCGTGGGGCCCTCAGGTGGCCGGCTCCTGGGTCCTCCAGGAGAAGAGGCTGGCCCGGTATGTACGCCACTGCTACCAGTCGTTTATATGACAACTGTGACAGGTCAATGTAGCCTGAAATATTCAGTCTGTTTATTCAACATCAAAATAGGGCAGTGCTAAATATAGGGGACTTGCTAAATAATATATGTACATCATTGTGACCTCACAACTACGCTTCCCTACTGATGTATCTTGAGTTTACCTCTTTACCCAAGCCTGTTAACGCTTTCCTGTTACTCTTCATTTTTTTTTTCCTTATCATCATTCTAGATTGTTAAACTCTATGTGAGAATATGTCATACTGCCAACCTAGACTTGTAACTGCAGCCTGTAATATGCACTAAAAAAAAAAATAGAGATGTTTTTCTTGCACAGAGCATTATCTGACCAATCTTGATACCAAACCGAAATGCTTTGACATATTGTTATGCCATCTCTGTAGAACGCTATCATCTCAATAAAAGAAAGATTGACAATAATTGCAGTCAAAAGATAAAAATGTTTTTTTTAAATATTGGCCTATATTACCTAACAATGTGATTTAAAATTTGATCCAAAAAAAAACACCAATTATTTTTGGAGGAGCTAAAAATCTGGGACAACAATTAGTAAAAAGGTTAAGACAGGTATCATTCAGGCATGGGTTAAGTCAGGAATCCGAGGCAGGACCAGATAGGCAAGGGTTAGGTCAGGAATCCAAGGTGGCTTCAGACAGGCAAGGGTTAAGTCCTTGGAAATTACAGGCAGGGGAGGTCTAGGGAGCTCACAAGACATCTGAGCAAAAAACCTAAGGTGACCTGGGCTTAACTAGGAGAGAAAAAGGGGAAGACCTCCCATGAGGAAGGGGCTAGAGCAGGTATAGGCAACCTTCGGCACTCCAGATGTTTTTGGACTACACCTCCCGTGATGCTTTGCCAGCATTATGGGTGATGTAGTCCACAACATCTGGAGTGCCAAGGGTGCCTATCCCTGGTCTAGGGGCTTTATTAAATAGATGGCTTCCCTCAGAGAGTAGGCACCTACGTCCCCTTTTTGGGTGGACGCTGAGCCAGATTGACAGCTCATCTTGCTGTTCCACATGCTGCTCCCATATATACAAAGTTGGATCCCCCAGCATTCTAACATCCTGCGGGGATCCTGGAGTAGTCTGGGGAACATCAAACATGGAACTATACAGAATGCTCGCCGGAGGGGAGGCGGGCTGGAGGACAGACAAGTCACTAGACAAGAGGAAGAGGCATCTTGTGGCTCCTGCATCTTCTCTACCTATATATCTGTGCCTTTATATATATAGCACATACAAATAAGCCCTGTATATTATTTCCTCATTACTGGTGTAATGAAATTTCAGTACGTATTATGGCCGGGTTACTGGCAAACACATTTACATGCCACAGAAAAATGAGCCAGTAGAAATGTGCAGCACATAACTCTCTATCTTTAAGCGAGAGATTAGTGTATTTTGTCAGATTACATTAGATAAAGTGATGGCACCGACATATAGAGGGTGTGAGATTTTTTTTTATATAGGAAATAATTCTGGCAGCATGAGGTGAAAAGCCAGCAAAAACAATCTTGTCTTTGGGACTAAAAATGTTCAGCTTAAAAGCTATTATATGCCAACTATAAAATATTGTTTATATAGGACTAAACAAGTAAAATCACTAGCTCCCTTTGCAGATGCTGCCTACTAAATTCAGCTTAAGGTGTTTCTGACATCATATTTTGCAAAGCATATATTTGTTTTTTAAGGAGAATAACTCTGTGCGTCTCATTGAGATTCATTCCTAAAGCATAAGATCCGTTAAACAGGCAACAGGTATAATCGTTGTTTTTTTTTCTTCTTTTTACTTTTTTTCACTTTGTTTCCCTCTAGTGGCATTTCTAGAACATGACATTTATATAGTGTTTAACCCCTTAAGGACCAAACCTTTGGAATAAAAGGGAATCATGACATGTCACACATGTCATGTGTCCTTAAGGGGTTAAGCAGTTTGCCGAGCAATGGATTATATCTTCACTTTGAGGTTTATTTACTCATGTCCATATACTGTTGAGTTGAAAACAGAATTACGAGATTTGTAATAACTTAATTTTAGTTTTTGATGCACATTTCAATAAATATGCCTTTGGTATATTTCTGCAACATTAATCTACAAAGAATGTGAAAAATAGTTTAATTAAGAATGTTTTGTTGCTTCTTTAAAATTATTGCAAACATAAATGATTCAAACGTTACATTCGCATGTACAAATGTAAAACTAGGCAAACATCTAATATGAAATGCACTCTGATTTATTTTCTTAATAGCAGTAAATTGAACAAAAATAAATAAATAATACACTTGACATGTATGTATTTCCTGCAAATACTTACACTTTGGAGCTTCTGCAGTGAGCTCTCACAACACTAAAAATAGGCTCAGGCAATCATCTTGATATGATATTCAATTAACTTTGTATAGTGCTCATATTAGAAGTGCTTTAAGGGTACATCAATGGTTCCTGGGTTAGGTAGTTTAAAAACACACTTTATACTGTAGAACTTTAATAGCTTAACTGCAACTCTCAGAAAAGTCATGACATGGTGTATAACGACATATAACATGACATTGTATATATACCTTTGTAACAGAACTAGGAACACTGCATGTTGGAAGGGAGGAGTAGAGTGAGTGGGCTTATTGAGCAAAGGAACTATTAGAAACAATTAAAGAATAAGTGTTTGAAGTGCACTTTCAATGAACAAGTCAATCACATTTCACTAATTTACTGAACACAGCACTATATTTACAATTTTCAATAATCACAGTCAGTATCTTAATTGTAATAATATTGGTCTAGCTTACAAAAATTTATCTTACCTAAATATTGACCTTTCCCCTCTCTAAAAGGTGGGCCTAAGGGTCCTTTAACCATTGGATTCATGTACTTCATTTGAGGATATGCTGCTCCTGCAGGTCCACCACCAGATACAGATCCTACTGCAACCACCAACAGTAATAAAGTGCCTCTGTTGAGGAGCATGGTGACTTCACTCTGTAAATAGAATGTAAACACTTGGCCTTAGAAAATACAACTGGTAAGCTATAAAACACAGTGTAGAGGCTCTATAATATATAGGCAGTGTTTGCATGAAAATGCCTGCAGGGACATGCTATAGTCACCAGAACACCTACAATAAGCTGTACTTGTTGTGGCAACGATAGTGTCCCTTTTAAGATGACCTTTTAAATAGAAATGGTTTTTAACAACAGATAAAAGGGAATCCATCCTGTTTGTCTATTTCCTGTATAAAAGCACAAACAATATTCTTGATTGTATTACCTGTGTGGGACTGTAATGTGGGTATATCAAGCTTGAACACTCCAGAACCTTAGTAACTACCACCTTGCCTGGAAGCACATACAATACTGTCTGTAAAAAAGTTCTAGTTCTAAGAACTACATAGTAACACATTTTTTACATGTCCAGTTGAGCATGTTTGTATTATGCCACCCCTCTTTGATGCTATTCATATTTAGGTTTTTGCAGTGTTGTAGCCATGCATTATTAGGCAGATCTTTTGATGCTCTTTAACCCTTTTTCGATTTTCTTCTAGTTTTATGCAGGGTTATTTACTAAAGTAAAAAGTGACATTTGAAAAGTGAATTTCAAATTTAAGGAGTAGCTGAGCTCAAAGCATAACTAGCTATGGTTGTTCCAGTTTGGCTGTCCCTTCCTAATAAATTCTCGATACAAAACCATTCAAAAATACCAATGTGTATACATAATCCACTACTTGTCAGCAAACCTCAATGAGCATGTCTATAATCTAATTCTCCATAATATAGATGTCTATGGATATAACTTAAATTACATACATTTTGTGTCACTCACAAAGTAAAACCAGACCTAAACATACTTAAATATTTTATTTCTTTTAAAATACAAAATTTCCTTAATAATAGTATTCCTTATAATATTAATGTAATAGTTTTAGTGCATAGATCCTGTCCCTGCTGTCTGGCAAACGTAAAATTGTCGTTAATGAGAAAAGGCAGTGTTTAAAGGACCACTATAGGCACCCAGACCACTTCAGCTCAATGAAGTGGTCTGAGTGCCAGGTCCCTCTAAGTTTAACCCTGCAGCTGAAAACATAGCAGTTTCAGAGAAATTGCTATGTTTCACTGAGGGTTAATCCAGCCTCTAGTGGCTGTCTCACTGCTAGAGGCGCTTCCGTGATTCTCACTGTGAAAATCACAGTGAGAAGACGCTGGACATACATAGGAAAGCATTGAGTAATGCTTTGCTGTGTGCGGTTTGAATGCGCACGCAGCTCTTGCTGCGCATGCGCATTCGGATCTGACATTGGCAGAGGGAGGAGAGGTCACCAGTGCCGAGGGAGGACGGCGCTGTATAAAGGTAAGTGGTTGAAGGGGTTTTAACCCCTTCAGCTCAGCGGGAGGGGGCCCTGAGGGTGGGGTGGACCTAATGAGTTTGTTTTTCTGGCACTATAGTGCTCCTTTAAGGTTTGCAGTTAGAATGCCTGACGTGTCTGTCAACCAGACAGCCACTATATGCACTTTCTCATCAAGATTTTCAATAGGTAGGTAAAAGTCTTCCTGTTCAGTGTTGCTTTTGATAGAGGAACATATTATTCAAGAGGAGTAGAAGCTGTAGAGTCAAGTTTAACTTTTTAACAGGGTGGCTCAATAATCTAACAAAAAAAAAACAGTGCAACACTCAGTCTAACATTATAATATGTGTATTTATGTACATTAGAGTGATCCATTAAGTTATTATACATTTGATTAATACACCTGTGAGCATCGATTATAACATCCGATCAAGTACAATGTAATAAACAAAGGCCCTCAATTTACAGATTATATGGGAAAAAAAGAGAGAGAGAGAGAACAAAGGAAAGATTCCCCCACTAAACAATAAAATACATCTCCAAAGGCTGAAAATAGTCAAGATAAGATTAAAACAAAGATGTAACCAAATAATAAGTATCCACATATTGCATCTAAAGAGGCTCAGTTTTATGTAACATCAAATACATTTGATTATCCATGGTAGTAAGTTGGTCCATCTGAAGGAAGTTTTTTTTTTTTTTTTATTGAGACAATGCGTAATACATTACAGAATGCAAAAAAAAAAGTAAAGGAGTTAATGCAGATGGCATGATGTGAAACATACAGTTAGCTTATATACTCCTGGATAGTCTGTCTCATTTTCTTTTTATGTAAATTAAACATGCAAGTCTAATTAGGAACAACAAGCTATACCATATAGCAATGCTCAACAATTAACAGGTAATTCAGCGCAGTTTAGAATGTAAATTAAAAGATTGAAACTAACACAGTACCAGGTAAATTAAAAAGTAAGCAATGCGACATGCATGCTCCATGTACTGTGAATGGTTATTATAATGCACTTAGTGGATTGATATATGCATGGTATGCATTATATAATGGTATGGTATTATAGAAATGGTATGCATTATAGAAAAAGAATAGTTAAATCAGGCTAATAACCATGTTAAAGAAACCACCAGCCCCCGGGGTAAGTCAGAATAAGAATATTCCAAAAAAATGTGCGTCAGCAAAGTGAGAGCATAGTAGAGGATACTAATTTGGACAGTTCAGGTAGGGTCAAGTTCAAGTATATGTAAGCTCTTGGCTGGGAACATTTTTTTGGTAAGTACAGTGGACCAGATAATCAATAGTCAGCCGATACCCATGCTAGATTGGAAGACACCTAGAGCTAGGAATATCCACAAGAGGACAGTGAGTTGCGGGTGTATGGAGGCTGCCCTACAGCCCCAGGCCGGTATGAAGGCCAGCATCTGTTGTCTACAGACTTGGTAACTCGTTGGGGCCAGGTCTCCCCACTGTCGCCTGAAGGCTGAAGTTTGATGCGTGTTGTGGCCGTGGGAGAGCAACCGTCTCACCTACGACGTCCATGCTTGTCAAGCTTCAGACTAGGCCGCACAGCCGGGCTGTGGTTTCTTTGGGTGGAATTTCAATATTTGGGTACCACTTTGTGCCCCCTCGGATGCAGTTCAGCCCTCTGGTCTGGAAAAGTTGTACCCGTCAAGGTGCATCTCATTTAGGGCTTAGTGTGTGCCCGTTGCTGCCGGAGCTATTAGCAAGAGCGTCTAGCCATCTTGGCTATCAGCCCACCCCCCCAGGTTTTAATTTTCGTATTACTTGGGGAAAGAGATTCAAACGGGCAAACATCTCTTCCCGGCTAGATTAATATTAACCAACAACTAATTTACCAATTTAGTGAGGGTATCGAGTGGTTTGGAGTTGGACAATAAACAGAACCTGAATTCTGGTTTTAAAAACCTCTAGAATGCTGAACTACTAACTGTTTCCAATAAGGGTCAAGTTTCAGAAAAAATACCACATGTGGATGTGCAATCCCACATGACCTCAATTGTGCCAGCATAAATCAGTGGTGCTAGAACCCACATGATATAGATGAGTGCATTAAGGTTTTAACTGTTTAACTGTAACGCAAGTTTCAACTCAGGAACTTTTCACCTAAAAAAGGTTTCTATACAGATATATACATATATGTGAGGTTCTCCCCAATCATAGTTTGAAGTAATGACATTGTGAAAAGCTGAAATGTAACATTTGGTAGAGTTGCCAAATTGTTTAAACCAGATTAATGGTGGGCCGGGCTTGACTGCCATGCGGAGTGGAAGCATGGTGCCACAACTTTCCTTAGGCATTTAAAGGACCACTCTAGGCACCCAGACCACTTCAGCTTTATGAAGTGGTCTGGGTGCCAGGTACCTCTAGGATTAACCCTTTTTTTTATAAACATAGCAGTTTCAGAGAAACTGCTATGTTTATACTGAGGGTTAATCCAGCCTCCAGAGCCTCTAGTGGCTGTCTCATTGAAGAGGCTTGCGTGCTTCTCACTGTGAAATCACAGTGAGAACGCATAGCATCCATAATAAAATGCTTTCCTATGCGCACTGAATCAGCGCTGCTCCATGCGCCGCGCGATCCGCAGCAAGAGGAGAGGAGTACAGCTCCCCGCCCGGCGCTGGAGAAAGGTAAGTGTTTAACCCCTTCCTCTCCCCAGAGCCGGGCGGGAGGGGGACCCTGAGGGTGAGGGCACCCTCAGGGCACTATAGTGCCAGGAAAACGAGTATGTTTTCCTGGCACTATAGTGGTCCTTTAAGCTTTTTTCAAAGTTAGACTGCGTAGACTGACTCCCTTGTCAACCCAGAGTCCCTATCTTGTAAGGGATAAGCTGGTGATCACAGAGACACCACTCAAGTAACCTGCAGTATGGACCAAGGGTGCCAACTTCTGCATCCAACCCAAACCATTATCTTAAAGCGGCACTGTCACTCCCTCTTGAAAAATGTGTATTATATATTGAGTGAAGAAAGAAAGTAATTCCTCCTTATGCCATACCCAATTTTCATGATAGAGTTTCAGCTAATGCTGGCAAACAATCACTGCCCAGTCTCCCTACTAGCAAAAGCGATCAACGATTAGTATGATGTAAGCTTACCATGTAGTCACTGGAAGCTGTAAACTGGTTATGGTCCCTACAGAGTCAATATAATGAAATATATCAGAAGTGTAAATATTGTTGTTACATGTAAAGGAAATGGTTGGTGCACTAACCATATGTGATAAAACAGCTGCTTTTCAGAACACAACGCTTGACTTCAGATATTTTTGAACAGACTACAGGTTTAAAATAACAATGTAAATCCTTAAAAAAACATTGATGCTAAATTATTCCTCTCCAAAACATTTGGCAAATTCTAAAGTGCATTTCTCCTTACCTCATATCACCCACTTGATTTAACTTCTAAAGTGAGTGGGCCTGTATTCAAGCAAGACTCACCCTACACGTGTCTTGGCACCTGATTTACCCTGCATAGCTCGGTCACAGTTTTACCCTTTTCGTCAGTCAATGTGACAATTAAGATATTAAAGACGTTTTCTCTAGTTTCAAAATCCTAAGGCTTTCAGGCTAAAATCCCTAAATCCATCTTGCTTAAATTTGAGAATAAATGGCAACTAGAAACCGTAGATGTGGTTAAACAGCCTTTGCAGTACAGCTGGGAGGAGGTGTAAAAATGCAAGTGTGCTTTTAATGCTTATTATTGTATGTTTTTTTAAATGCATGTTCTGATTGAAATATTACTTTTGGAAAATGTCTGTGTTAAGTGTGGGGAGCCAAGGTTGGCAATTGTTTAAATACCAGCAGTAGGAGGAGGTTGAACATGTACTTTTAAAACTATTTAACTGAAAAAATACAGAGAACTATAAATAATTAAAAATATAGGAAGTCAAATAAACACCTTTCTCTAGATAGATCTACTGTTTAGGTATGGAAGACCTGACCTTTTGAAATGATTAAAGGAACACTATAGCTAATACAAATCTGTAAAATATGTATCCTTAACGCTATAGTTGTCATGTCCTTACTGGTATTAGCCTCACCCCATTTGGTACAGAAAGAGTTAAAAGATCCTTTTTACTTATCTTGATCCAGTGCTGAGGCTCCCTGTTGAGCTCTCCTCCCCCTCAGTGATGTCATGGAGAAGGAATGGCCTCCTAATCCAATGTTCCTGATAAACGAGCACTAGGGACCTAATGCGCATGCACGACAAGTGCCGCAAGCACATTCAAACATTCCCATAGAAAAATATTGAATAAATGCTTTCCTATGAGGCTTCTGTGCCACGTGACCGATTTTTACCCGGTCAGTGTAGCAGAATCATCTTTAATGGATGTCATATTGAAAGCCACTAGAGGTGGACTTATAGGAACACCATATTGCCAGGAATACAAAGTGTCTGTGTGGCTGTTTAGGTCCCCAAACCCCCTCAGATTGCTTTGAAAAGTTAATTTAACTTTTTTCCCATGCCGCGTCAGTCTCACCACTGCTGGCCCAGCCTCCTTATCAATTTTGATGATCTCAGCCAATCCAATGCTTTCCCATAGGAAAGCAAATAGCATAGAATTAAGTAGTGAGACTGCAGGGGCATGATCTATACGCCAAATCTGCTTCATTAAGCTAAATTTGTTTTGATGACTATTAGATCCCTTTAGGCAGTATTACCATATCCACCATGTTTTCAGGGACACATATAATTTTGTCATATATATGAAAACTCATGAAAAGGGTTGTCCTGCAGTATGTAAAATACCTATTCTGCAGGATTCTCCATTGCCTAATTACTTAATGTTTTACACCTTCTTCTGAATTCTACATTTCACAGGGAAAGTTCATTCATGTGCTGCTCATCAATATGTATTTGTCATTTAAGAATACCTGGACTTCTTATTTTTCCTATTTCTGTTTTAAATGTTATTTCTATCTATCTCACAGAGAAACTGCTATGTTTATTTTAGGGTTAATCCAGCCTCAAGTGGCTGTTTCTTGACAGCCGCTAGAGGCGCTTGTGTGCTTCTCACTGTGAAAATCACAGTGAGAAGACGCCAGCGTCCATAGGAAAGCATTCAGGACTGGCTGAATGCGCACGCAGCTCCTGCCGCCCATGCGCATTCAGCCGAAGAGGAGGAGAATTCAAAGTGCTAACCCATACCTATAAAGCACTGACCGATTCTAGCCCCTCTTATATCTCTTCACAGATGCATAGGTATGCCCCTTCTTGGTCTCTCCGCTCTGCCCGTGACCTTCTTCTGTCTGTTGCTTGCACCCGTACGACCAACTCACGCTTGCAGGACTCCTCGCGGGCGGCTACCTTCCTATGGAATAGCCTGTCTACCGCCATCAGACTCTCCCCTAGTCTTCAATCGTTTAAGAAGTGCCTTAAAACCCATCTCTTTAGGAAAGCTTATGGGCTCCCAGAGTAACCTGTCTCTTGCTCTCTCGTAAAGGGCAGCACTCTACTCTCTCTTCCAGCTCTGCTTCACTCCCACCTTATTTGATGGATATTTCCTGTCCTAGTGTGTTTTATACGCCACCTCCTATAGACTGTAAGCCCGTTTGAGCAGGGTCCACTTCAACCTATTGTTCCTGTAAGTTTTCTGGTAATTGTCCTATTTATAGTTAAACCCCCCTCTCATAATATTGTAAAGCACTACGGAATCTTTTAGCGCTATATAAATGGCGATAATAATAATAATAATGCTTCCCTAAAAACATGGAGGATATGTTAATCCTACCTTCAAGGATGTTTTAAAATAAATTAACTTGGCAAAGAATTGGGCTAAATACTAAAAGCAAGGCTTACTATATGAATTCCTAATTGGTTAAGGATGTGACCTTGTCTTTTGATATGAAGAACATATGGTTCTTAATTAAATATACAGCTCTAACACTAAAAGGATAGTGCTAAACACTAGAGACTGAACCCAAACACTGACCAGTTAATTGCCTGCTCTAAAAGTAAAGCATGTCAGCCAAGTTTATTGGGTTCTTCTGTTCTTTCCAGCTAACAAGACTGGACACCCTCCAGTTTCTACTAACTCAAATATTTATGTACCCACTGTTGGGTTTTATACAGCTGCCAAATCTCCAACACCTCAAAGACTGAAATGAAAAATAAAGCCAACAAACACAAGAAACAAATGTGTTTAGTAGAAATGTACAGGTATAACTTCCTACCCATACTCAAATTCCCTTCAAGAACATCACTGCCGTCAAGTACAATTGCTTTAACAACTTTTCGATCCACTGTGTGCCCTCCTTTGTCCCCCTCCTCAGCAGCAAAGTAGTGAATTAGACAAATTGTATGTATTTCAATAAAGTGTATAGTGAAAGAACGTAAGCAATTTGTTCGTGTTTTTTTTCTCAGGGTAGAGGACCCCAGCAATTAAATGATCCTGCATCAATATTTCCCTGAAATTGGAATCCACTAGAGAGATATTGATGGGGTGGGGTGGGGTGGGGGTTGTGGGAGAAGTCCTCAATATCTGAAAATGAAAAATATTATTTTACTGTCAAAGAGAGTCTGGGGGTTTAAATGTTAGCAAATTGTTTAACAAATGGGTGACAGCAGACAAGTTGAAGTTAAACATTTGTCAAACATAATCACGTGTATAAATAATCACATATGCACATGAAGGAAAGTTTGTCTCCGCTGAAAACAGCTAATTACTGTGTTGAAAATTTAGTATTTTAGATCGTTTTAACCCACCGAGAGCCACAAACTCTCTAGCTGGTCCTTTCATAGTAATATTGTTAAAGTGAATGTAAACACTGCTTTCTATAATCATGTATTTCAGATGTGTAAAAATACACATACAAAACCATGATGAGGTACAAAAATTGCAAAGTTAAAGTGGGGATTTGAGTGATTCATACACAAACTGCCAAACACTGTCAATACTACAGGGCATGGACGGTTCTCTAAATAAGCCCCTCCACCTCACTTACTCCTGTCACAGCCCCTCTACCCCTTCTACACCCTGTCACAGCCCCTCCACCCCCTACCCTGTCACAGCCCCTCCACCCCACTCCACCCCCTCTACACCCTGTCACAGCCATTTAACTGCCCTCTACAACCTGTCACAGCTACTCCACTCCACCCCCCATCCTGTCACAGACCCTCAAGCCCCCCTACACCCTGTCACAGCCCCTCCAGGCACTCCTATCCTGTTACAGTCCCCCCCTACCATGTCACAGCCCCACTCACCACATCACAGTACCCTCCACCCTCTTACAGTCACCCCATCCTCTCACCCCCACCCTGTCACTGCCCCCTAACCTGTTATAGTCACCCCCTAGCCTCTCAAGCCACCCTAACCTGTCACAGCCCCTCTAACCTGTTACAGCTCCCCTAACCTGTCACAGCCCGCCGCCCTGTTACAGCCCCTTCACACTCTCACAGCCCCCTCACCCTCTCACAGCCCCCCCACTATCCCTCACCCGGTTACAGCCCCCCTATCATGTCACAGCCACCCATATCCTGTCATAGCCCTTCTACCTTGTCACAGCCCCCATCCCACACCCACCTTGTCACAGCCCCCACAAAGCACGGTCCTGGTGTCCAGTTCCATCTTGCATTTTGAAATCTGCATGACAAAATGCATGACTGTCCAAGCATATTTGGGATCGTTGGCACCTATTGGTGTGGCCAAAAGCAGGGCTGTTCCGATAAATTGTAGGTGAATTACTGATTGTAATTTATGCAACTGAAATGTATTCTAGAACAAGATCAACATATTTTACATTTGTACACTGATTTGTAAACACATTTATTGTACTTTAAAGACTTATGATGAGTATTATTACTTTGGAGCTGTGTTATACAAAGAAGGACTAAGAAATTTGAGCTCAAAGAAGAGACTGTCCCTCCTAAATAGTGACACATAGGGTACCTCCCACTACTTCCAGCACTGCTCATCCATGACTATCTGAGTTTGGCCAACTTTCTAGGCCCATGCATTTTACACTGATGAAAAGCTTATTTTGTGGAGTGCAATAAGTACAATAGCAGGTGGGAATAAGAGGTGCCTCTAACTTAGAGCGGAGGTAAAACGTGGATGGACTAGCATAAAGGCTGGACTGGGAAAAATCAACATCAAAGGTAAGTAGGACTGAAAAAAGAGGTGCACAAGCATTGCAAAGAAGTAAGCATGAAAAGGAACTGGTTTGGGGAGGGTGAAAAAAGGGAAGGATGTCCTAAAGGGATATTGACAAAAGGAAGGGCATAGATAGAAGAAAAATAACGTATGAGCTTGCTTAACATGAAAGTGTGTTTTCATAAACAAATCTGTGTATATGTGGCTAACATCTAGTTGCTAAGCACACACAGATTTTGTAATTTACTCCAAAACTAACTGTTTAAAAAGACCTGTGAATGCACTCAATCTCAATGTTAGATACAGTCATGGGTAAAAGAAAGTACACCGTCTTTAAATTCAATGGTTTTACATATCAGTAATATAAGGCAGACTACTGCTCCCTGCCTCCTTGCTGCCTCCTTGCTGAAGCAGCAAGCAGACAGGGAGCAGTAATCTGCCTGTAGCTCCTCTCTGCTCCCTTGCGCGCTGTTAAATTATCCCGGGTGCCGAAATATGACATCACTTCGGGCCATGGCATCACTACAGAGAGTGCGAGGGAGCAGAGAGGAGCTTCAGGAAGATTACGGCACCCTCGGACGAAGGAAGATTAGAGAGCAGCCACATTGAACCCCAGGGAAAGATCCACTCAGCTCTCCCAAAGGTAGGGAGACTGGGTGAATTTCAATTACAATGAAAATGTCAGTTTGTGAGAAAATGTGTGTGTGTCTCTGTCAGTGTGCGTGCATGCCAGTGTGTGTGAGTCTGTCAGAGAGTGTGTGTGTCTGTTTAGGTACCTGCCCCCTCCAATCACACAAGATGAGATTGTGCCACTGGCACAATTTACTCCTTTACTTTACTCTCCTCCCACTGGTGTCCAGATTCTGGGATGGCAGATGTTGGGCAGCATGGAACTACAAGCCCAAAAAGCTCTTCTCTGAGAAGAACGGAGGGTGTGCACAGTGTTACACACTGTGCAATTTTGAATTTACATATTTATAATTAAAGGGACACTATAGTCACCAGAACAACTACAGCGTAATGTAGTTGTTCTGGTGAGTATAATAGCTCCCTTCAGGCATTTTCATGTAAACACTGCCTTTTCAGAAAAAAGGCAGTGTTTGCATTGCCCATAGGGACACCTCCAAGTGGCCACTCCTTAGATGGCCACTGGAGGGGCTTCCTGGCTCAGGGCTGCACAGTAAGCAGCCCTGACGTTCAGCGTCCCCACGCTCTGCATGGAGACGCTGAATTTTCCTCATAGAAATGCATTGATTTAATGAATCTCTATGAGGAGGTCCTGATAGGCCAAAATGGCATTTGACCCCACCCCGTGCCGATTTTAGCCAATCCAATATTTTCCCTATGGGAAAGCATTGGATTGGCTAAAATATGCCCATTTCGATTATGTCACAAAGGGGGTGGAGCCAGTGCCGGCAGACCCGCGTGGCGCTGGAGTTTTAAACTTTTTTAGAGGGGCTAATGGGGGCAAGCCACCTAAATGGTGGGTTTAGCACTATAGGGTCAAGTATACATGTTTGTGTTCCTGACCCTATAGTGATTCTTTAATACAAATAATATACAACTTTTCTGTTTAAGTTAGTGAATGTCACATTTCTAATTTCTGCAAAGAGCACTAAACAACGATTGTGTGTTTTTTACTGTAACTCCTGCAGTGCTTGGTTAAATATGTACAGTTCAGCCTCCATAAGGCCGCCAACTGTCCAAGTTATTTTCTATAGTGAGAAAGCCTAAAAGGCTGATGATGTGGTGTGTGGGGATTTACACAGAATGCTTAAGAAGTGTGTATTTTTTTTTTCTTTGCATTTTTTAGCAGAATTATCTATATATTACAAAATGGGAATAACGAACACAAGGATTATTATTCACCCCACCCCCTCTTCCAGCAATGTGTTTCTCCATTCCAGTGTTTTGTTTGGTAGTTTTAGCAAAGGAAGCGTCTGGCAGCTCTTATCGTCATCTATCCTTTTACTAATTTGGCACACATATTTTTACTCTGTAGAATGGTTCAACAAAATGAATAGGATTAAAAGGATGGGTCTACTCAGCCTGTTCCTTAGAGCTTTCCTTAATGCCAGTCAAGCGTGCAATTTGCTGAGCAGGCCATATTGTGTCAAGTCTCAGGTGTTTTGTAATCAGTTTGATGTCATGAAAGAAAATTCTTCTGACTCATTCATGCCCACTGGAGGAAGCAGCAATCAACTCAATTCAAATAAAATAACAACAGAGATAGACATTAAAGCTATTACGCTCCAGGATTACAGAACATCAAAATTAAGACTCAAAATCAAAGTTGTCACTTGACAACATCCATTTCTAACTTTGGTTGTCTCTCTTAATTACAATGTATCTGATCTGTTTATGCTCACAAAGGAAATAGCATATCTATATATATTTTCATCATTCTGCCAAGCATGCAGAGAGCTGGAATTACAAAATCATTGCAATTATTATTACCTTACACAGACCATCCCCTTGAAGAGCCACTTACTGGAAAAACGCATGTTAGGGCTCAGTTACATACCCTGCTTTTGAACTAGCCCCTTATTTTAACTGTGCTCTGATATCTTTGTATTTTGTTCAGATATTACATATATTTGAGGAGACTAGCAGGTTTGGGTATTGTGGTTCACTAAATGGCTCTGGCTGCAAGCTACTGACACGATTGTGTGTCTGGCCCAACACTGCTGTATGGCTTCATATTCTTTGCAGTCCAGGCTTTACTCTTATTGACAGGCAACTAGACTATATGTGAATTTACTATATTTAGGTGCCTTCGAAGGCACAGATTTTCTTATGACTTCAGGAACTTCTCTCTTGTTTAGCCTATGGGATTGTATAAGTGTTGGCTCACAACAACTGTATTCAATGGTGTTTATGACCAGATTATTTAAAGGGACATTGTAGGCACCCAGACCACTTCAGCTCATTGAAGTGGTCTGGGTGCTGTGACCCATTTGCACTTAGTGCTGCAATGTAACATATTGCAGTTCCAGAGAAGCCAGACAGCTACTGGGGGCGCTTCCGGAATCCAAATGGATTTTTGATCCGTTATCTGACGCTGGACGTCCTCACAGACCTCCAGCGTCAGATTTTCCCCATAGGAAAGCATTAAATAATGCTTTCCTATAGGGAGGTCTAATGCGCGCATGCCCATTGCCGCGCATGGTTATTAGGAGCATGAGTGGAGCCTGACCCAGTGCCGAGGGACATCGGCGCTGGATTCAGGTAAGTGGCTGAAGGGGTTTTAACCCCTTCAGCTCTGCAGGTGGGAGGTGGAAGGGGGGGGGCGTGGGAGGGGGGAACCTATTAACCCTATAGTGCCAGGAAAACGGCTTTGTTTTCCTGGCACTATAGGATCCCTTTAAGACATAATCTGTATGATTTTTTAGCAAACGATGCGAGTGACCGTTTAGGCAATATTCCCCATATGCCCTCGCTTTCACTCTATATGACTTGGTTTGGTTGAGTAATTGTTGCAACAGCACCTCCATCACTGCTTACATACTCTCCATTGGGGCTTATGTGGACACTGATACATTGTTGCAATTTCACACAACTCTCTAAAAACATCTATTATATTATTAATATCATTATTAGATTATATTATTATATCTAGTGGTTTTCCCTTATTTTAATACTATTATAGTATGCTTACCACTACTTGTATATTTAACACCACCATATACTAAATCCAATTGACTGAGCAACTTTTTCATACTATATATAAATATTTTTTTTCAATCCCCCTTTTTTTTTTTTTTAACTATTATTCATGTACCTAATAAATTTTACGTTTTAAAAATGACCTTCATCCCCTAACTAGGACAGTTCATGTTCTCTCTCTCTCTCTCTCTCTATTACATTTATCATGGTTACCCCCTTGTTTCTGTGCTGGATACTCTTCTCACAAACAAGCTTCCAACTTCTTCTTTTTTGTGATTGTTGTTTTTGAGCACTTTATGTGGTTTTGATTCTATAGTCTCAGTGTCCATAGTTTGATTTAGATCCCCCTGAGTGTACTGTAAAATATCAAATAAACAATTTTACTTACCTTTCTCCAGCACCAAGTCTCCCTAGGCACTGCCGCTAGCTCCTCCTAGTGCAACTGCACTCTAGAGAGATTGCCTCTATGGTGATGGTCCCACAAAATGGCATCGTAGCGGTACAGTGAGGACCACAGGTGCATGAACAACTTGAACAAGCAATCCGCCAGTCACAGCTTGTCACACAGCTTCTGTGTGACAAGCTGTGAAAGGCACTGCACAGGGGCATGTGACATCACGGTATACCTCGGTCCAAGCTCTTTCATCCAGAGGGCTTGAGGGCATAATTTCTAAGTCTTCAAACTGTTAAAATATTAAATACTAGGTGCTAAGACATGGGGGGGGGACATACTTAAGGCACTACAACAACTTCAAAAAGATTAAGTTATTATAGTGCCTACAGCGTTACTTTAACTCTGTAGATCTGACTGTCACTCAGTGCTTGTCTAATTCATAAAGAGAAAACAGAGTTACATTCAACCAACATATGCAATTCATGATACCTAAAGAATTTACTACCCCAAAAAAAGCATTGGTTAACACGACACTCCAACACAATCTATGCAATGAGCACATCTTATGTTCCTTGTATAGACTGAATTGCAAGTAGCTACCTATCTTCTGTCATACTTGAGTGATGATTAACATTGGTACTGCAGTTGTCTTTGAACAATATTTGGCATTTTGGTGAAACATACTTTAAAGGGGAACTATCACTTTACTACAATTTACACCATTGATGAAAACATTGAAAATCGCCTGTATGTTGTGTTAGCCTTTGTTATGAGATGATTTGTTTCCTTTTAAATTTATATGAAACATTTAGCAAATTACACCATAGTACAAAAATGCACCTGGCATTCAGCATAGAGAAAGCACACAAAGGAAAAAGCTGATAACAATGACTTAAAGTGAGTCAAGCCTGCCCAGTTGCAGGATACAGAGGTCTGGCTTTCAGCATTTTATTTTTTGTACTTCACAAATACATGTGCGTAGGTAGAGGGTACCTGTGTATGAGTATAAACCTTCACCGTTGATAAACCACCACACCTCTTATTTCCCAAATTAACCACAACAAACTTGCTTTGGATTAAAAAAGGGAACACAGCTTTATTAAAATATTGATATATAAATCTTTAAACTTCAACTTTATAACGTAAAACACTATATAGATAATTACTCACTAAATAGATACGTCACTGAGTACCACCTTGCCAAACAAACATAGCTTAGGACAGCTGCCCCTCCCCCCTTGTTCGAACCAGCTCAAGACCTTTTTTTAGGCCTTTCATTTTGTAATGATAACCACTAGCCACTTATTGGCTCAGTGGGCACGTCCGTTATCCATAACTGTACCTAAGGTTAAAGGACCACTCTAGGCACCCAGACCACTTCAGCTTAATGAAGTGGTCTGGGTGCCAGGTCCTTCTAGGGTTAACCCATTTTTTTATAGCAGTTTCAGAGAAACTGCTATGTTTATCAATGGGTTAAGCCTTCCCCCAAAGCCTCTAGCGGCTGTCTCATTGACAGCCACTAGAGGCGCTTGCGTGCTTCTCACTGTGATTTTCACAGTGAGAGCACGCCAGCGTCCATAGGAAAGCATTGTAAATGCGCATGCGCATTCAGCCAACGGGGCGGAACGGAGGAGGAGAGAAGGAGGAAGCTCTCCGCCCAGCGCTGGAAAAAGGTAAGTTTAAACCCCTTTCCCCTTTCCAGAGCTGGGCGGGAGGGGGACCCTGAGGGTGGGGGCACCCTCAGGGCACTATAGTGCCAGGAAAACGAGTATGTTTCCTGGCACTATAGTGGTCCTTTAATGGAGTGACACAGACATACAAACATGAAACAAATAAGGGGAGTGAGGGCGGGAAGCTGTTACCAACTGATAATTAAGATAGTTGCTATCCTGTAAGATGGCAACCTATTTATACTAGCCCACCCATCTACCCCCTACTACTCCACCCACATCCCAAGACCACATTACCACATTCCTCTGTATACACTCCCCTCACACTCACATGTCCCTGTTCTGCCTAGGCCTTGCCTGGCTCCTCAGGGTCTTATTAGTTAAGCGTAGGGATAACTAAACATAATAGTACAAATCCATTAAAGTGACTGTTTCCCTTTAGACCTGATAGTAGACATTAAAGAAAAAATATTTAAAAAAACAAAACATTGCTTTAATGTTAGTCATCACTGCCCTAGTTTTCAGATTTCATGATAGCAATACGTTCACCTCTTCACTCAGAAGTGTCACAAAAGAAGGTCCATTTTATTGAGATTTACTTCCTTGTGTGGATGTTGGAGATGTAATTACTTATGCAGCTTAATAAATAGTTTATACATTGGTATTTGAATATATGTTTATTACAGAAGAACTTAAGAATAAAAGTAGTTAAAATCTAAAATAGATCTTTAAACAACTGTTTTCAGTACAAGAGTTGCATTAAAGTGCACAAACCATGCTTTTCTTTGTAGTACTAAATATATTATCTCCTTTTCTGCAAGTTGCAT
The DNA here is from genome assembly GCA_933207985.1 of Pelobates cultripes. Lineage (NCBI taxonomy): Eukaryota > Metazoa > Chordata > Amphibia > Anura > Pelobatidae > Pelobates > Pelobates cultripes. The sequence continues at coordinate 179,166,290 of OW240912.1, forward strand.
TTGATGATCGCTAGATCTACAGTCTTTAACCATTCATCCAGTTTCCAAAATTATGTCTACAGTTCTAGTCGTATACATTGCTTATTGGTCTTTTAGAAAACCTGATAGCTTTTTAAATGCTACTCTTCTTGCTCCATCCTTATTTCCTCATATTTTCCTTTCGTTTTAAAATTCTTTATTTCAGTATTTCTTATTTGTTCATCTAGGACAGTCAAATAGGGCAACAAATCAATACTTTATGCTTAATGGGGAAATGTCACATCCCATAATGTTTATTATTCTATTTACTTATCCCTATATTTGATGTTATAAATGTTGCCTTAATGACCCAACGAACCTAGCGGAGACAACGTAACAGATTGACCACACCATAACGCAACTGGTGACCCTCCAGAGTCAGAGCCAAGCCTTCACGACATGGCGTACACCCCGGCTCCACTTCGGATCCTATCTCAGAATTGTAGGGGCTTAAACATCCCAGAAAGGCGCTCATATCTTTTGGGGGAACTTAAACGACAACATATCTCTATAGCATTACTTCAAGAAACACACTTAAGGGAAGATGCGGCACCAACTCTGAAAGACAAACACTACTCGATGAACAATTTCAGTAACCACCCGCATGCCTGCAGGGCAGAAGTGGCGATTCTGCTGGCAGCGAACATACAGTTCAAAATGTCGGACACCATGGCAGACCCAGAGGGCAGGTACCTGTTTGTGAAAGGGGAAGTGTCACAGTGCATGTGCACATTCGCATCGATATATGCACCGAATTGCAGGCAAGCCCACTTCCTATGCAGGACACTACACCTCCTATTAGGCTTCACGGAAGGAGCACTGATACTGGGTGGGGATTTTAATGTACCACTCGACCCCATCTTGGACTCTTCTACTCGCAAAACTAGAGTACCCCAAACGGCCATTCGCAGTATACGAAGATCCCTCAGTAACTTGCGGTTAGTAGACACCTGGAGAGCATTGCACCCGGAAGGAAGGGACTTTACAAACTAATCGGCACTCCATTGCAGATACACCCGCATAGATTAAATTTTTATTCAACAGCAGGGACTCACACATCTGCAGAAAGCGGACATAACGTCGAGCCCATGGGTCCTCAGAGGTAAAGAGGGACATAGTAAGATACCTTCAATGGCTTGAACCGGAGATGATTTTACCGGCTGAGGCGGAACGTTTAGAAGCCCTCATCTCAGAAGACGAAGTGCAGTCAGTGATAAAATCGTCAAAGAACGAGAAAGCACCGGGTCCGGATGGACTATCAGCAGGATATTATAAAAAATTCAGAAATATCTTAGTTCCCAAACGAACAAAAGCGCTAAATGAGCTGACGACGAGGTCTTCCCTACTTCGAGAATCACTGGCAGCGACAATCACGGTGCTCCCAAAATCGGGGAAAATCCTGGAGAGCTGCAGGAGTTACCGCCCGATATCTCTGTTTAACGTAGACATAAAGATACTGTCCAAGATCCTGGCACTATGAATGCAACCGTATACGCCAAAATTAGTACACCCATACCAAGCTGTATTCATACCAGGGAGGGAGGCGAAAGACTGCACACTGAGAATGTTCTCTATTCAATACACGGCCAGACGAGAGGGTAGACGTCTTCTCATGCTCTCCACAGACGCGGAGAAAGCCATTGACCAGGTAGACTGGAACTTCATGATGGCAACCATTCGAAAAGTGTGATCTGCCCAGATGGATCGGAGCGCTCTACCATAATCCGAATGCAAGAGTGAGGGTCAACAGGGCACTCACGGACTGCTTCCAAATACACAATGGCACCAGGCAGGGGTGCCCTTCTCGCCCCTGCTGTTCGCTCTAACCTTGCAGCCCTTCCTAACCACTATATGGAAAGCACAATCGGTCAAAGGGTTTCTATATAAGGGTATGGAGCAAAAAAAGATATCTGCATATGCAAATGATATGCTGTTCTACGTGGAAGAACCCCAAACCACTCTACCGAATGTGCTTCTGCACTCAATGAAGCTACCCATCTCACGATACAAAAATCAATTCTGCAACATCTGATCAACGCAGCCAAATCATTAGTGCTGGCCCTCTGGAAACAGACAAATACACCCAACGACCACTCAGTGGTTGCTGAGGGTGGAGGAAATCCACAGAACTGTTAAACCAAAGTGACAAACATACCGAACTATGGCGCCCGTGGTATATGTATCTAGTAAGCACAAGATAGGGCATTGGAGGGGGAGATGCCAACTGAGGCGGGTTGAAGGGACCCGCGCAAGCTGGCTCTTCTGGGGCCCTTTTCTCCCTCTGCATCCGTCCACTCAACCTCCTAACTCCATCCTACTACTCTTTCTTGCCTTCCTTGTGTTCCTCCTTGGCTATCCTTTCTTTTTCCCTGATCCAGACAGATCCCTTCCCTCCTTCCTAACTAAATTACTAATCATGGCACAGTGGAAAAAAAAATCAATTATGGGCGCAGCGGTTACCCCCTGAGATGGAGCTCATTGGTGTAACAACCCACATAATGACCTACATGCCTCATCGCCAACAACCAAATTCGCTCCACACAACCGACTCAGACCATACTAGCACAGTATCAGGTAAAACTATAACACATACAACATATCCATACTTTTACACCAAGAGAGTGCTCAATCACCCTTTATTGAGGAAGTAGCTGGCATAGGACATGACGACTTAACGAATGACACAAGCGAACGCTGAGCAAACATACTTATATATGTCACTATGCACCTGTTCCCCATGTACTGGACATACTACATAATAATAACACTGTGTGGTCCACTTCAGCATCCATACTCAGGGGACCAGTGAGCCCCCATTTACATTTATTCATAACTGTTTGGCAGTGTAAAAGCACTATGTTATTGATTGGCATATAGCTCCTGGAAAAATAAAAAATTAAGGAGCCACACGAAAAATTACTGTTTCCCAATCTGTTTGCAAAATTTATGCCATATCCCCTGCGAGGGAATATTGTTTTATTTATTTGATGACCTTAATAAAAACAGATCATTATTTGCATTGTGTGTGCTGGCTGTGCCTGAAGTGAATTAGATTGTGCTATCACATAACTATTCCTCAATATACATTTTAAAAGGTTGACACAGGTTCTAGCAAATGTTCAATGTGATAGTTACACTTTAATGAACAAAACATACAAATTATTATGTAGTCAGGTTTTTGAAACATTCAGTTAGGAATAGTGATGGTGGAGAAAGGAAATCCAACATACATTCAAGGATAAACTTCTGAAATGTTGCAAGTACCGTAATTATTCTCTATACTACTTCCACCTTTATTTGGTGTGTTATATTTCCAGTCTGTACAATACAATACATCCTTGGAATATGCTATATTCCAGTTAAACACAATTCTTTCTTTGTATTATATTCTAGAAATTCCTAGACAACATTTTCACGTGTTCTAAATGTAACAGGTTTTTGGCTTCAATTTGTAATCTGCTTTCTTAGATTGTAAATGTTTCAGTACCACAGAGTTCTTGAACGTTACCATTTTATACAATGGCAGATGTTACCTGAAATCATGTATAACTGTGCAATAGTTTGCCTTGTAGAAATGAGTTTTGTGGATTTGCATGCCTCTCTTGTCCTTTCCAAAGGTGATTGGAACATGCCGTCTGCATAGTTAGAATTTCTGCATCAAGTAAGCTCAAGTTGGAATCTGCTGTATTCAAGCCTTGGGTCAAGCAAAGCACTAAGGAGGAGCACGTGTCCTGAATGACCTTGCATAAAGGTACTTGGCATGATTTCATGCCCCTGGCGATTAAGTCGGGAATTAATGTCATTCTGGCCACTTAAAGACTTGAGCAGTCAATGGCAACAGACAAATGCTGACCTTATAACATTTTTTTCTAATCCTTAGCTACAGATGATAAGCCTGTAGATGTATAGCTTTAGAGGCTTAACTAGAAACCACCGGGCTCCCGTGCAACAATTGCCCTGCTCCTCCCCCAAGTGCCTCATGCACCCTCAGCCCTTACATGTGTCTCATTCTCTCCCCACCACTCCATGTGACTCTTTTGCACCTAGTCCCTCCATGTGTCTCATTCTCCCCCCAGACCCTCCATGTGTCTAATTCCCCATAGATCCTCCATGTGTCTCATCCCCCCAGCCACTCCATGTGTCTCATCCTCCCCCCAGTTCCTTAATGTGTCTTATAAACCCACCATACCCCCAATGTTTCTCCCCCCCCCTCCCTTTTCTCCTGTAACTGCTCACGTCCAAGTAGTGTGACCGAGAGGACCACCATCAGACAGGAAGTGCACGCTGCTCTCAGTGCAATGACTGGCAGGAGGGAAGCACTGATATGCTGGCCCACCGGAAAATTTCCAGGTATCCTGGTGGGCCAGTCCGGCCAAGTGGAACAGCAGGGGTTGACAGGGCAGTCGGCCCCCATGGAGTGACGGGCCTGTTCGCAACTGCATCCCCTGCATTGTAGTTCCAGCCACTGTATAGCCTTTTGCTAGTGTGGTGCAACAATGTAGGAGCCTTGTGTTTTGCTTAGCTATGAACTGATATGGTGAGTAAATCCTATTTAAATAGAAACTGCCAAAATATTTTTACTATTACTGGAAAGAGAAAATTGTAAATAATGTAAACTATTATTGGATTATTTTGTAATTAATATATATATATATATATATATATACTCTTTTCAGTACTTCTGACTAACCGTGCACATCATATCCGCTAAGACCACTCGCAATTTGAAGACCTGAAACCATCCCAGAAGAGAGAGGAATTTTGAGTTGTCCTGGGCTTGTGCATAATTTTAAGATTAATAAACATGCACTGGGCCTTAAAGGAACACTATAGAGTCAGAAACACAAAGTGCTTTCCTGACCCTATAGTGCAAAAAACACCATTTGGTGGCATGCTAAAATACATCCTTGGAATATGCTATAATCCAGTTAAACACAATTCTTTCTTTGCCTTACATTATAGAAATTCCTAGACAATAGTTGCATGTGTTCTAAATGTAACAGGTTTTTGGCTTCAAGTGATATTGTAATCTGCTTTCTTAGATTATAAATGTTTCAGTGCCACATTGTTCTTGAATGTTATCAATTTCATAGAGTGGCAAATGTTTCCTGAATTCATGTATAACTGTGCAATAGTTTGCCTTGTAGACAGAGGCGTAACTAGAAACCATGGGGGCCCAGTGTGAAAATTGCCCTGGCCCCCCCCATACGTCTGCCCCCTACCCATACATCACTGCCCCCACATACATCTACCGCCCCCCCCCTTCCCACACAGATGCAGACAAACAGCTACATATGCAGACAGGGCTACCATCAGGACATAATAGTTGTCATGGGCCCGGCGGTCCTGGGGGGCCCGGACTGCTCTGGGAGTCCTTAGCCCAACATGCACATATATATAGCGATGATCCTTATATGTGCATCTTTGGGCCCTGGCTACCTGTACACTGCAGGGGGACCCAGCACAATCCATCCTCACTTCCCAGCAGCTCTGCTCTAAGTCTCGCAAGCCGAGCGGAGCGTTGTCATGGTAACCCATGGCAATGCTCTGCCGACCGTGGAGCTTGCAAGACTCAGTCTCGCAGTCTACACAGATTGAGTCTCGCGAGCGCCACGGTCGTCAGAGCGTTGCCACGGGTTACCATGGCAACGCTCCGTGTAGCTTGCACGACTTAGAACAGAGCAGCTGGGAAGTGAGGATGGATTGTGCTGAGCCCCCCTGCGATGTACAGGTAGCCGGGAGCCTGCAGCATGCCAATGTGACCTGCATTGTAGTTCCAGCCACTGTATAGCCTTTTGCTAGTGTGGTGCAACAATGTAGGAGCCTTGTGTTTTGCTTAGCTATGAACTGATATGGTGAGTAAATCCTATTTAAATAGAAACTGCCAAAATATTTTTACTATTACTGGAAAGAGAAAATTGTAAATAATGTAAACTATTATTGGATTATTTTGTAATTAATATATATATATATATATATATACTCTTTTCAGTACTTCTGACTAACCGTGCACATCATATCCGCTAAGACCACTCGCAATTTGAAGACCTGAAACCATCCCAGAAGAGAGAGGAATTTTGAGTTGTCCTGGGCTTGTGCATAATTTTAAGATTAATAAACATGCACTGGGCCTTAAAGGAACACTATAGAGTCAGAAACACAAAGTGCTTTCCTGACCCTATAGTGCAAAAAACACCATTTGGTGAGAGGGGACCCTCTCTGGCTACAGGTAAGATGCAGGGAGGGGGGGAATGAAATAAAATGTATTACAATTAATGGGGAAAAATGCTCCTCCCCCACATTATGAACCCCCACTACATTTTACACACACACACTCTGCATTAACTAAACACACGCTACATCCTTACACTCACACACACTCTGCATTAACTAAACACATGCTACATCCTTACACACACACACACACTCTCTGCATTAACTAAACACATGCTACATCCTTACGCACACGCGCACACACACACACTCTGCATTAACTGAACACATGCTATATCCTTACACACACACATGCACACACACATGCACACACACGCTCTGCATTAACTAAACACATGCTACATCCTTACACACACACACACACACACTCTCTGCATTAACTAAACACATTCTACATCCTTACACACACACGCACACACACACTCTGCAGTAACTAAACACATGCTATATCCTTACACACACACATGCACACGCACACACGCTCTGCGGTAACTAAACACACACTCCATCCTTACACACACTCTCTGCATTAATTGAACACACGCTATATCCTTACATACACACATTCTGCAGCCAGTAAACCACACAACATCCTTTCATAAACACACATTCTGTGTAAGGATGTAGTGTGTATAGTGACTGCTGAGTGTGTGTTTGTGTCAGGACGCAAAAAAAAACATCCTAACACAAATGCACATTGCATTCACTACACACACTACATCCTTGCACAAACATACACTCTGCATTCACTATACACACTACATCCACTACTCAAACACACAATCTGCAATCACTATACACACACACACTATATCCTTACACAAACACACACTCTGCAGTCACTAAACACACACTACATTCTTACACAAACTCTGCATTCACTATACACACACTACATCCTTGCACAAACACACGCTGTATTCAGTATAGACACACTACATCCTTACACAAGCACACACTGAATTTACTATACACACACTACATCCACTACACAAAGACACACTCTGCATTCACTATACACACACTACATCCACTACACAAAGATACACTAAGCATTTACTATACACACACTACATTCACTACACACACTGCATCCACTACACAAACACACCATCTGCATTCACTATACACACACTACATCCACTACACAAAGAAACACTAAGCATTTACTATACACACACTACATCCACTACACAATCTGCATCCACTACACACTCTGCATCCATGACACACACACCTCAGCCATTTTACATATTCTACATCCACTATACACACACCACATTTAGTACACACACACTTCGTCCTTCAGGATAGACTTGGGGGGCAGGCCTTGCACGCTGACTCAGGGGTTGGCCCCAGGGGCCAAGAACTTAAGCTGTGTAAGCATTTGATGGCAGCCTTGCAAGCAGACACACACATAGGCACACACATACAGGCACACATACATGTAGACACACACATATACACACAGACACACACATAAATACAAAGAAACATACATACAGAAACATATACACACAGTGACCCATACATACAGACATACAAACACACATGAAGACACATACATAGATACAAACACACACACACACACACACACACATAAATGCATACAGACATACAAACACAAACACATACATATAGAGACACATACATACAGACACACAAACGCACACAGAGACACATACACACAGACACACACATATACAGACACACACACACAGACACATGCAAAATGTCACCCTTCTGTTTCCTACCTTTTAGATGCAGGAGGGTGACTTTCCCTGGGGTCCAGTAGCTTAGGCTGATGGGAATCAGAGTTCCCACTCTAACTCCCTCCTCTCTTCCTCCTGCGTGACTCTCTCTGACTACTCGGAAGAAGTGACTGGGCCACAGCGCTGACCGGGTCCCCTGGAAATTAACAACATGGGCCACCCGATGGGCCCCTTAACGTGTGGCCCCGTTCTACCGCGCGGGCCGGAGCCACAACACATGATGGCGGTTACCGCTGGAGTGACGGGCTTGGTTGCAGCTGAGACCCCTTCGACCGCGGTAGTTCTGCCACTGCTTGCAGAAGTGATTGTAAATGTTTCAGTTCCACAGAGTAATAAAGATGATAAAACTTACCTTATTTCCAGCGCCGTGCAGATCCGCCTCCTTGCTGACATGATCAGAATTTATGATTTCTAGCCAATCCAATGCTTTCCCATAGGGAAAAAGAGAAGGAAGCGGGACAGGGCCACACGCCGGCTTGGCCAATCACCACCTCCTCATACATTTAATCAATGCTTCTCTATGAGGACAATTCAGCCTCTCCATACTATTCAGAGATGCTGAATGGTAGTGCTGCACAGTGTAGCACTGCCCCAGGAAGCACCTCCAGTGGCCATATAAGGAGCTGCCGCTGGAAGTGTCCCTAGGGGGCAATGGAAACATTGTCTTTTCTCTGAAATAGCAGTGTTTGGATGAAAAAGCCTGAAGGGAAAGCTTATACTCACCAGAACAACTACATTAAGCTGTGACTATAGTGTCCCTCTAAATACATTATTGGTGTTTGGTCACATAAACTGTGCTTCTTATTAAAAAAGGCTAATGATAACTGCCCAATTAGTTTATGGATGAGAAAATAGATTCACTAAAATTATGTAATAACTTATGTATGAATTACAAAATTATATACACATATTATTTTATACAATACATGTAATCTTAATTTTAAACAATAATAACCAAATTATGGCAGTTATCCTTTAACTGCTGACTGCATTGTTCTAGTCTGTTTTGAACTTTTTATTTTTTACTTGGAAAAAGAGATCAATCTTTTTCTGGAAATATCTTAAATTCTAAATTCTAAGCAAGTCAAGTTTTATTCTTGTAATTTATTTAAACTGAGACAGCATATTCAATGGGTGAGCAAGACAAACAAAATCAATAATCCAAACTTATTTGAATAATGAAGCTTGCATTTCAGCTATTTGCTTAGAATTTCAGGTTTCAAATCATCCCACATCACTGTTTAGTAAATAAACCCCTATCTAGTATAGCCAAGCTCAGTAAAATCTTATTCCCTCCCCCCCCTTCCCTTAATATCAGTTGGTTTAGTAAGTGGGCTATCACTATGACTGAACCTTGGAATCTCTTAAAATTGGGCTAAGGGGAAAACTGAGATGTAGGCAGCATGTAAAAAGGTTTCAGTGCCTTTATTAGAAAAGCGCTCTATATGCTATATTTAGTATTTTAACCTTAATCCAGGATATACCCTACATATTGCATCACTTTTACATTAAAAAAAAAAAGTTGGCATTGTTGGTTTCTTTAAAACAGCCGATGCCAAAATATAAATTACATTTACAATAAGATTTAGCTATAATAACTTAATAGAGTGCTTCAGTTCTATATCAGTCATTTTACTAAATGCTTGGTTTCAGACCTGACTTTTTAATCTCATGCCCTGGTGCATCCTTGAAATTTTCAGGCTTGGTTGATTAATGCATTGAAAGAGCTCGTTTTGGAGGATCAATTGCATATGAGGTGCGTGACAATAGTAAAGAACCTCTGTCTGAGTTTTGTGCTGTTATTCCACAAGGCACTGGGACCAGCCATGTAGTCATTACTTCTGCCCAGCGCCGCACAGCTGGCCCATACCCAACTTGAGAGGGGTTAATAAAGAGCTAGGAAAAGTAACCACAGGATGAAAAAAACATCTGCAAAAGCAGAGCCGCAGACAAACCACTCGGAGGTCTGAGCAGCCACAAAAATGCACAGGCCCAGTGCTTGCTTTATATCTGCTCAACCACTATGGATAGGTCAGAAGTGCTAGAAGGGCTAAACTACACATGCCAGACTCAGATGCATTGGCTTTTGTGAGACTGATCTGGGGACTGGGACGATCATTTAGGGAGCTGATTACTCATTTGAATGGAAAAGAGTTAACAGTAAATTCATACAAAATACTCAAAATTAATTTCTTTCAAGGAAACATACAGCATTTATGTTAATTGCAATATACAGGTATTTGATTACACCGTATACTATACTGTGCTATGCCCACCACTATGTCAAAGTACCCAAATATTGGAGGGGCTCAACAAATGTTAACATGGGAGATGTTACATATGCTACATATAAGCGATGTCCTACATGCAATTATTTCCTGCAATGAACAGGTAATAAATAATACAAGAATCACCTCTGTGTAGACTGAGGGATCACATCTTTGGCAGAACTAAGACATACAGTCAAGAGAAAAAGAAAGTGGACCCTCTCTTGAATTCTATGGATTTATATATCTGGACATAATAGCAATCATCTGTTCCTTTGCAGGTCTTAAAATTAGGTAAATACAACATCAGATGACATATTACACCATGTCATGATTTATTCAACAAAAATAAAGCAAAAATGGAGTACCCGTGTGTGAAAAACAACTACACCCTTACTGCTTCCGTAGGAATTAAGAAGCTAAGTAGCAGACATGTGCTGCTAATCAAATTCTCTTGATTCATTGATTATCTGTGAGTGTGATCACAGCTATATAAGCCAATGTTTTTGCAGTTTTCTGGTCTGAAGCATTCGGGCCAAAAGAAAAGACATCAGCAATGATCTTAGAGAAGCAATTTTTGATGCCTATCAAAGTGGGGAGCTATATAAGACAATTTCCAAACAATTTAAAGTCCATCAATAATTTGTTTAAAAGTGAAAACATTCAAGGCAGTTGCCAATTTTACCAGGAGTAGACGTCCCAGCAAATTTACCCCAAGGTCAGACCGTGCAAGGCTCAGAGTAATTGCAAAAAAAGATATTACATCTCAGAATCTACAGGCCTAACATAACATTTTGAATGTTAAAGTTCATGACAATGCAATTAGAAAAAGACTGAACAAGTCCAGTTTGCTTGGTAGGGTTGCCAGGAGAAAGCCTCTTTTCTGTAAAAATAACATGGCACGGTTCAGGTTTGCAAACCGCAACACTTCTGGAACAGGGTCCTTTGGACAAACAAGACTAAAGTGGAGAAGTTTGGCCATAATGAGCAGTGCAGCGTCTGGCGAAAAGCAAACACAGTATATTAACACAAACACCTCATACCAACTGTCAAGCATGGTGGTGGAGGAGTGATGATTTGGACTTATCTTGCAGCCACAGGAGCTGGGAACCTTGCAGTCATTAAGTCGACCATGAACTCCTCTGTATACCAAAAGTATTCTAGAGTCAAATGTGAGGCCATCTGTCCGACAGCTGAAGCTTGGCCGAAAATTGGTCATGCAACAAGAGAATAATACCAAGCGCATTAGCAAATCTACAACAGAATGGCTGAAAAAGAAAAGTGTCAAGGTGTTGCAATTGCCCAGTTAAAGTTAACCCAATTGAAATGCTGTGGCGGAGCCTTAAGAGATCTGTGCATAAACAAATGCCAACAAAATTTAATGAACTGCCCGTGACCTTCTCCTGTCCACTGCTCGTACCCGTACAACCAACTCACGCTTGCAGGACTTCTCACAGGTAGCACCTTTCCTTTGGAATATCCTGCCTACGACCATCAAGCTCTCCCCTAGTCTTCAATCATTTAAGAAGTGCCTCAAAACCCATGTCTTTAGGAAAGCTTATGGCCTCCCAGAGTAACCTCTACCTCATATACCTGTACCTTGCTCTCTCCTAAAAGGCAGCACTCTATTCTCTTCTCCAGTTCTGCTTCACTTCACCTTGTTTGATTGCTACCTCCTGTCCAGTTGTGTTTTACGCCTCACTGTAAGCTCATTTGAGGAGGGCCCTCTTCAACCTATTGTTCCTGTAAGCTTTTGTAATCAGTTTGATTTATTGTTAACTCTCCCACTTTGATAATATTGTAAAGCGCTGCGGAATATGCTGGCGCTATATAAATACCAATAATAATAATAATAATAGTCTGAGTATCTATAGTGTTCCTTTAATGACACATTGCTGTTAGTATTATTAATGTGGTGCTTTATTGTACATTCAGACACATCAATACTATGGAGTTCCTAGAAAATAGGGACATGAGAAAAGAAAAGAGAGACAAAATGGATTTGGGCCTAAAATGTAGAATGTACCTACTAAACAGGGATATTTGGGAGTTATAATTAAACCCTTTACTTTGCTAGCACTAAATATTAACCCCTAACAGTAACCATATATATATATATATTTTTTTATTTTTATTTTTTTTGGGGGGGGGGTTACAATTAGCGTGTATATATATATTCTGAATATTTGTGTGATACTAGCCAATTCATTCATTTGGGCCCAAACTTGGTTCTTTAAGCTAAAGGAACACACCACGTGCCAAAATAAGTTATGCTCAATACATAGGTTAAGGTACTTATAGGTTCCCTGTTTCACAGTGTCCCTATGCAAACAGATGTTTAAACTGCATCAATTTGCAAAATCACTAAGCCTGCCCACTTTGGTTCCTTTCTCTTCAGCCCATATTACTATTTGTGCATGGCTAGTCAGCACCTTTGGAGAACACTGTACTCATCCACAGTCACAAAACTATGAACCATGTGGTGTCAATATAATGCTTGTCCCACTTATCTGAGCTAATGAGTGGAACTGCACGTAGTATTTGGCACAAGATCTGATCATTGGTGGAGCTTCTTCCTGGTCTAGGCAAAGCTCACACCGGTCACTTAACTTAGTTATTTTGTAAATAATCCTGATAATCTTTGGGGTATAACATGCATACCATTATGATGGAAATATCAAACATAAAAACCAGAGTAAACTTTGAAAAACAAAAGAATTGCAAGATAATAAGGCTGGCGTGCTATTGCATGTTTTACTGTGAGCATTCATGTTTTACAATCTCCCATTTCCTTATGGATCCATTACAATTTAAATCACCCTAACATTCTATTTTTATTTCACAGAATTGTTACAGAGTTATTTGGCTTAAAGGTTGTAGATTATTTAACCTCAGAACCTGGTCAAAAAAAATTAAAATATAGCTTTGGTTTTAAACATGCCAGTCAACAGTAAAATGCAACTCCCTTTATCTTTACATACATGTTAAAAATATTTTGAATTCATTGCAATCTGTCATCATTCTGGAGCAGATTGCACAGGATGCCATGACGGACGGACGTGCACAGTTAGTAAGGCCACAGTCAGCAGATGAAACAGAATGTAGAAGGAAATCTTTTTTAAAAATCTGCAGCTATACATTTTCTCCTCTTTGGTTAGCTCAATTTAAATCAAGGGAATTTGAACGTTCTGCCAGATTTATGGAACACTATCAGAGTTTCCCCTATTCCCCACTTAAAACAAAATCAGCAGTTTTATAAGGATGCTAGGTTGCAACTTCCTGGATGTCAGACAGGCAATATGGTTCTCTTCCTGACTTCTTTGTACCCCAGCACAAAACAGAAATCATATGCTCGGGGAAAAAAAGTAGGTTTGTCAAAACACCTTGTGAACACCTGGTGGACCTGTGTCTTGGTCATGTGTCTTGGTCATGGGCGCATCATGGTTCATTGATACACATCAGGAGCAAAGGCTAACCTGGTCTGGCCTGGCCTGATCAAACAGAGCTGAAATTGCTGAAAACTTAATGCCAGCCATGATAGAAGGTGTCAAAATACACAGAGTTCCTATGATGACCCATGTCCACTGCCCAAAACGCCTTCACTGGTGGGCATCAGAACTGGACCATGTAGGAATGGTAAACGGCTGCCTGGTCTCATAAATCACGTTTTCTTACCATACTAGCCCTAAAAGGCGAAATTTTAATTATTAATGTGCTGCAGTTCATGCTAGGGATGATGCATGCACAGATGAGTGAAACACGGTGCTACTAAGAACCAGTTGTAATGAATGAGGTAAAAATAATTATTAATTTAAGCATTTACTAACAATTTGGCATCGTACAGCTTAAATTATTAAGAAATGATAATTTAATTATTAAGGAATACATACCTATGTATTAATGTTACATCTCTCCCTAGCAGGTAGCAGTTCCTAATTGTTTTGGTACACCATTTCATTTAGGTAAAGAAAAATCAGAATGAGGGTAAGCGCTAATATGCCACAGAAAATATAAAATGAAGAAAGTGTAGGCACATGTCTCCTTACGTTATTGTATTCTTATGTAATTATGTATCCTTTTAACACGTTCTTTGATGATGTCATTTTGGTGGGATTTTTCAAAATTGCATTTTAATTGTTGTTTCCTATATAAAACCATGTTTGCCAGGTCTATGCCCTTATTGTATACCAGTTTCTACTTGAAGAAGCCTGCATAGGCGAAAAGCGTCTAGAAACTTTTTTACTCTGTTCAAATAAAGGAAATTATTGGCTTCACACTATAGCTGCCATATTCCTTTTTTCTTTTATAATTTTATTATAAAACCTGACCTGACATCACTGCTTTTTATTGTTCCCAAGAAGCATAAAGAATCCTTAGGTGGGGATTATACCACCCATACGCTACACACCGAGCAGTGAGCCTGCTCGGTATACTGTAAGTACATTTCATACTTTTATTTCTTCACTTAAAGATACAGTGAGCACTATATTCTATTATCCCTTTTCTTTTGGGTGTACTACTCTGCCATATTTGGTAACCTGAAGAACTCTGTATTCCTGTAAACCTGAGGAACCCTGCATATCCTGTATATCCTTGAGTGGGGATTATTCCACTTCACGTGTTCCAGAGCTGGATTTAAGATCTGGATATTGTGAGTAGTTCCATATTATATTTTAGATACCCAGTGTTTTTATATACTATACCATTGGAGTCCTTTTTCTTTTGTTTCCTCTCCACATATCCCATTGGAACACAGGCCTCTACTTGTGACTAAAAGTAACAAATAAAAAAAGGCTGCGCCACATAAAATTTTAAAAGAAAATAAAGTCCAAGTAATAAAAGGTCCAATTTGTATGTCCTTACGAGTAGTCTTTATAGGAGGCTGGTACTGTGGTAGGGTCTTCAGATATAGTGGTTCCGCTTATATAGAAGATAAAAGAGAGGGACAACCAATAGTGCAATATGTATAGCTCAAATATGGACGTAATGAAAAAAACAATGGTAGAGGACTCACATTTACAAGAGCCTATATCCAGCTCTAGGGTAAAGTACGTACAGCGGTATAATCCTCGCTTATGGGATATATGGTGGGTACCTCTCCGTCAGTGGTGTCCGGTTCTCAGGAAAGAAGAAACAGCCAATGGTGCTCACTGTATAGCAATGTTGGTATAAATTAAATAAAAACATACTTAGAAGTAAAGAGCCGGCGGACTGCTTCTGGTATCAGCATAAGTGGATTAATGCCCACCTAGGATTTCTTGGGATGCAGGAAGCTTCCAAATATTTTTTAAACTATTGCAGATGATATCTGTGCTGACTAGAGAAAATAATAAAAGTTGACCAGCGCTGTCTCATCCATTTACCATTACTCTACTTGTGTTGGCCTTAAAAAGAACTTCTATTGTTGGTGGATTACCTTGTCTGGAACAGTGCTAAATTACCTGGACTATTATCTATTATCTTATTTTTATTTTATTTTATTTATTATTTTATATTTTTACATATATACTCCTATAATTAATTTACATATTTAAAACAATCATCTTACAATAATATTATTCTTTGTAGGCGCACCCTTTCTCTTTATTATTTTCCTTAACACCATTTCATTTAAATTAATCTAAATGCTTTTTTCTGCTTTGTAAATTCTTAACACTCTAGAAAATAACATTATAAAAAAGCAAGGCAGCACATGATGTTAATTATGAAGTATAACACTATTATTGTTCATAGAATATAAAACAAGTAAGATATGAATCAATTTGTGAAGATCCCAAGAGATTAAGCATGAAGGCAGAGTAAGATATGGCTTTCCTGCTGTTTTGGTATGCTGAGGTTTGGCACAATACATATTTGTGGGTAAACCTCTTTGATCCTCTACAATGCAGAAGCAGAAATGCAGAGGGTTTAAAATAGTAAAAGTTTTTTTTTTACTAGGATCATCAGAAAAATTTAAATTAGTTGCAACAAAAAATGTAAAATGAATTTTACCAGGAGAAAGAACCACAAATTAACCATGCACAGAAAGCAATGGTCATATCCCTAAAACTTTGTGCCAATAGTGCTGCCTTATAAGATACCTATTAGAGAATGTAGGGTGTGATAAAGTTTAGGGCTGACTGACTGCCAAAAGTGGCGTCTCTAAGATTCATTTTTAGTAAGGAAGCTTGTGTGTGTGTGTGGACTCAGCAGTCTGTGTGTGTGTGTCTGTGTGTGTATGGATTCATCAGTCTGTGTGTGTGTGTGTGTGTGTGTGTGGACTCAGCAGTCTGTGTCTGTGTGTTTGTGTGGACTCCGCAATCTATGTGTGTGAATGGACTCAGCAGTGTGTGTGTGTGTGTGTATGGACTCAGCAGTCTGTGTGTGTGTGTATGGACTCAGCAGTCTGTGTCTGTGTGTGTTTGTGTGGACTCCGCAATCTATGTGTGTGAATGGACTCGGCAGTCTGTTGTGTATGGACTCAGAAGTCTGTGTGTGTATGGACTCAGCAGTCTGTGTGTCTGTGTGTGTGTGTATGGACTCAGCAGTCTGTGTGTGTATAGACTCAGCAGTCTGTGTGTGTGCGTGTGTGGACTCAGCAGTCTGTGTGTCTGTGTGTGTGTGTGGACTCAGCACAGTGGCGGATCCAGAGCCTGATCTCGGGAGGGGCACTTGTAGATTATTTAATTAAATAATCCAGGCACAATAACCACTACAGCTCAGCGTAGTAGTTATGGTGTCAGTAGTGCCAGGATTCCACCCCAGAGTAAGTAGTCATACTGTTTAAGAACAGTTTGACAACTTACCTGGGGTCTGCTGGGATATAGGGTATAGGAGCAGTGGTGTGTGTTAAGGGTGAAGTGTGTGAGTGCGGCAGTGTATGTCAGGGTTGTAGTGTGTGTGTTAGGGGGCAGTGTATGTATGGGGGCACTGTATGTGTTTTTGGGGCAGTGTGTGTATGGGGACAGTGTTTGTGGGGCAGTGTGTGTAGGGACAGTGTGTGTGG
>OW240912.1:179183955-179232359 GCA_933207985.1 Pelobates cultripes
TGTGTGTGTGTGTGTGTGTGTGTGTGTGTATGGACTCAGCAGTCTGTGTGTGTGTGTGCAATCAGCAGTCTGTGTGTCTGTATGTGTGTATGGAGTCAGCAGTCTGTGTGTCTGTGTGTGTGTGTGTGTGTATGGACTCAGCAGTCTGTGTGTGTGTCTGTGTGTGGAGTCAGCAGTCTGTGTGTGTGTGTGTGTGTGTGTGTGTGTGGACTCAGCAGTCTGTGTGTGTGTGTGTGTGTGTGTAGGGACTCAACAGTCTGTGTGTGTGTGTGTGTGTGTGTGTTTGTGTGGACTCAGCAATCTGTGTGTGTATGGACTCAGCAGTCTGTGTGTGTGTGTGTGTGTGTGTATGGACTCAACTGATCCGTGTGTGTCTGTGTGTGTGTGTGTGGACCAGCAGTCTATGTGTGTGTGTATGGACTCAGCAGTCCTGTGTGTGTGTGTGTGTGTATGGGTCAACAGTCTGTGTGTGTGTGTGTCTGTGTGTGTGTATGGAGTCAGCAGTCTGTGTGTGTGTATGGACTCAGCAGTCTGTGTGTGTGTGTGTTTGTGTGGACTCAGCAATCTATGTGTGTGAATGGACTCAGCAGTCTGTGTGTGTGTGAGTCCATGTGTCTGTGTGTGTGTATAGACTCAGCAGTCTGTGTGTGTGTGTGTGTGTGTGTATGGACTCAGCAGTCTGTGTGTCTGTATAGACTCAGCAGTCTGTGTGTGTGTGTGTGTGTGGACTCAGCAGTCTATGTGTGTGTATGGACTCAGCAGTCTGTGTGTCTGTGTGTGTATGGAGTCAGCAGTCTGTATGTGTGTATGTGTGTGTGTGTATGGAGTCAGCAGTCTGTGTGTATGGATTCATCAGTCTGTGTGTGTGTGTGTGTGTGTGTGTGTGTGTATGGGTCAGCAGTCTGTGTGTATGGATTCATCAGTCTGTGTGTGTGTGTGTCTGTGTGTGTATGGACTCAGCAGTCTGTGTGTGTCTGTGTGTGTGTATGGAGTCAGCAGTCTGTGTGTATCGATTCATCAGTCTGTGTGTGTGTCTGTGTGTGTGTGTGTATGGACTCAGCAGTCTATGTATGTGTGTTTGTGTGGACTCAGCAATCTATGTGTGTGTATGGACTCAGCAGTCTGTGTGTGTGTGTTTGTGTGGACTCAGCAATCTATGTGTGTGTATGGACTCAGCAGTCTGTGTGTGTGTCTGTATGGACTCAGCAGTCCGTGTGTCTGTGTGTGTATATAGACTCAGCAGTCTGTGTGTGTGTGTTTGTGTGGACTCAGCAATCTATGTGTGTGTATGGACTCCGCAGTCTGTGTGTGTGTATGGACTCAGCAGTCCGTGTGTCTGTGTGTGTGTATAGACTCAGCAGTCTGTGTGTGTGTGTGGACTCAGCAGTCTGTAGTGAACCACCGCATACACTGCCTCCCACACTGACGACCACACTGACAACCACATACCCTGCCCCCACATACACTGCCCACCACACTGACAACCACATACCCTGCCCCCCACACTGACAACCACACTGACCACCACATACACTGCCCCCCACACTGACCACCACATACCCTGCCCTCACACTGCACCCCACATACCTTGACCCCCACACTGACCACCACATACCCTGTCTCCCACACATTCTGCCTCCTCCACTGACTCAATCACTCTCACACACCCTGCACTCCACACTGTCATACACACTGTCTCTCACACAAAATGCCCCCCACTGTCACACACACTGCCCCCTTCACTATCACACACACTGCCCCCCACACTGTCACACACACTGCCCCCCACACTGTCTTCCACACACTTTGCCACTCACACGGTCACACACCCTTCCCCCCATATACTGTCGTGCACACTGCCCCCTCATGCTGTTGCACACCCTGCCCTCTCTACACTGTGTCCCACACACCTTGCCCTCCCACACTGTCACACACCCTGTCCCCCCACACTGTCACACACTGTCACCATCCTCCACACTGCCACCCCACACTATCATCTTCCTCCTCACTGTCACCCACTCACACCCTGCCCCCTAAACTGTGACATTCCTCTACACTGCTCCCTCACCCTGTTACCCTTTCACAAACTTGCACCCCATATTGTCATCCCCCAATACTGTCACCATACATACAGTCACTCCTCCCACACACTACCCCTGCACACACTGTCACCCTTTTCAAGACTGCCTCCCACAGTCTCACCTACCCACCATCACAATTCCACACACATACAGCCACCCCCACATGATGTCATGCCCCCTTCACCCAGCCTCGCTCACATTAACCTCTCCTAATCTTGTTGCTCTCACCCTCTGCATCCATACCACAATTACCGGCTCTCACTCTTCCACACTCACCCTATCACATTAACTTCTCCTATCCTGTCACTCATCCTGCCTAGACATGCCACACTCACCCTGTCACATAGCCCTCCCTCATCCTGTCACTCTCACCTCCCCTCGCCCTGGTACACTTTCTCTTTCAACCGTGCCACACTCACCCCAACAGTGAATACAGAGAGTAAATCTCTGTATCCAGTGCTGCAAGCCTGTCGTTCAATATAACAACAGCTCATTATACACATGATGCAACCCCTATATGTTTTTTTACTATGAGTGTTAGTGGGGGCCTTTTGTTTGAGTTTTGCCAAAGGCCTCATAAAGTCTAGAGCCGCCACTGCTCAGCAGTCCATGTGTCTGTCTGTGTGTGTGTGTATGGACTCAGCAGTCTGTGTGTGTGTGTGTGTGTGGACTCAACAGTCTGTGTGTGTGTGTGTGTGTGTGTGTATGGACTCAGCAGTCTGTGTGTGTGTGTGTGTGTGTGTGGACTCAGCAGTCTGTGTGTGTGTATAGAGTCAGCAGTCTGTGTGTCTGTGTGTGTGTGTGGATTCAGCAGTCTATGTGTCTGTGTGTGTATGGAGTCAGCAGTCTGTGTATGTGCCTGTGTGTGTGTATGGAGTCAGCAGTCTGTGTGTCTGTGAGTATGGATTCATCAGTCTGTGTTTATGGACTCAGCAGCCTGTGTGTGTGTGTATGGACTCAGCAGTCTGTGTGTTTGTGTGTGTGTGTGTGTTTGTGTGGACTCAGCAATCTATGTGCCCATATTAGCAGTCCGTGTGTGCGTATGGACTCAGCAGTCCATGTGTCTGTGTGTGTGTATAGACTTAGCAGTCTATGTGTGTGTATGGACTCAGCAGTCTGTGTGTGTGTATGGACTTAGCAGTCTGTGTGTGTGTATGGACTCAGCAGTCTGTGTGTGTGTATGGACTCAGCAGTCCGTGTGTCTGTGTGTGTGTATGGACTCAGCAGTCTGTGTGTGTGTCTGTGTGTGTATGTGTCCGGACTCAGCAGTTTGTGTGTGTCTGTGTGTGTGTGTGTGTATGGATTCAGCAGTCTGTGTGTGTGTATGGACGCAGCAGTCTGTTTGTCTGTGTGTGTGTATGGACTCAACAGACTGTGTGTGTGTCTGTGTGTGTGTATGGACTCAGCAGTCTGTGTGTCTGTGTGTATATGGAATCAGCAGTCTGTGTGTATGGACTCAGCAGACTGTTTGTGTGTGTGTGGACTCAGCAGTATGTGTGTGTGTGTGGACTCGGCAGTCCGTGTGTCTGTGTATGTCCCTGTATAGTGCTGCTCTCTGTCTGGGGATATTATACACAAACAGACCTGTATTATACAGAGAGCGGCACTATACAGGGAGCACTGACTGTCCCGGGATATTATACACAAACAGACCTGTATTATACAGAGTGCAGCACTATACAGGGAACACTGACTGGCCCAGGATATTATACACACAGCCCTGTATTATACAGAGAGCAGCACTATACAGGGTGCACTGACTGTCCCAATTTATTATGCACACAGCCCTGTATTATACAGAGAGCACTGACTGTCCAGGGATATTATACACAGACCTGTATTATACAGTGGGCCGAGTTTTGCGGCAGTGGGTGTGGTAAACTTTCAAGGTAGTAATTGACAGCTGTGCTGCAAAATGTCCTTGGAAATCTTTTTCAAATGTTGGCAACTATGGCACTGTATCAAGTGAAATGTGTTTGTTTTTTAATAATCCCTGGTGGAAAATAATGAATCCTCCACCAGGGAAATTAAAAAAAAAAAAAAACACATTGTGTTGGGGGCGGAGCTTAACATGTGGCAGGGGCAGGGTCAAACTGCGATGAGGGCGGGGTTAAATGTGGCCCCCTGCTTTTGTCCCTGGCCCACCATGTGCCCCCCCTAAAAATTAATCCTAGAGAAGCCACTGATTGATGACTCCATACACACACACAGACTGCTGAGTCCATACACACACACAAGCTTCCTTACTAGCAGACACACACACACACCAAGCCTACCTATCACTGGAGGCTGTTGCTGGGCAGTCAGACACCCATCTTCTGGCCTTTCCAGCAGCAGCAAGGCCTCCTGCTTAACGGCGGGGCGGGGCTTATGTGCGGGAGGTGCGGCTTCGTTTGGGGGCGGGACCTGTGCCGGGGAGACTGTCAGTGCACCCTCCGTCCACAGACAGGCCCCAGCACCGTTCCAGCTCCTCTTTCCTGCATTCCCTCGGGCTGTAACAGACGGTTACAGTCCGAGGGAACATAATTTAAACACATGACTAGCAAGTTGCCGGCATTTGGGGGGGGCACAAGGGAGGCGCAGCATGATGTAGGGGGGGCCATGGCCCCCACTGCCCCCCCCTAGCGAAGCCTCTGACTGCCAACCACCGCACCAAAATCTAATTCCTAGTATATCCATATACACCTGGGTGGAGGAAGTGATATTTTACTTAACAGCAACAAGAAAAATGTAATCCCCTCCACCCTCTATTTTTTAATAGTTAGATTGAGCATAATTTGAGAGAAATCACTTGACACTTGAAATTCATTGATATAATGAAATAATTCCTGCATTGTAATTTTATTTCCATTTTACTTAAATTGTATGATCAAAATGTTGTGTTTATAGTGCCAAAGTTCAAAGTCATTTGAAAGCTATTCACAAAACATTATTTTAATGTTATTAGTCTAGGAGTGAGCAGTGCCAGGGTTAACATAAGGACAAGTTACCCCCTAACCCAATGTCACATACAGGTTTAGGGGTTTAGGGGACGTTCAAAATTGTTTATGGCATTGGTTTCCAACCCACACTTAAAGGACCACACTAGGCACCCAGACCACTTCAGCTTAATGAAGTGGTCTGGGTGCCAGGTCCAGCTAGGGTTAACCCATTTTCTAATAAACATAGCAGTTTCAGAGAAACTGCTATGTTTATTAATGGGTTAAGCCTTCCCCCAAAGCCTCTAGTGGCTGTCTTATTGACAGCCACTAGAGGCGCTTGCGTGCTTCTCACTGTGATTTTCACAGTGAGAGCACGCCAGCGTCCATAGGAAAGCATTGTAAATGCTTTCCTATGCGACCGTCTGAATGCACGCGCAGCTCTTGCCGCGCGTGCGCATTCAGCCCAGGAGGAGGAACGGAGGAGGAGAGAAGGAGGAGAGCTCCCAGCCCAGCGCTGGAAAAAGGTAAGTTTTTACCCCTTTCCTCCTTCCAGAGCCAGGCGGGAGGGGGACCCTGAGGGTGGGGGCACCCTCAGGGCACTACAGTGCCAGGAAAACGAGTATGTTTTCCTGGCACTATAGTGGTCCTTTAAGGCACAAGTGTATGAAATTTGTCAGTATCCCTATAGGAGTAGAACTGGAAAATTCTCTTGGACCTTTGGTGTGCCTTTAGGACTCATTTTGGAGCCACTGACTTACATGGTATACATGTATTCTTAGAGAATAATGGGACGTTGATTTAATAGAAAAATCAACTAACACAATAATGCTCTTGTCACTGTTCATACCATGATCAAGTTAAGAAGTAGCCTTCTAAACATCGGGTACTAAACCAATCCCATTGGACTGTAGGTAAACCAAATATATGGAATATATTATATGGAAAATCTTTAACTTGAATGGCCTTACTTTTTGGTTATGAGAGTTAAAAAAAACAAAAAAAATTACATAACAAGAGTGATCCACCTAAAATTGGATGCAGGTAAGGTTGTTGTTACACCTTTAATCTCTGTATAACTTACATCACATTAGATATTGGGCAATACATAGATATTTTGTAGTCAGCTTACTGAACAGCAGAAACAATGTATAAAGCACATTTATTCAGTTACCCTCTGGAAAAACTGCAAATCTGTATTATTTATTTGCAGAGTGACTTCCAAACATATCTCACCACTTGCAGTATACCTTCCAGCAAATGGTCAAATAAATGGTAGTTTTCATTTTAGGGGGTGTGGATGGATTTGTGTCCAGAAGCAGGGCTGTTCCAAGTCATTTGAAAAGACTTCATAACATTTGACCATTTATATAACCGACAATGTAATTGTCAAATGATGGAAAAGTACAGACAGATGGACTTGGTACATGTATGGAGGCTTTGGAGACAAACTCGTTCACAGCTTGTTTTCCTGGAGTAAAAGCTGGGTTTGCATAGAGAAGAAAAAACACATGCCATGAGCAGAGTCGGATTACTCATGAGGTGACCAAGGCGACCTAAGGTCTGGGTTCTATAAAAATGCTTCCCTGATGGACCATGGTTCAGCCACAACCCCTTTGCGGTTCTGGCGCTCTGTGAGGGAGTCAGAGCACAGGCGCCGAGTTTTCCTGCCTGCGTTCTGCTGTCATCACAGAGCGCTGGCCCAGAAGGCCTATGGCTGCAGCCCACTGGACCACCGGCCCACATGGGGAAGTAGTATTGCCACCTTCCAGCACAGGAGGTATGCAGGAAGGAGAGCAAATATAATTTGTTTTAAAAGTAAGTCATTACTATGTAGTGATTCACAAATTGAGGATACCACACTCACACTTAGGAATCCAGGTGCTTATCAGGCCCAGAATTAGCAAAATCCAGTTTAGTAGATAAGGCTGTCCATCCTGCAGCAATCCTGAGTGCCTCTACCTAATTTATTTGAATTACTGCCTCCCAACATACTTTCACTCCCTCACACACAACCAACCCCCATACACTGTCACTGCACAACCTCGTCACACTAACCACTCCTCAACCCTGTCACAATCACTCCCCTTCTCTCACACTCACTACCCAAGCTTGTTACACTCACCAGCCTTCCACACTAACCCTGTCACACTCACTACCACTTACTCTGCCACAGTCACCCCCTACTCACTCTATCACAGTCATTCCCTGAAGATAGTCAACATCATATACAGTCTCCACCTATACATGAAACACGGTCTGCTCAGGCACATACACAGGTAAACAATGCCAGAGACACAGGCAAACTCAGTCATACATGCACACTCACAGGCACATGCACAGATAATGCTAGTTACACTTAACTCCCCATATAGCTTACAGCCTCCTCTGCACGCACAACACTCAGCCACTACGCACGCTTTTACTCTCAACTAACTGTAACTAATTTGGCACGCTGCCTAGAGCCCTGTCTAACCTTAAAGAAACACTATAGACAGCCAGACCACTTCAGCTTAGGGAAGTGGTCTCTGTGCAATATCCCAGGTCCCTTAACCCTGCAATGGTAATTGTTGCAGTTTTTGATAAACTGCAATAAATACCTGCCATGGTTAACTCCATCTCTATAGGGACTTTCAGGTGGTTTGGTGACTTTTAGTCGCCTAACTGATGCTGGGTGTCCTCATGCTATGCATGACCAAATCCAGCGTCACCAAAAACCCCATAGGAAAGCATTATGTAATGCTTTCCTATGGGGAAGTCCTAATACAAGCGCAGCGCTCAACGCGCATGCCTATTCGCATTAGCGAATTCGCATTGGCGAACCCCCTGCTGACGTCGGCGGGGAGGAGCGGAGATGGAACCAGAACCAGCACTGAGAGTCAGGTAAGTGACAGAAGGCAACTAAACAAATATGTTGCCCATGAGAACCCATTATTAATCCACTCTCTTATTTGCACCTTCTACATGTACAATGTTTGGGAAATTTAAAAATATGTATGTCCACTTATTCTTAATATTTATCAGTCTCCAATATCAACCACCTCTTATGCATGGGAATAATCTGCCAGGTAGGGCCCAGAAAACTGCATCCTAACTATTCCTCTCCCTTGTGTGTGTGGTGCAGTGTAAAAAACAACCAACTGAAGAGGAGGTTGGTGGTTGGCTTTTACAATTTCCTTCAATTCCTGTCCTGTGAGTTGTAGGATAATATTATGACAGGACCAGAGACCTTAAAACACCTAGCCATATAATCCATAATCCATGGGGGATGCTTAGCCCCTAATCCTACTACCCAGAAGGTGCCCTATATCCCTCTGGTTCTAGTAAAGACCCTATTCCACTACCACGAAACAGGACCAAGGAAAGACTAATGCTAAAGATTCCAAAGTCCCTCGTCACCAACTTTGATCTAAAAAAACCCCCTAATTAAACCTTCTTCTCTCTCATAAATATTAAGGAGGTGGTAAATTATGTTGAAAAGTTAAATACCTATATCTATAGATATCTATAGATATCTTTATCAATTCTAACATTTTGCCCAATATTAATTGGCCTTAAAATTTTAATAACTCAATACAGCCATTGAAATAATAAATAACCAAAAGAAATAAAACACTGGAAAAATATACAATCTACCAAGAACCCCCTCTACCCCAGAGTAAATTAACCAATCTTTTGGAACTGTACTTGCCATGGTGATTTGGTGATCTGTTCCCATAAGGCCTGCCTAGTCATGTGTGTTATAAGTGCAAGAGTTTTCTATGTTTCTATTTATATTTAAAAGAAGAAAAACTACCACAACAAGAGGACACAGTCTTAAATTAGAGGGGCAAAGGTTTAGAAAATTGGGCAGACTACATGGGCCGAATAGTTATTTGCCGTCACATTCTATGTTTCTATGAGTTGATTTTTACGAATGCCCAGTTAACATGACTAGTGCTGTGTGGCTAGATTACCTACACTATTTTAATGAAATGGTCTGGGTGCCATGGCCCTCTAATTCTAACCCTGCAACTGAAAACATTGTCTTTTACAGGAATACAATACATTGCAGAGTCTAAATGTCTCTAGTGGCTCTAGGTGCTTCCGACAAAAGAGGCTAGTAGAACTTGGCTATTTTAAATCAGATGGTTTTACAGAGTGCAGCATTTTGCCTAGCATGTACTTTAGTTTCCTAATGCTTTCCTATGGGATTGACTAAGATCATCGATTTAGATATCAGCCAAGGAGATCGTTGCGGTGAAGGCTGAAAGGTAAGTAAAACATTAATACAGTTAAACAAAAACGATAGCATTAGGAACACATGCTTGTATTCCTAACGCTACAGTGTTCCTTAAAGAAACACTCCAAACACCATAATTACTATAACACGGTTCCAGAAATGCAGACTATTTAAAAAGGGTTTGACTTCTTACCTGGGTTCCACCATCCCTGACTCCACTGCAGCCTCCAGACCAACCAGAAGCTCTCTGTCAGAAAAAAGCTAACAGGAGCACCTATGCAGAAGCTTTCATGTCTCCTGGCTGTTGAAAGTAGGCGGGGTGCTGCCACTCTAAAATAGGATGACTATTTACTCGGTGGGGGGGTGGGGGGGTGGGTGCCAGGGCACTCTTGGAATTACGCTGTTGTGGTTATAGTGCTTTGGCAATTCCAGATGTTGTAGAGTACATCTCCCATGATGCTTTGCCAGCAGTATGGCTGTAAGAGGATTATGGGTTAAATGTTCACAACATCTGGAGTGCTGAAGGTTGTCTACTCCTGCACTAGACAAAGGGTATATATCTGGATATTTTAGGTAAGAAACCTACAATGACATCTATTAAATAGGCAATTGCATATCCTAAAGTTTTAAGTGCCAGTCATTCTCATGGTAATTCTATGTTTTCTTTGTCACAAACCCCAGAGCCAAACTTATACCTCAGGGATCTGAAGATAGAACTAATGCTATGTATGTGGGCACATGCAGAGATTTCTGTTTGTTCACACTTGGCAATTCAGGCATCCGCAAAACCATACTGCAGACATGTATCAAGTGGATATTGCAACATATTAAAAAAAATCTCTTGTGCATATATACACTGGACATGTTAACAAATATAAACTATGTCCCTATGCAACACAGGCATAAACATCACATGTGCTTATCACTAAGTACATGTATATTTTTTGTGTTCCTTTTAGTATGTGTGAGTTTGGGTATGTTAGATGGTGTAAATGCAGGTGCGTAATTTGGGATATTAATATGTTTCCCTGTCAAAATCTAGGTAGCTAGCAGTGGTTAAAGTTCTGATCAAGTATAAAATGTGCAGACTGCTGTATGATTCTGTTTATATGAGCCGTTGGTATACTTGGAAAGCATGTAAATGTATCGGTAAGTAAAGCAAGTCCATAGTATCGGTTAAAAGGAAACAAAAGTATGATTAACAGAAAACATTAAAATAATTCCTCACATATTAGCTCCTGATTAAAAAAACAAAAACAAAAACAAAACAAGCAATAAATAATAATACTACACCTTTTTTATTTTAAATTCTTTATTTTTTAGTGCAGGGTTAGGTGTACATGCTTAAATAAACATTGTAAAAGATAAGGCAGTATAAAGCGCAGTAATATGACATACGATATCAGGAAAAATTGCACTGTTTTTTATATATATAAATGACATGGTGGATCTGAATGTGTCTAACGATTATCCAAACGATATGATTAAAACAAAGTTGAATCTAATGACAACATAAACATCAATTTATGATAATGTGCCCACCAGGAGAATTATTTTTTTGGTCAGGTGACTGGCGGGATATAAAAACAAAATGAGATAAAGGTAGGCATGCTTCAGTATATGTGCGTGTCAGTGAAAGGCCCTCACAAATCCAACTAAAAAAGAGCTATGCCAACTGACAGTGTGCTGAATCTCAGATAGAAGTGAGAATTGGGCTTGACTGAGTGACTGTAAGCTGTGTTGTCGATTATAACTGTTGAGTATTAGTAAGGCAGCTGCAATTTTATATCACAAAGACACCTATCCAAGACAGGCTATATACATGTGTCTGAACCTATGTCATAATTGAAGCCGTCTAGGCAAGTTATATCAGACAAGAGGATGCTAAAGAGGTGTGATTATGGATAGACAGCCTAGGTAAACAGTGAATTTGCTATCACATGGCCATGGTGGTGTACAACAATCTAGCTGGACATGTGTAAGCATAAAACAGAAGACATATTTAGTAACAGCTTAATGGCCCAGCAGGGGATGTGCTGGATATTTGGGTCAGAGCGTCCGATTTATCCGATGGCCCTTGTGGGGAGGCGGCTTGGGCCTGTCGGAAGTCTGCGGGGAGCCGCTGCATCCCAGGAGCCGGCGAGGGCATCCCTTCAGCCCCGGGCTTTCATTGAGGCCCTCTTCTCTTGACCACAACCTCTTCGGCTTCTAATGCCGGAGGTCTCTCCTCACTTATAAGTGACAGAGGGGCTGATGGTGTGCTGCTGCTTGCGTGCGGACCTCCGCTTTAGTGGGCGATGCTTCCGGGTTCGCACCCACATGGCCTTCAGGCCGGGTGGGCCATGAAGAGGAGTAGGGGTAGGTCGTACCTTTGTTAGGCCTGAGGGTGCCCCCCTCTTCACCCTGTGTTCACGGCTCTGCTCGCTCTCGGTTGTGTAGTTTTGCCTGAGGTGCTCGCTGCCGCTCCCCTAGCTTGATTCAGAATCAGGCAAAAATTGCATCTAGACGCTGCTGGACGTCACTGTAAGCCTCCACCTAAGATAGATGACTTTTCTTGCATGGTGGGCTTTCCACCGCCATTTTAGACATGCCATGTGCTTGGCTGCCCCATTGTTGCGGTTCATCAGGCTGCAGGTTCAGTCTGTGTTGGCTGCTCCAGTCGCCCAGTGTGGACCAAGATGACCCCCATCGGTCCAGAGGGGGGGGGGGTAGGAGGTGAGAGCCCCCAGGGATCCATACTCAGGTCAGTCAGCATGGAGAGCGGCTGTCTCTCCACAGCTCGATCTCCAGTAGGCCTCAGGTTTGTAGTGCAGGGTCCCGGTGGGGTACACGCTTGGTTTCAATGTCTGGAGGTTCACCCGGGTGTCCTCGTCTTAATAGCTTCACTCCAGTGTGTGTGTCTGTGCCGGTTCTCTGGGGCTTTACCCCTGATATGTGTATGTTTGAGCAGGAGCTAAAGCTTGGCACAACCGCTCAGCCTGGAAGCAAGGCTCCGCCCCCCAATACTACACTTTTAAATGAACTCATTAAGTTATTGTGTCGAGTTAAATTATACAGAGGACATGCATTCAACTCTTTATGGCACATAGCATGCCAGATAGAGAATTTTTAGTGAGCACTCTGTTTACAGTGATGAGAAGGTGGAATGACGCATGCATGTGAACCAGGATCTTAAACCAGGATAGTGCAACAGAAAAGTACTGAATAGTCAAGAGAATCAAGCAACCCTTTAATTTTATATATAATATTGTGAAAGCTCAAGATAATGGGAATTGCCTGTTAAAATCTGTCCACTTCAAGTAAACAGTATGCAATCCTACCATTCAATTGTGCACCCAGTATAAAAGGACAGTATTACAAGTACAATGTTTAATGGATTTTATATAAAACTAATTTTAAATAATCTGATAATCCAGTTTTTGAAACATAAAGAATAATATTGTGCAAAACACACACATGCACAGTTTATTTAAAAGTGCCATATATTTAACAGCTGGCCCCAAAGGTGCATTGAGCAGACCTCTTCGAGGAATCTCTTTCTGTGTGATTGATATTTTCTTCTGTGTCATTTGTAGCTGTTCATTTTAAAGATCCAGGTCAAATATATAGTCACACTTCTATTTTCTGTAGTGTCAGGCAATTTTGTACCCTTTTCCCCATCAGCTTTAGCTAAATTAAAGCAAGATTCTGGCTTGTCCTACCTTGTGTTCCATTGATTTTGCTGCAGCTTTGATATTTTATATCAAAACAGCAGCAATGTTACTGCATGGCACGTGACTTCATGTTTTTTTTTTTTTTTTTTTTAATAATCACTGGCTGAAGTCTTTTGGAAGAAGAACTGCATGTGTAGAAAGAGGTTAAAAAGTACAAAACTTCCCAATAAACTGTAATGTATATATTCTGCAAGCTTTGGAACAGGAAGTTTTGTACTTTTTAACCTCTTTCTACACATGCAGTTCTTCTTCCGAAATACTATATATATAGCTACCAGCCTGCTCCTGTTCCAAAGCTTGCAGAAAATCTTGTTTATTCCTTTCTAATAGGCGCCTCCTGTTTCAGATTTGCTGTGTGTTTAGATATACGTCTCTCTGCCTGCCAAGATTCCTAGGCAGATATATCCGTAGAAATGTAGACCATTTTCTCAAGCAAATTCAAAGAAAACAAACAGCAGGCCAAGGTCTGATATGAAATAGTTTGAAAATTAGAAAAAGCTGCCTCGGAACTCCGTTTATATTCAAATAACATTCTGGGGGGACGATGTGGTCTCCTGGGCTCTTGGTAGATATGAGCTGCAATAGGGGAGAGGCTGTCTTGCAGGTAGGGGTAAGAGGAGAGAACTGTCTAAAAGCAGCAAAAACAAATATACAGGATCATACAATAAACCATATTGATACAAACAAGCAGACAGAAAAACATAGACTTAAAATATTATAACATTCAGCCAAAAATTATTTTACAGTCAACCTGCTAAGAAAGTCTGGGAAGGCCTGATTTATCAAACAGGCATTTGTCCAGGGACCACCATCAAAAGGGCTTTTCTGGCACATTTGCCAACATTTATAATAGCATGAGATGTTACAATCTGTTTAGAGGTATGTGATACTTTGTAGATGTGACAACTTTCCAGGTGATACTGAATCTAGTTTTTAAAGGGTCATATCTGCATAATTTGA
Organism: Pelobates cultripes; assembly: GCA_933207985.1. Classification (NCBI taxonomy): domain Eukaryota; kingdom Metazoa; phylum Chordata; class Amphibia; order Anura; family Pelobatidae; genus Pelobates; species Pelobates cultripes. The sequence goes on from OW240912.1 coordinate 179,197,850, forward strand.
ATGAGAAAGCCTATGTAAGAGCACACTAATTTAAGATGGTTTTGTTCTATCTTTAGTTTTTATAAATTAAAATAATTATTCATAACAATAAAAACATTTTATCTTATTCTGTGGATATTCAATGCTAAACACATACTTTTCATAGTTATCATCTAGCAAGGATAGATAGAACTTTGGAAGACATAGAGAAAACATATTGTGGAATGAAATAAAAATACAGGCATATGTGCTTCAAGATCCAGATTACAGGTGCGAGTGTATTGCCAGGGATAGAAATCAAGACGTACAGATTTTTTTGCACATATAATGTCTAGTTGTCTATAAACTGTGGCTATTCAAGGCTTTAAGTATCATGCTGTCCCTTTAATATTTTTGTCTGCAGCTCCTCTTATTTGCATCTCTTCTTACTAACTTTATTTTTGTATTACTATATTAGTGCTCTATTGTTGCAAGAAAAGATTTAATGTCCCAGAATCACAAATAATCTGACTAACCCTGCGTCACATGTCTTTAATTCTGTTCTCCATTCTTTCTGTCCCATATAATCCTTATTTCCCTATGACATGTTTGCTGATCACATGTAGGATAATCCCATCTTTGAACTGTATACACTGAAAGATCCTAGTGAGTTTAGAACATAATCTTCTTCTTTGTTATGCTGAACACAAAATATAATTTGCACTATATGCCATGGTTCATTATGTGCCACTCTAACTAATACCATATATGTAGATGTGCAATTATTTTGCAATTATATTTTATTTGTATAAATGATAAAACAAAATCATTTTCCATTCATCTAGTATTAACAATCAGTCTGCTGAAGCAGAACATGAACATTGGTACCATATAGGTATTTAAAAATAAATAAATAATTATAGCACTATTCTCTGCCAGGAATTATAGGGAATTGACTAGGGGAATTCAAATGTTATGGGAAAATAACTAGATTGCTAACCTTAGCAATTTTCCAGCTCAATTACCATAGCTTAGAATCTGCAACATCCTAGTCATGTCTTCATAATTCTCAGTTTAGGGAATATAGCGCATTGTTTTCTTTTTTCACTATGCTGGATAGTAAGGATGTAAGTATATATTGTTACAGGCAGGGCCGATGCAAGAATTTTCGCCTAGACAGGCAAAGATGCATTTTGCTGCGCCTCCCCTTAAAAAAAAATGCCTCTTCACATGTGTCTTGTAACCCCCCCTTTTGATTTTTCTTACCCTCTTTAGTGTATTTTATCCCCCTCTACTATGTCTTACACTCACTTGTGTGTCCCTTACAACCCCCCTTGTGTATCTTTCTTTCCCCAGCCCCTTTGCGTGTGTGTGTCCACATTCTTTTTGCATGTCTCTTTCTTCCCCCGCAGCCCCTTTCTGTGGCTTTCTCCCCTTAGCACATTTTGTGTATTTTTCCATGCAATATAGACATAGATATATAGCAACACACAACCATACAGGCACTCCGTCACAGAGATATGCAGGCACATAACCAAACAAATACAGGCACACAGCCATACAATCCACACATACAGGTAAAATGTCATATAAACTCAGACATACAGAAACACACAGACATTCAGGCACTGTCATAGAGACACAGGCATAAAAAACAATACATACACAGGCTTATAGCCATACAAATACAGGTAAAGAGAGCAAGGGCGGATCCAGAGCCTAATCTCGGGAATGGTACTGGTAGTGGGTTGTAGTGGTTGTAATTGGAAAGTTAGGGGATGTCGTAGGGGGCTAGGGGCTGTAGTAGGTTGATGGCTACAATTTGGGAATGGGGCTGTGGTGTGGGTGATGTGGGTTGCAATTGGAGGAGAGGGGCTGTAGTGGGGATGTTATGGGGCTGTAGTGAGGGGGCATGGGGCTGAGAGTGGGGAGCAGGGGCTGAGGGGGGACAGGGACTGAGGAAGGGAGACAGGGGATGAGTAGGGGGTTAAAAAACAAAAACTAAAGTGTATTCCATCTCTCCCTGACCTTGACCCAGGGAGGGGTGGAACAGGATCTGGAGCCTGCAGTCAGTGAATTCGGCCAGCCTCTCCTGATGATGTCAGGAGGAGGGGGCATGACTTACAGTCCTTGGGCACTGTGAATCTTTATTCCTTTTCTGATCTGCATGTATTGCTCAAATGTTGAAAGCTACGTATGCTTATAAGCTAGGCTAGATAATGGAGAGGTGCAAGTATTGCCTAACTGTATTGTGAACAGTTGTGCATGTTACTACAGTGCAGAGGTTGGACTGTCTGGGCTTAGCCCCGAAAGTCCCCCTCAGATGAAGACCGATCACCGGCGGGGGAACGGTGGCGATCGGTAAGTACATGGGGAGGGAGGGTAGGGGGTTACATTTTATTTTAATTATTATTATTTTTTTTTAACTATTACTGAGTGTCTTGACCCCTCAAGGCACTCAGTACAGGCAGAGCATCGAAAGCCTGCCTAATGGCTTCCGATGCTCTGCTCTACACTGCTGGGCACCACGTGCGTCAACCCAGAAGTGATCGCTCGATATCGAGGCATTGTGTCATACCCTTAGAACGGCTGGTGTATCGATCATGTCCCTACAGGCTCAATTCTCTGACATTTAGGAGTTAAATCACTTTGTTTATGAACCCTAGTCACACCTCCCTGTATGTGACTTGCACAGCCTTCCTAAACATTCCCTGTAAAGAGTCATCTAACGTTTATTCTTCCTTTATTGCAAGTTCTGTTTAACACAAGGATCATAATATACTCAAAACACATTTACAATCTATAAAAACAATCATAAAAAAATATATGCCATTATTAAATTATTAAATACTGCATATTTTAGATTTATACGACAAAAATAGTTACAGTAATGTTGGGCTACAAAGAGTTCCAAGTCTGGAGTATTTTCTTCCATTTATATGGAATATCCCTATTGTATATCATTATGGATAATTAGAGGGGCATAAATTACCTTCACATATACATGAACCTCTGGCTATTATATTTGTACATAATAATCACATAATTTAACTTGCCCATCATTCTATCGGCAGTTTACAGGTTTGATCCAATCTAAATTGGTTTTATTAATTGGATTGGTGTACGTTGATTAACTTATGAATAGGTATTGTGATATAGTATTGTGGAATGTATCATGGCATAACAAGCATATAATATTTATTTACATATTGTTATCCAACAACATTTCAGTAGGAATGGGAGAAGTGTTTTTTGGTCCTACCTGGTATTGTACCTCTCTAATATACTGCACTACTTTTCTGAAAACTGTGCGAATGCAGATCTGTGGGTTTAAGAAAATTTGGTTAACAACCAGTGTAAAACACATTTACTATACAAAGATAAAAGCTGCCATATTTCAAATGTTCTGGTCCACCAGAAGAAATTATTGAAGTCCCAACCCAATGCTCTGTAAAATGAAATCTAGCACATTAAGCCTTTCCTCCCACTTCTGCTAACCTTCAACCTGTGAAGAAACACAATTCTGAAGACCACTATAGGCACCCAGACCACTTCAGCTTAATGAAGTGGTCTGGGTGCCAGGTCCAGCTAGGTTTAACCCTTTTTGCAGTAAACATAGCAGTTTCAGAGAAACTGCTATGTTTACCTATGGGTTAATCCAGCCTCTAATGGCTTTCTCATTGATTTTCACAGTGAGAAGACGCCAGCGTCCATAGGAAAGCATTGATAATGCTTTCCTATGAGACTGGCTGAATGCACGCGCGGCTTTCAGCCGATGACAGAAGAAGAGGGAGCCCGGCGGTGGAAAAAAGGTACAGGAGTGGGACCCTGAGGGTGGGGGCACCCTCAGGCCACTATAGTGCCAGGAAAACTAGTATATTTTCCTGGCACTATAGTGGTCCTTTAAGATGGCACTGGTCATAAGTTTATTTCAAGGCTGGAATTTTTATTCACCATTGGCTAGCAGTGATTACAAATTATGAACTCTGATTACAGTATTTAAAATTACATTTGCACCTCTGCAGCAAGTTAAGGGAAGTCATTTTCTTTTTCCACCCTTCTGTTCCTGCAAATTAAATCTCAATGTACTATTTCTAGGTAAGCTTTTCAAATTATTACAATCTGTTAGAAAATATTTTCAAATGACTTATCTGCTTCTGTATATAAATTATTTGAAAGGTTTTTCTAACAGTTTGCAATCATTTGACAAGCTATCCGAAATAACTCAATTGAGGACTTACCTTCAGCATTTTAAAAAAAAACAGAACACTATATTATAAATTTTAAATTCTGTGAAAAACTCTATAGAATCACTGTTTTGAAATGCTCTCTCATGTTAGAAAGACATGTTTCCCTTAAATATTTTGCTAAAAAGCATTTTTCATCAGTCTGATTCTCAGTGGTGCATTTCAAGAAGTCTCAGTTGTCATAATTCATAACACGGTCTTGTAACAGGGTAACTAATTCTACATACTAAGGCTCAGGGCATCTTGATGCATTTTACACAGGTTTATAAAATTGAAAGAAAAAAAACACACACTGAGCACTCTTTTTCCTTTACCTCATTTTTCTTATTTTCCAATTTCCTTAGTGTGGACCTGAACACACTTCTCCTTAAAAGGATACTGTAGTGCCAGGAAAAGGATACTGTTTGCCTCCCCCCCCCCCGGCTGGACCCCCTCCCTTAATGGTAAATAAAGTGTTTAAAACCCCTTTGTTTACTTACCTTGTCCCTCTGCGCTTGGTCGTCACTCTGCGCCCTCCTCCGTCTGCGATGAGCTGGGTCTAATGCGCATGCAGGGCATTTTGCATTAGACCTCCCCATAGGAAAGCATTGAATCAATGATTTCGTATGGGGAAAAAATCTGACACTGGAGGTCCTCATGCAGAGCGTTTCAATTTAGGAAGCCCTCTAATGGCTGTCTGGTAGACAGCCACTGAGGGCAGACTTAGAGCTGCACTGTAAACATTGCAGTTTCTATGGAACCAGGGGCGGACTGACCGGTCGGGCACTTCGGACATGGTCCGAGGGCCCGGCCGGGAGGGGGGCCCGCCGCCAGGGGGCCCGGCGGCAAGGCTGGATTGGGGGGGGACTGCAGGTGCCACCGGGTGGCTGGTCCGGTGGCACACTGTGAGGGGGCGTCGATTTTGAGCTGAGACACCGATAGCTCGCGGTCCAGATTCCCTGCATTAACATCATGGAGGAGGAGCATGTGTCTGTCATGCTCCCTGCGGTTCCCACAACCCAGCACAGGATGTGGGAACCGCAGCGAGCATGACAGATTACGCCCTCCTCCCTTCTGTGTTAGTGAGCGAATGCCACAGACTTCTGGCTGCCCACCGGTCCGCGGCTGCAGCATCTTAACGCTGGCCCCTCTGACTTTGAAGTAAGGGGGAATAGAATGAGGAGGGGAGGAAGAGGGAAGATAGGAGGAGGAAAGAGAACAGAAAGATGGAAGGGAAGATAGGAGGAGGAAGAGAACAGAGAATGGAGAGGGGAAGATGGGGGGAGGAAGAGGGGAACAGAGATGATGGTAGAGGGGAGAGATGGGGAAAGAGGGGAACAGAGATGAGAGAGGGGAGAGATGGGGAAAGAGGGGAGGTAGAGATAGGGGAGGGGAGAAAGAGGGGAAACAAGAGATGGAGAGGGGGAGATGGGAGGAGAGAAAGAGGGGAACAGAGAGATAGAGGGAGAGATGGAGGAGAAGAGGGGGAACAGAAGATGGAGAGGGAATGGGGAGGGGAGAAAGAGGGAGAGAGAGAGTGGAGAGGGAGAGATGGGAGGGAAGAAGAGGGGGGAGAGATGGGGAGGGGGAGAAAGAGGGGGAACAGAGAGATGGGGAGGGGGGAGATAGAGATGGGGAAGGGGGAGAAAGGGGGGGCAATAAAGAGATGGGGAGAAAGAGAGGGAAGAATGAGACACAGGGGGAGACAGAGACAGAGAGGGAAGAATGAGACACGGGGAATAGAGATGGGGAGGGGAGAAAGAGAGGGGGAGAAATGAGAGGGGGGGAGAGATGGGGAGAATAGTAGAGAGATGGGAGGGGGGAGAAGAGAGGGAAGAATAGAGACACGGGAATAGAGAGTGGGGAGGGGGGAGACAGAGGGAAGAATGAGACACGGGGAGAAAGAGGGGGAATAGAGGGAGGGGGAGAAAGAGACAGAGAGGGAAGAATGAGACACGGGGAGAAAGAGGGGGAATAGAGAGTTGGGGGAGGGAGGAGAAAGAGAGGGAAGAATGCCCCCGCTCCCCTGTCCGCTGGCACCGTGCGGGCAGGGGAGGAAGAGAGGACCTGGGAGCTCACCCTGCAGCTCCTCTGGGTCCTTCTTGCGCGAGCACAGAGCGTTGCCGCGGTTACCATGGCAACGTTACTGCTCTTGCGAGAGTCAACTCTAGCCCTGGAGCTACGGGCTAGAGTTCACTCTCAACACTGTAACCCCCATGGATTCCTGGTGGTCGCAGTGGTGAGAGTGAACTCTAGCCCCATAAACACACTGCCCCCACACACACACCATACACATTCACACACTGCCCCCATACACACCATACACATTTACACACATTGCCTCACACACACACATACACTGCCCACCCATATACACACAGACCCCCATACACAGCCCCCCATACTAACATTGCCACACACATACACTGCCCACACACCCTACACATTCACACACTACACCCCCACACACACACTGAACCTTTCACACACATTGCACCACTGCTCCTATTCCCTACTACAGCCTCATATCCCAGCAGACCCCAGGTAAGTTGTCAAACTGTTCTTAAACGGTTTGACTACTTACTCTGGAGCAGTAGTGGTTATTGTGCATGGATTATTTCTTTAAATAATCTACAAGTGCCCCAGTAGCCAGCCAGCCAACCCACAGGCTGGCCAGTAGCCAGGCCAGTAGCCAGCCCACAGGCCTACAGCAAGCCACAGGCTTACAGCCAGCAAGCCACAGCCTGCCAGCCGCAGTCAGCAAGCCCACAGCCTGCCGGCAGTAGCCAGCAAGCCCACAGCCTGCCGGCAGTAGCCAGCAAGCCCACAGCCTGCCAGCTGCAGCCAGCAAGCCCACAGACTGCCAGCCAGCAACAGTAATTAAGGTAAGAGGAGCCAACTTGGCTTAGGTATCAGCGAGCTATGTTGTGTTGCTATATTGTGAATAGGAAGAGAGCTGGAGAGACCACCCTCCAGGCCCCATTAGACTCTAGACTCTAGCCTCTGCTAGAAATCCCCTCCATGGCCCATTAGCCCTCAATTGTAGTTTCTACTGGGGCCTGGAGGCGACTGTTTCCAGCAGGGGATATCTAATGGACGCTGAGATGGCCTCTGTTAGAAAGACCCCCTTCCAAGCCTTTTAGACTCCATTGTAGTCTCTAATGGGGCTTGGAGGGGATTCTTTCTAACACACTCTCTAAAGGACACTGAGATAGCCTCCGCTAGAAAGACCCCCCTCCATGGCCCATTAGCCCTCAATTGTAGTCTCTACTGGGGCCTCGAAGGGCTTATTGCCCTTTTGTTCCTTGTGTCCAAAGATTGTGTAGGGTGTGGCTGGAGGCGGTGCATGGAGGCGGGACAAGGGTGGCGCTTGCTGCAGAGTATGGGTGGGGCCTGTAAGGGGGCCCTTGATTTATTTTGCCCGAGGGCCCTGAGGGTTCTCAGTCCGCCCCTGTATGGAACTACAATGTTTTACATTGCAACACTAGGTGCAAAAGGGACACTGCACCCAGACCACTTCAATGAGCTGAAGTGGTCTGGGTGTCTACAGTGTCCCTTTAATGTGCTCCATTTAACTTATTTACTTTAGCCTCTGTCCTTTCCTAATCTTCTTTCTTCTCTTTGTATATAGTTCTGACCTTGCTATAACCACACCTTGCTATTCTTTTTCCGTTCCCGTCCCTATCCCATCTACTTAACATGCATTTGGGCACAGGGGACAGTTTAGCACAATAATTTTTATTGCGTGTTTTATATAACATTACCTTCAACCTCACACCCAGCTGCATAGCAGGCTGCAAAAGACAGTGCCATGCCTCAACTTCCCCTTTCCTGATATTTTTGTCATGTTTATCCACTTTTTTAGCCCAGTTATTATCTTGAACTTCATGTGCTTTTACGTCTGGTAATTTTTGTTTGTGGTTCTTATGTGATCAATGTAACTTGCAATCCTGTTGTGTCTCACTATAGTTGTATTACCTCTCCAGGTTGGATTTCACAGTTCTTCCCTTCTTATGCTACATGTGTAATTCATTTTGAAACATTTTGTTGTTACCTATATTGGTAAAAGTCTAAATAAAAGATGTAAAAAATATTTACATAAGCAAGAAAACAGCTACATCCTATTAATGTCTGTACCGACTTTAAATGTCTTTACTGCCCCCCTTCCTCACTCTCCCCATCCCCCCATGACTTACCTGAATCCAGCGCCAATTTTCCTCGCTCTTCCAGGTGATATCGGAGGGGGAGACCTAAAGCGCATGAGCAATGGCCACGCTCACATTAGGATTTCCCCATAGGGAAATACTTTCCTATATGGAAAAATCTGACGCTGGAGGTCCTCATGCAGAGTGTGAGGACATCCTGTGTCAGATAACGGACCAAAGGTACGTTTCGATTCCGGACGTCCCTCTAATGGCTGGCTGGTAGACAGCCACTAGAGGAGGAGTTAACCCTCAGAGGTAATTACTGCAGTTTCTCAGAAACTGCAATAATTGCCACTGTAGGGTTAAGGGACATATGACATTGCACCCAGACCACTTCAATGAGCTGAAGTGGTCTGGGTGCCTACAGTGTCCCTTTAACTATTACAAATAGATACAGACAAATAGAGGTTTCTTATGTTTTCCAATATATTGTAATAAAAAAAAATCTTGTTTTAGAAGAAATTTTTTTTATTAAAATTCCCATTACACTTGTTGAAGATAAAATGCCTCATAGCGAATCAACAACGCAAGTACTACAGTTGCCTCGACTGATTGGCAGACAGAGACACTAAAAAACAATGAAAGAGGAATATTTGTATCTAAGGCCTAAAAGCCCTCCAACGTAATAATGTGTCTGACCACATAATCTACAGTACTAAGCTTTAAGATTTTACAATGAAAAGGATATCACATCTCAGTGCAGTAACATTCCTTTTTGGTAAGAGTCCTAAAGACTGGCTTCATAGACAAAGCACAAAAACACGGAAATACATTCGCAGCCCTTGATGTGTTGAGAAGAGACCACAACACACAGTTAAGTAAGGCTGGAAAATTCTGGAATTTCAATCAGCATGTAAAAAAAGAGAAAAAAATATATAAAAATCGAGGTCTTTGCCTTTTTCTATTTTCCCTCAGCTTGTGGAAAGACGCATCATTTGCCAAAGCCTATACAGTGTTCTTTTGGAACTCATTTTTTAAGGACAAAAAAACCCCATAAAAATAGAAAACTTTAGTCTTTTCCAGACCCCACGTTTTTAGCAGTGAAGCGGTTTCCTTGTCAGAAGCAAAGACATGGGAAATTATCCCAGTTCAGAAATGCCTTTGTAATTATTTCTTCTACAAAGCTGCACATTTAAAAAGAAAAGTAATTTAAATAGTCATTATGCATTGAATTTATTTAAGAAAGTAAAAAAGAAATCCGGTTATTCACTAAACTTGCAATTGTGGAGACTTGACTAGGGGAAAAATAGTAAAACAAAAAAATGTTCCAACTCTGTTATTTTTCCTGTTTGTCTTCTTGGCCTAAAATGTGCATTTTTTTTGTCACTTCTCTGCAAATGGCAGCACAGTGAATAATCTCATAGGTATATTTGGATTTTTTGGATATGTTGCCATATTAGCATACATAACGTGCCACCATTGTGGATTGTGCTACTGGGGAATGAGAGGTCTAGCTGAAAATACATTTTAAATAGACACTGTCTGTAACGGATCACCTGGCACCCCGACTGGGTACCTCCATTGATGGATGCTTCTAGCGCTTCCTGAGAGCTCCAAGCACTCCAGCTGACACCATAACCACCGTAGACGCCTCCAGAGAGCAAGGCAGGAACAAGCTCTTACCACAGCTTAGTAGTGATTTAGCAAGGGAGTATGGCAAGCATAGCAAACCCTTGTAGCAGATTCCCCCAAAACAGTCAAATCATAGCAGGCAACATACAGTGACTTATTATAACACAATGGCATATTTTTAAAGGGGTGGTGGAGACAATAATTAACAGAAAATATCTCACGTGCCTGCAGAATTAGCAATATGCAAATCTACCCGAATATGCAAATGAACCAGTCTTGCTATTCAGGTAGTGCATATTGCTCTTGCTACCAACAGAGGGCACTAGACAAGCTCCATAGCCAAATCCACCTAGTTGGTAGCAAACCTCAGCAGTACAGGAGAGCAGGCAATACCTCCCAGGGGCCATAGTCACATGGCAGGAGGCTGGTAATCAGTCTTCTCCAATGCCCAGTGGCGAGGCTGGTTCCACCACATTTCTCCCCTTTCCCAAAAAGACTAACAAGATGTCTGGCCTCTTGTCGGTCAGTGCCTTGGTTAGTTCAGCAACCCAACCACAAAACATAGTCAGTAGTGCAGCCCACCCACAATGGAAAGTTACTGCACCTGGGGAAACATGCAGCCAGTCTTTGTCCAGGGGCTCCGTCACGGCTTTGTGGGGGACGGGTACTCCGGATATGTGGGTTGCTGAGTGGGCAGAGACTAGCGGTACTCTGCCCTGATGCCAGCGCTTCTCTGCCCCGATGCCAGCGCTTCAGCTGGAGAAGTCTGGTTGGAGCCCAGATGTGAAGAGGGGGTAGTAGGCACCTCTCCCTGGACCCGGTGCTGCTGCTGGAGGGGAGACAACTGTCTCCTGCTGCTGGGGATTTGGACCGGCTACACTGCACCCCTGTAGACCGGGTGCAGAGACCGCGGTCCCATCTGGGAGAATAAGGTGATAACCGGCTCCTCTCCCTGATACTCTCTCCGATATTGGAGAGGGGGACCGACTGTCTCCCCTTCCTGTAATACACTCTGCCACTGGGCAGAGAGACCGACTGTCTCTTCTCCCCATAACTCGTGCTGCTGTTGGGAAGTGAAATTGACTGTCTCCCCTTCCAATAACATACTCAGCTGCTAGGGAGAGAGACTGACTGTCTCTTCTCCCAGTAACACAGGCTGCTGGGGAGAGAGACCGACTGTCTCTTCTCTCAACAACACAGGCTGCTGATGGGGAGAGAGACCGACTGTCTCCTCTCCCAAAGATACACACTGCCGCTGGGGAGGAAGGACGACACACTTTTCTGCCTGTGATGCATACTGCCACTGGGGATCTGGGCCAACTGCCCAGCATCCCTGTAGGGCCGGTAGAGAGACCTCAGTCCCATCTCCACCTGCCAGCTGGGTGTCTTTCCAGGACAAGTCAATAAGGTCTTCCATCTCTGGGGTTGGTTGGGACGTATGTGGTAAAATACCCAGGTCCCCCTGATGACAGGCTTGGTTGCTGGGGAGGAGGAACTAAACTCAATGCTTCCGGTGGTATACAGTCAATAAGCCCCATCATGTCAGACATGCGGCGTTACACGTTGGAATAGGCAAACATAGTCCTGTTCTAGTTCCCACTCCCGGTTAGAAAAGATAGATTTGGCTGAATGGCATTGATCTCCGTAAGGTCCCAGTTGTCTGCCCGCTCAGCTCAGATGCACCAGAAGCGAGCAATGTCGGTGTCTCCGAACCAGAGACTAGTTTCAATAGTATCCCACAACAAACCAGGGCCATCGTAGTCTTCCCCCTCAATACACTTGTGCTCGATCAGCCATGGGTAGAGGTGGTAAGCATGCCACTGCAGGGCACGATAGAAATCATCCAGCCACACCTCAGTCTCAACTAGCGTCTCCAGTTCGCTTACCCATTCCTCTGAGGGCTGGTTTCCAAATAACGGAATCCGCCGCTCTAGTTGTTCTGCTTGGAGCTGGTTAGTGGTCAGGATTTCCTTGCACCGGAAGGGTCGAATTTCATCAATGTCCTCCTTCCAGAGATCGGTACGAAGCACCACCCTCCACTTTCCTCTGGGATAGGATACTCCATACTGTGCATCACATCCTGTAGTCGCTGCTGGAGCCTGGCGTCAAAGTGAGATGCTGCACAGCCTTCCATCTCTGAAGTACTGCTGGTTTTCCCAGGGCTAGGAAGCCATCCCACCGCTGCCACCAATGTAACGGATCACCTGGCACCCCAACTGGGTACCTCCGTTGATGGATGCTGCTAGCGCTTCCTGAGGGCTCCAAGCACTCCAGCCGACACCATAACCACCATAGACGCCTCCAGAGAGCAAGGCAGGAACAAGCTCTTATAAGAGTGATTTAGCAAGGGAGTAAGACAAGCATTGCAATTCCTTGAACCAATTCCCCTAATAAGAGACGGCACTCCTAATTGAGAGTGAAGTAGAACTGTCTAAAACTTTATTTTACTTGGGACTAGCCCATATGGTCATTATATTAACATTGCTGTGAAAACATAATAAAATTACAAACAGTCAAATCATAGCAGACAACATACAGTGACTTATTATAACACAATGGCATATTTTTAAAGGGGTGGGAGAGACAATAATTAACAGAAAATATCTCACGAGCCTGCAGAATAAGCAATATGCAAATCTACCCGAATATGCAAATGAACCAGTCTTGCTATTCAGGTAGTGCATATTGCTGTTGCTACCAACAGAGGGCACTAGACAAGCTCCATAGCCAAATCCACCTAGTTGGTAGCAAACCTCAGCAGTACAGGAGAGCAGGCAATACATCCCAGGGGCCATAGTCACATGGCAGGAGGCTGGCAATCAGTCTTCTCCAATGCCCAGTGGCAAGGCTGGTTCTGCCACACTGTCATCATTTGTTATTTCTTAAAATAAAAGATTACACGAACGTGGTAAAGCTTGTGTGTGCGCCAATTTGTAATACACACAAATCTACGTAAATAACTCTATTCAGGATACTTCGTAACATAGCCTAGTTGTATGGAGACAGATACTTTTTTTTTTTTTTTGCAAATCTTTACTTAGTTTGTCCAATTAAAACTGGAAACACAGCTTTATCTAATTAAAATTGAAAACACAGTATATCCAATGAAAATTATACTGGTAATCAAAAGTTTGTTTTTATAAAAGCCCAATTTATGAGCATGCACAGGACATCTCAAAAATGCAGTATGGGACAATTTCAAAGCATAACATATCTCTGCTCTCCCCACACCTAAAGCCTAGCCCTTTGATTATACCTCAAATGAGGTTAGGCTAGGTTGCAAGTGGTGAGGCTCTTAATCCACCTCTTATAGACTGATTGTTGCCCAATGTGTGACAGATAATATAATGAGTATCATTTTCAAATTCTCTGAGCTGCAGGCCTGGACATTAGGTGCAAGTAGAGCCTATTATTTGTCAAACCACTCAAAAACCGTATAGGCAAAAAAGATACCACCCAAAGACTTGTATCACCATAACCACTGCAATTAGTTTTAATGAATATAGTGCCTAAAGTACTCAAGTAAGTCATCCTCACTCTTATTAGTTCTCATTTGAGTTCTTATTTTACTATTTAATGCATTTTTGTATTTCTATACCTTGCATCATGTGTATTGATGTAACTGAGTTGAAGGTCATTGGGAGCAGATCAAATACATCAGTCCCACTGTAGTAACGCAGACATTCTACGAGAAACATCCTGCTTCCATGACTGTAGAGCTTTAATGTACATTTGTGTATGTTATATGTACCAGGAGCCACTAAATCTGGCATAAGAACCTAAACATGAGTCCCAGCAAGACAAGGCAGCCAGACCTAGACATAGCGAATGTTTATGAACCACCCTGTATAGGCAGGGCCGGTGCAAGGATTTTCTGCCGCCCTAGGCAAAAGAACTCCCCCTCTTCTTCTTATTCCCCCCCTGTTTTCTTCTTACTCCCCCTCCCCTCTTCTTCTTACTCCCCCTCCCCTATTCCTCTTACTCCCCCCCTTCTTCTTACTCCCCCACATTCCCTCTTCTTCTTACTCCCCCCTCCCCTCACCCAGTTCTTCTTCCCCCCCTCCCTGTGTTCTCCTCCTAACCTCACCTCCCCTGTAGCGTGGCTGAGCTCCTCTCCGGTCCGCGATACAGGAGTTTCTGTTTACTGTACCCGGCTGGACTGACTGACAGAGAGGAGTTCGGCCACGCTACAGGGAAGATGAGGTGAGGCAATGCGGCAGCCGTCTGAGCGCTCTCTATAGAGTGCTAAGGCGGCTGCAGCATTTAAAGGGCCATGATGGGGGCGCAGGGTGCCCCCTCCTATATGGCGCCCTAGGCGGCTGCCTAGTTCGCCTTATAGGAAGCGCCGGCCCCGTGTATAGGTATTTAATCCCAATCAAAGGGAGTTCTTATAAACCAGTCCTGCATATATTAAGATGAGGCATGAGCTTTGGCTTAATATCTGTGATGTGAGATACTGCATTTCAAATCAGCCATATAACACATCTTAAGAGATTTTATCTCAGGGACTGTGCATATATAACCACTTGCATAATGACTTACGCTTGGTTTTATGATAGATGCCTTGCTTTTTCATTTTTATGGACCACAAGCCAGCTGGGATGCTGGTAGGTAGGTGTTTTTAATAATGTATTTAGTGATAAGTGCAGCTTAAGTTAACCGTGGCTCACATTGGTTAAGAAAACATTGCTGAAGATACTTATGTAAGTATTCAAGGAGATGAGGGCTGTGTTTTCCAAATAGTTCTGATTACTTAAATTGGGTGCAACTTTCCATAATTCAAATATAAGTTGGCCTCATTTCCTTTATAATTAAGATCCTGTCTTTTATTCAGCATTGAACTGGAACCCATATCATATCCGCACACATAATGAAACCAAGAGGGAATTCCAATCAGTTCTCTAATAGATGGATAGATTCTCTGAATATTTTCAGACAACACAACAAGAGTAAGATTTATGAATTGTCTGCTGGCACAGAAAGGATCAAAAAGCTCTAATGTTTGCCAGGAACTTATAACATTGAATAATTATAAACATTTTAAAAATGCTTGTGGATAGACATAGAGGGATTATTTGACCTGATGGCTATGAGCACTTTTCGTTGAAGGTCTCATTATAAATGAAAGGAACACTATAGTGTCAAGAATACAAACATGTATTCCTGAAACTATAGTCCTGGTATGACTGTTTATGTCCCCTGCTCTACTACAATTACACTGAAAAGATGTATTACTCCCCTTTACTCCATCGCCATGGCTGAATCAATGCACATCTATGGACGCAGAGCACAGAGACACTGAACAAAGGTTCAGTGTTATAGGAACCACCTCTAGAGGTCACTACCTATCAAAATGAGGAGCACATATATGCCTAGATGCCCACTACTTCAACCTTATCCTTATTTACCAAAACTCATCTTTACATTTATAATCTGACAAAGAATAACCTGAAATTAAATTGTTCAGTACGTAGTAAAAGAGAGGCTATGCATAAATTACACTTAATAAAAATAACAACTGTTCATATTTATATTTTTATAAATGTTTACAAACTGTAAATCACAGGCTACACAGCAAAAATTATGGCTTCTCAACTTTCTTCTCTTTTAAAGGAAAAAGATGATTTTTTTTTTTTTTTATTAGATTAGCAAAGAATGTTATTAAAGGAGTAATGAAGAACGGGTACAGATGATATAAATGTAATGAATAAAATTTGAATTCTGCAATGCAGAATCTAAGGGAAACAAGCATACTTCCCAATAATCCCAGATTTGGCAGGACATTCCTGATGTGAGTAGAGAATTCTGCTTTCCCAGGTTTTGTCTCCACTGTTCCCCAATAAAGTCAATACAAGAGTGCTTCAACAGCACTTTGAGCATGTGTTCTCCAGAATGGAGCAGGCATGTACCTTTTTATGCATCAATCAAACGACTTGCAGTTGTACCCTCATTGCAGGAATTCCTATCCCATTCTCCTTCTGGTGAATGAAAACCATTCACCTTAATACTAAAAACTGGGTTATAGTGTTCCATAGCCATTGAAGAAGACAAATGCTTTAGTTAATAAACTCGATTTACAGCTCTGTATAATTAATGAACACAATAAAACAATACACTGACAAAAAACATTTTGTCTAGGAAATGACACCATGGAGTCAGGCTTAATGGTATAAATGTCAAAAGCAGAGTTTTCTCCGTTTATGCACAATTACATCAGTAGGCAGACAGACAGATGGCTGGTGCATGAAAATGAGAAAAATTACAGGCCTAATCTACAAAGAAGAACTACTAAGTCCAATTAAATACCGCAGTGCTCAGCACTGTGGCACGTCTCTAAAAATCGAATGCTCCAGACATCACGTAAGTTAAATATTGGCTTTATTTCTACATAATAACACGATATGACAGGTAGACATGGGGGAGATAGAAAAAGAATCTGCCTTATGCATATCAGGCTATAAACCGTTAGTCATAAGTTTGGCTGCAGAACATAAGGTGAATTCTTTGCATTTCTCCCCAGCATTTGCTTGCCATATCTTTCCATTTTGTTGATATAATTTTTAACCTACATCATGGCTTGAGTATTTGGTACAAGGAGAAGTACTGCTGTGCTGCATTTTTTTTTCACTGGTAGATTTCTAAGAATTTTGTGACGAACGCCCTTTGGTCTGGTCATTTGCAACAAGCTCCTGGAGGAGCCTGCTGCCCCAGGACTATGGGCTATGGAACCGGCTCATAAAATTTTTATTTGATTTTGTTCTGTTTATTTGTTCAGAAACCGAACCAACTCACGAACTGCTGACCACCTCTGTACTTGTTAACCCCTGTTAACCTCTCCTGACACTTCTATCATTGTGGGTTCTAAGAGCGCCGTTCAGAAGGTTTGTTCATATGAACCCGACGAACAAACACTACCAACAAGCCAGAGGGTGCGTTCGGTATTTCTTTCGCATAGAAATCCCGAAGTTGACCGGCAAAAGCACCAAACACCCTGGAACTGTTTTGGACATAGGACCATGTGTGTGCCCAGTCAGAACTTTATCCTGGTGGCATTTTGGTTGTGTTCGTGGGATCTGAATGCTTTTCATATATATTGGGCGCTCAGATACAGGCTATCTGGGGATATATAGACTGTGGGGGTTCCTATGTGGAAAATCTGTATTTTTATGTGTTTTTCCTATTTTATGCACTGCACTTTGGGGACATTTTGTGGGTGTGTTTATGGGAGTGTTCTGGGTGGGCTTGCTGTGAATCTAAAATGTATAAAAGCAGGCCATCTGGCCAGATTAAAGCATTCCAGTTTGTACTTCCAGGACTATGTGTTGTCTAGTCACTGGGAGAGGAAAGAGCTAATCACTGTTCCAGCTTGGAGGATTCAGCGACGAAAGTCCTTGTAAGGACTACAGATCCCAGGACTGTGTGTCGTCCAGTCCCTGAGAGTGGATAGAGCTAGTCCCCTATTTGGTACCAGGACCCCAGTCAAGCCACGGCGATTGGGGGCAGAAGCGCTGAGGTATTTTCCCTATTCCAGCTAGGAAGTGGTCCTTTGGCAGAGGTATTCAGCTGGGGTACAGGGAGCTCCATTACAAATGCAATTTTCCAATTGCTCATCTCAAGTCCTCTCAAGTCTCACCCTTGGAAGCAAAGAAAAGCTCAGCCCCAGAGCTCTACTTTCTTCCTTGAATGAAGATTCTAATACCGAGAAAAAAGTATGAATAACCATGCTACATTTTAATCTTTGACTTCAGGCCCATAAACCTTCAGATTCCTGAAAGAGCTTCACTAGGAGAAGAAGAGTCAGACTGTTTGAGTAAGGATTGATTTTGGGTCACTTTCCTTGCGTATAAGATGCCACACTCCTTGTATTAGTTATAGTCTTCTGTGATTCTCTCTAATTCTCATGTGGGCAAGTACTATTCTTTAGGACAGGGATGGGGAACCTTTGCCCCTTTCAGATATGTTGGCCTACATCTCCCATAATGCTCTTAGAGCCATAATTCTGGCAAAGCATGAAGGGAGATGTAACCCACAACATCCGGAGGGCCAAAGGTTCTCCATCTCTGCTCTAGGAGATAATAAACTGTACATTTAAAATTACTGCTGGATAACTGGTTACTTGAACCTAAATTGTGCAAAAAATGAATTCACTTTGTTTGAGAACTATCATGCATACCGCTACTGAGCCAATATTGGGCACCTTATGCCACTTACTGCACATTAAAATTGCTAGCGAATGGGATGCGTGGCTTGAACATCGAGCTGTATGGTGGCTTGATTCTGTGGCTCTACTCCAGAGTCATCCTGCAACAAAGGCCAGCTAGATGGCTACAAAAACAAAACAAAAAAGGAAGCAAAAGTCAAAGGAGGCGTCGGTGGCGGCCCTTTTCGCTCTGGCTGGCAGGCTGCAACAGGACTCGGAGTGGTCAGGGGACTCAGAGTGGTTCCTAAAGCACATTGCCGACCTCAAGACTTACCTCACCCAGGTGATCTCCGAAAGCACCAGGGAGATTAAGGCAGAGGTCCAAGCGATGGGACAGCAGCCCGCTGAGCGGGAAGAGAGGGTGGAGACTGTGGTAACAGGTCGCAACCACCTGGCTGACTGCTCCCTAGACCTCAGAAGTTGAATCTCAGAATTGGGGGTAATGGTGGAGGACCTCTCAAACCAGTCCCTCCGAAACAATCTCTGCTTGCGGGGTGCACTGGAGTGTGCCGGCGACAGAGACCTAAAGGAGCTTGTAATGGGCCTACTGGGCCCTTTGACCCCCCCGACCTTGGCGACGCCAGATGGGAGATTGACAGAGTCCACAGAGCGCTGCGGCCCCGGCGGAGTGAGGGCGAGCAGCCAAGGGACATCATCCCGAGGTTCCACTACTTTGAAACTAAAGCTGCAGTCTTGCGGGGAGCGACACACTCATACAAGTATACCCAGACATCTGCCCTACTACCCTGCAGAGACGTAGGGACTGGCGGATTTACTCAGAAACAACAAGATATGCTTTGCCCGGGGGAAGACAGTAGTAATGCTGCCCACAACACTACTTTTCAAGTTCCTGGAATCACTGCACAAGCTCCCAGACCTCAAGACCTAAACCATCCAACACCTACCCAGAGAATGGCTCCAGGTGGGAGAGGATGCTGCTGTGGAAGGCTGAGCCAGCTGGACATACCTTTGAAAAACTAAGTGAACTTTAATCTGATGGTGGGGAGACCTTTTTCCTGATGGCCCAGACGGGGCTTTGGGTGGGCTGGGGACCAATGGGGTGGGGATAGCTGGCCTTCCCATGTGTCCCCGCTAGCGGTACAGTCCCTCTGCCCGTGTGGGTCCACCACAGTGACCCGTATCCAAATCATAGGGGCTCGATAGGTCCGACTCTCCTACCCGGTGGCCCAACCTAAGACACTAAAAATTGTCTTAATAACCCCTGAAAGCGGAGGCTCCTACTTAGAGAAGTGAAAAGGCAAAAGGCCGATATAGCCTTTATACAAGAAACACATATAAGACATCCCACCTAAAACTGACGGACGATGTCATTGACAAGGCATACCTATCTGACTCCTTACGAAAACAAAACGGTGTAGCAATTCTGCAGCAAAAAACTTGCCCTCTAGTGGTGTCTAATTGTATTTATGGACAGGAATTCTCCTCTCCGGCACACTTGCTGGACACATGTACCATCTCCTTAAAGGACCACTATAGTGCCAGGAAAACATACTCGTTTTCCTGGCACTATAGTGCCCTGAGGGTGCCCCCACCCGGCTCTGGAAGGGGGAAAGGGGTAAAAACTTACCTTTTTCCAGCGCTGGGCGGAGAGCTCTCCTCCTCCTCTCCGCCTCCGTTACGCCCCGCCGGCTGAATGCGCACGCGCGGCAAGAGCTGCGCGCGCATTCAGCCGGTCTCATAGAAAAGCATTTACAATGCTTTCCTATGGACGCTGGCGTGCTCTCACTGTGAAAATCACAGTGAGAAGCACGCAAGCGCCTCTAGTGGCTGTCAATAAGACAGCCACTAGAGGATTAGGGGGAAGGCTTAACCCATTCATAATTATAGCAGTTTCTCTGAAACTGCTATAATTATGAAAAATGGGTTAACCCTAGAAGGACCTGGCACCCAGACCACTTCATTAAGCTGAAGTGGTCTGGGTGCCTAGAGTGGTCCTTTAACATTTATGCACGGAACCGATACGACCCTCTATTTTTAGGGTCACTCCTCCATTTGATACAGGCTAGAACACATGACTTCCTCCTTATGGGTGGGGATTTTAATGCAGCACCATGTCCTGAGATCGACAGGAGGACCAGACCAGGATTCCAATGTTTACATGGGCTGGGGGGTCAGGACAAGTTATTACATGGATTTTTGCTGAAATCTGGACTATTGGACGCCTGGAGACCCCAGTGCCCCGGAATCCGCGACTATACATTTTATTCTGCACCCCACAACAGCTATTCTCATATTGACGTGTTCCTAGTAAACCATCTCCTGATGCGATCGGTGCAGTCCTCAGACATTGGATCGATCACTTGGTCTGATCACACGGACATAGCAATCTTTTTGACGGCTATGGACATCTCCTCCCATTGGACGTGAAGACTGAACGCTGCCCTTCTAAGAGATAGCCAGACAGTAGATGAATTCTCTAAGACACTTACGACATTTTTCTCAGAAAACATATCCCCCCAAGCAGCTATGCCGATGGTGTGGTCGGCCCACAAGGCCAGGCCGTCAAGCGTGTGCACTTTATAAAAATCACAACACATAAGAAACGCCTTAAAACACAAAATTTAGAGAATTACAGGAAACCTTATGTCGACTAGAAAACGCCCACAAAACAGCTCCCTCTCCTGACATTCTAGCTCAACTCAGCGCTACCAGACACTCACTCAAACATACCCTCCTAGAGGACGTAGCCCAAAAACGTATCTGGTCCAAGTGCCCTTTTTTATGAAAAAAGTGACAGGATGGACTCCCTCCTAGTGAGGGAACTGAAACACAGACCGCTCTGAGAACCTATGGCGGCAATCAAGACCATGCAAGGACACATAGCCACGACCCCTAAGGAGATTCACCCAGCCTTCCAGAACTATTATGCTAGTCTCAATAATCACTCCCCCACTAAAACTCACGATGACCCAGACTATAGAGTTGACTTAGAGGCCTACCTGACATCCCTGAGGCTCCCAGTGCTCACAGAGAGCATAAAACTCATCCTAGAGTCTGACTTTAACCCTGGCGAGATTCAGACAGCGATAGTCACCCAGAAGGGCTCCAAGGTACTACAAAACCTTTAGTGAAATATTGGTCCCACACCTGAACACACTTTTTAACATTGTGAAGGGAGGCACCCCTTTCACTGACGACACCAAGCTAGCAAATATCAATACCCAAAGAGGGTAAACCATCTGATGAAGTGGTTAACTACCGAACAATATCACTTATAAATAAAGATGCAAAACTGTTTGCAGCCGTACTAGCGGAGCGCCTGAACCCACTGATGTGGAGCATGGTCCACCCCAACCAAGTCAGCTTCATAAAAGAAAGGCAGCTCTTTGAAAATACTAGAAGGGCAGCGGACTTGCTGTGGTGGGAGGCGGGGTCAGGAATACCTTCTCTGGTCCTCTCCCTTGACGCAGAGAAGATGTTTGACTGTGTGTTGTGGCCATACCTGTTCAGCCTCTTGGAACACTGGGGGTTCCAGGATGGGTTCATCAGGGTCATTAGGGTGCTATCCACA
Organism: Pelobates cultripes; assembly: GCA_933207985.1. NCBI lineage: Eukaryota > Metazoa > Chordata > Amphibia > Anura > Pelobatidae > Pelobates > Pelobates cultripes. The sequence goes on from OW240912.1 coordinate 179,219,543, forward strand.
ACTCCCAAGGCACAGATTCTAGTGTCTGGGGCAATCCCAACTCAGTTCAGCTTATCTAATGGGAACAGGCATGGTTGCCCCCTCTCCTCCTTGCTTTTTGCGCTGTCACTACCTCATCAGAGAACATACAGACATCAAAGGCATTCCTGTAGCAAAAACTCCTTACACAGTTTCCGCCTATGCGGACGACGTACTTCTCACACTGACATAGCCGGAAAGCTCACTCCCTCTACTGATAGACCTGCTAGGACGCTTCTGGGCCTTCTTGGGCTAAAAGGTCATTTTAGAAAAGTCCTGTGTTATGTCGTTTCACATGGGGGCCCAAGAAGTGGTGCTGCTACAGACCCAATATGGGCTACGGGTCCTAGGTATTCAATTGTATGCCAATCAGACTGGAACCTCTAAACTATGACTTCTCCAGACCAACTTAGAAAGGTGGACCTCCAAGCCCATTTCCTGGATAGGCAGAATCTATAGGATAAAAATGAACATGCTGCCCCGCATACTTTTTTACATCCAATCACTCCAGGTATTGCTTTCCAGATGGGACTTGGCAGGCCTACAATCAGTAATAAATGATTTCATATGGGGTTGTGAGAGACATTGTATCTCCAGACAGAGTTTTGGAGTTGGGCCTGATGGGCGCTGACCTCCCACAGTTCTATAAATAGGGGCGAATAAACAGCACAGGCCCCTGCCTAGAACAGATCCATTACGCTCTGGGACAGAATAAAAAATAAGTTGGTCCTGATCTCCAACCCATCTCCTATGACCTCCTTCCTCAGGAACAGAGCCGTTCCACCTGGCATGCACACTAGAGATTTTGCTGGCCTGGAAAGGGAAGGTCTCCAGAGATTTAAACACTTGTATACAAATCACTTGTTTGTTTCCTCCGACAAACTCTCATTGCGCTATCCCCTGGCTCCCAAGGATTTTTTCAGATACATGCAATTACGATACTTGAATGAAGCAAAATGCGGGAGGTGACAGACAGGCCCCTGATCTTTTGTGACACTCTGTGTGACATGGACTGGTGGGAGGCTGAGTTGGGTGAAGTACAGGAGAGCGGAGTATGGCAGGATATATGGGAAGCGGCTAATAAGGTCTCGATTAGCTTGAGAATCCAAGAACAATCCATTAAAAATGATGAGGTGGTACACCACACCAGCCAAGCTACCCCGAATGGGGAAAGGGTCAACCGACTTGTGCTGGTGGGGCTGTGGTGAGAGGGGTACATATGCACACATGTGGTGGGCATGGCTACAGCTACAACCACTTTGGAAAGAGGTTACATAGTTGCATAGCTGAAAAGAGACTTGCGTCCATCAAGTGCAGCCTTCCTCACATATGTTTTTGCTGTTGATCCAAAAGAAGGCAAAAAACCTAGTCTGAAGCGCTTCCAATTTTGTAACAAACCAGGAAAAAATTCCTTCTTGACCCCAAAATAGCAGTCAGACATCTCCTTGGATCAAGCAGCTATTACCCCACTAATTATAAATTATATCCCTGTATGTTATGTTTTTGCAAGTATTTATCCAATTGCAGTTTAAACATCTGTATGGACTCTAATAAAACCACCTATTCAGGCAGAGAATTCCATATCCTTATTGATCTTACTGTAAAAAAAAAACCTTTTCTTTGCCTTAGATGAAATCTCCTTTCTTCCAGCTTAAATGCGTGACCTCGTGTCCTATGTATAGCCCTTGTTATGAATAGATTTCCAGATAATGGTTTGTAGTGGCCCCGAATATATTTGTATAATGTTATCATATCCCCACCGTTTTTCCAAACTAAAGAGATTTACATTTTTTAACCTTTCTTTGTAACTAAAATGATCCATTCCTTTTATCAATTTTGTAGCTTGTCTCTGCACTTTTTCTAGTGAAATGATATTCTTCTTTGGAACAGCATATTCGAGGTGTGGTCTTACCAGCAATTTATAAAGAGGTAAAATTATATTTTCATCCCGAGAATTTATGCTCCTATTTATACATGACAAAACCTTACTGGCCTCAGCAACTGCTGACATTTCATATTGCTGCCTAATTTGTTGTCTATAACAATTCCCAAATCCTTCTCATGTGTTGTTATCCCTAATTCACTACCATTTAGGGTGTAAGTTGCTTGTGCATTCTTGACCCCGAAGTGCATAACTTTGCTTTTCTCTACATTAAATTTAATCTGCCATTTTAGTGCCCAGTCCCCCAATCTATCCAAATCCCTCTGCAGCAGAACAATATCCTGCTCCAATTTTGTTACTTTACAAAGTTTTGTGTCATCTGCAAACACTGAAACATGGCTTTCAATGCCTATTTCAAGATCATTTATAAATATGTTAAATAGAAGGGAACCCTGAGGGAAACCACTTACCACTTTTGTCCAGCCAGGTAATGTACCATTAATGACAACTCGTTGTAATCTATCCTTAAGAAAATGTTCTACCCAAGGACAAGAATATACATCTAGACCAATTTTTTTTTTTTTGAGGTACAAAATTTTTATTTAAAGGGGGAAAAATATATAATTTCCATATATTTCTATAACATTTTTTTTTTTTTTTTTTTTTAATTCTTTATTTTGGTCGTGCATGAGAATACAATGCATCCTGCATTGCCACGATAGCAAATGCAAGGATCTGCAGAACATACAAAGATACATGATGGATGACATTTAAAACAGTTAAATATAATATTATGCATCTTATTAAATATAATATTATGCAAAACAGCACAAAATTTTATATTTAGGGTGTTATAGATAGTTAAACGTAAAATGTAGCAGGCACTTAATGAATGACTGTATGCATATTTCTGAGTAGGCAGATGTTTCATTACACTAGATCAGGGGTAGACAACCTTTTAGCAGCACTGTGCCGAAATAGGTGATGTCCCGTAGCGTGCTGGTCCTATTTTTTTTTCTTTTTTCTTTTTTATTGAGGTGTGTATGTTGCCGTATTCTGCTTGTGTTATTTATACTGTAGTTGCTTTTTATCGTTGCATTTGTGCTTATATGAGCGATTATATTGTATATGTTCATGAGTAGTTTGTGGTATCGTATATGATATCTATGAATATGGGCTGTGTATGGGGGCTGATTGTGGAATTGTCTGTGTGGATGGATGTCACATTGTGTGTTTGGTAGTGTGTGTATGTGTGGGGGCTGTTTGGGTTATTGCATGTGAGAGGCTGCATGTGGTGTTGTGTGCATGTATGTGGATTGTCAGTGGTGTTGAGTTTGTCAGGATTGTGTGTATATTTGTATGTGGGCTGTTTGTATTATTTGTATAAGGGGAGGGTTATAATGCATCTCAGTGTATATCTAGCAGTGTGGGTGACTTCCCTGGGTTCCAGTGGGGACCAGGCTGGCCAGGTACAGGTCAAGGACAGGAGCTGCAGGCTGCTCTACTCCAGTATGGATTCCCATTCACAAGTGTTGGAATGAAGTGACCTGAGATCACTTCTCTATGTGCTGCAATGCATAAATTGAGGATTGCCCATCACCACCTTTTCATATTAGCAGATTTCTGAAGATTCCCTGGGACTCCTAATAGGCCAGAGCCTGTTTGGCTCTAGCAGCCTTGAGTGCTGTGCAAAGACACCTGGAGTGCTGTGCACAGACACCTGGAGTGCCGTGCACAGACACCTGGAATGCCGTGCACAGACACCTGGAGTGCCGTGCATGGCACACGTGCCGTAGGTTGCCTACCCCTGCACTAGATTATTAGGTAGCTTGAAGACAACAATAGGAGATAGTATCAGTCAGCTAGGATTTTTCACCCCAGGTGGCCCCTGCGCCTGCAAGATGGCAGTCCATGGCTGTGTACCGGGAGACCCACCTGGATAAGGTAGTAAAGAGGGGCAAAGGTTTGGGACATGCTGCAATAGAGGTGGGTGAGAGTGTGGTAGTCCCCATATGTTTGACTTATGTTGCAGTCAAGTGCCCGCCATGGGCAGGGTACAGTTCCTAATAGCCTTGCCGATCTTTGGGTGCATTACCGCAGCTGTAGGCAGTCGGTCCCTGCGTGTCAGACCCCGTGCGGTGATTTGGGAGATATGGTATGTAAGACTAGGACACTGGAGAGGTGTTTCCTTCTGTGGGTTGTGCACCTGGACATGCTTGGGTGGAAAATTGCAGGTGCCAACCTCCGCTGGGTGCTTGTAATGCTGTTTGCATTGGCGTGGTGTGCCTCTGGCTTCTCCGCTACAATCTCGGGGCCAGCCCTCGGACTCCATGTGGGGTCTCAGTAGGTTCCAGTGCAGCCTGTGCTGGCAGTCCGCCAGTGTGGAGCCAGGTGGGGGGTGGGAGTCGGTCTTCTCTCTTGTGTAGGTGGCTCGCCATGCGGTCTCCGCCATTTTGGATAAGGCCTTTTAGCCCTGGGTCGGCCCTGCTGTAGGTCAGAGTGCTGGTGACTTTGCACATCCAGGGGCCACCTGGTGGGGACCGGGATCACCCCCACCGGTCCAGAGGGCGGGGGGGGGGGACAGGGCCAGGACCACCAAGCCTTGTGCTGCTGGCATGCCGCTGGGAGGCAGGATAGCGGGGCAGCGGCCGTCCACCCCACTCACCGCCCGAGCGATCCCCATCTTAGGAAGACGGAGAGCAGCCCTCCGAGGGACTAAAACTTCTCAGCAAGCCTCTCCTCAGAACCAGGATGTCTGCTTGCACTGGGTCAGAGCTGCCAGTCATCAGGTAGGTATTTAGTCAATGTTTTGGGGCTGGAAATAGTAAAGATTGCAGGAGCTGCTCTTTTGTGTGACCGTTCAGCATGGTGGTCTGGCCCCGCCCCCCTAGACCAATTTCTTTTAGTTTGAAGGCTAACCTTTTGTGAGGAACTGTATCAAACGCCTTGGCAAAAGCCAAGTAGATCACATCCACTGCAACACCCTGATCTATACTTCTACTTACTTCTTTGGAGAATGCAATTAGGTGCAAACTGACAAGAAACAAGGCTCTCCTTGGCATTTGGAAAATGCAGAATTTAAACTTCCAAAAAATCAATGTCAATTTCATCCAATCTGACAGTTATTGAGAGTGCTGTTAGTGAGTTAGTCCTGTTCCTTTATTTTCCAGGTTGGAAAAATGGACACAGATATTGTGGAATTCCGCACTAACAATGCAGCCAAGGAAGGGATGGTCTCTATGATAATATGGAGAGACCTGTTTTTTGTTTTTTTTTAAACTGCTTCTAAATGGCATGACAGTTTGCAGAGACCGTAGGTAACATGACCACTGCACTGAACTGTAGAGTTTGTTGCTTTGAGTTTTGCTTTAACACATCAGGGTTGTTGCTATTGGTCCAACAAGTTTCCCTTAAATACATAATTGTAGTGAAATTTTGCATAAGCATCTACTTAAAATGACTTTTTATTGGAGCATTAACAATTTATTACAAGTGTCCAAAGGCAATTGTTTGGCAATATGTGTATTATTTACTCTCTTTGTTTTAAGCAGATCTCAGGCAGCTGTGGGCTCTAGGGAATTTTTCAAATGTTGTTAGTGTGGAGTGGAATAAACCACAGCTCCTTAACTATTTTGAGAAGAAAATTATAAACAGGTTTTTCTCTGTCCAGCAAATAGCAACCAACTTCCACTGTCCCTCTTAGCAGCTTTAGATCCTGCTTCGTTGATATAGGGATGAAACCATCATTCAGTTTAGTAGCCTCACAAAAAAGACCATTATCTATCAAGAAGCAGCATAATACATTAATAACCCAGTTTTGGTTCGATTAACCCTTCCTATCCTTGCCTCTCACTCCAAACTCAAAATTAGAAACTAAAGCTAAAATGTATCGCCGTTCCATCACCGTGGCCAAATTTTCCGGCAAAATGATCCTCCCTTGTTGATATCACGCTCCCTCGCTCTTCGTCACAGAAGGAGCGTCTGTGCCACCATTGCATGCCTGTATCCAGCATACTGTGTGTTAACAGGCATCCAGTTCGCACAGAACTGATATAAGCCAGCCCGGAACTTTTGTTCAGGGTCCGCTAATGATGTCTAAATGGCGCTGCCAGTGAGTTACACCTCCAGCAGCAAAAGGGTTAAACTCTGTATGTGCAGCTTTCCAAAGTGAATTGCTGGCCATACTGACTCCAAGAACCATGCCTACTTGAAATCACTGGAGTAGTCATGGTGCTTGGAGTAGCCATTACTCTTACTCTTGTTCTGGCTAATGATACCCCAATGACACTGCCCGAAATACTAGGACCACAAGTTCAAAATACATTAATTTGCATTTGACTCTCTAAAATTTAGAGGTTTCAGGGTCAGTAATGCTTTACTATATATTGTTTACATATAAAATAATGCAATATCTTCTAGGTCTCTGAAAAGTGCATTCTGTTTTCCTTTAGAGTTAGTGTCAGGAGAGACTTATTAGGGAGTTTCCCTTCAATTTATTGTGATTGGATGAGTGTCAGACAATATCATCGTGTAACCCCTAGATAAGACAAACTACTAGACTAGACAGACTACTAGAAGTGTACCTGTCATAAAAAAGTAGCATGGTATATTAAAGAGGCAACACTTACACTAATACTTTGGAATATCAGGGGTTCTCAACCCAGTGCTTAAGGACCCCCGAACTGTCCAGGATTTAGGGATTACCCTGCTGTGCCTAATGTGTTTTTAGAGGGGGGGAACTTTAGACGCAACAGGGTAATCCCTAAATCCTGGAGGACTGGGTTGAGAACCCCTGCTTTAGATCCACTTCCTTATCTTTCAAGAGAATGAGATATGATAGTATGAATAGTACAACTGCATACTACATCTAGTGAGTTTCTTCTTTAAAACAGGATTATCCACTACCACAGGATCCCGTTTGTAACTGACCGTTTTGCACACAAGAGGTTAAAAACCGTTTAGGCGATATTCCCCTTTCAGATGCACAGGCAGCTACTGCAAGCACCAATCTCCCGAACTGCAAACTACACGAATCCTCCAACTCCCGAACAGGAAACACACGATGTAGTGGATGGCACTAGGCTGTCCTGGGAATTGTATTGGTTTTGACTGCATTCGTGTAAATGGCAAAGTTATATGTGTTAAATGTATTGTGTTTGTCTGATTGTTCGGTAGTTTCATTCCCTTAGTTTGTGCGAATGAACCTACCGAACAGTCAGACCTCCCCTGTGTGAAGTGTGCCTTCAATTACCCGTTGCAACATTGTTGCGAACGGGTAATTGACAAGCTGAGTAGCAGTCCTTTGTTCTCGGGGGTGGCCGCCATTCGGGAAACGAACACGTGGCGGCGGCCATTTTAAAACTCCCGAACAGCGGTGTTTTGCCGTCGAGTGTCTGGAACTCAAATCGGACACTCGACTAGGCGAACACCGCTGAGACCTCCACAAGCCCGGTCCGTTCGGTTCCAAACTACCGAACGGCCCCTCGTTCGGTAGATAGAAACAACCGAACGAGGGGATTCAGGCGAACCCTTCCCAGTCTCTGTAACTAGAGGCTTTTGTGTGATTTATTCCCTTGTTCCAGGACCGACCGCAGGGCCCCATCGCAGGGAGCCCAATTCGGCTATTCCTTCCAGCGCAGTCGGTTATTTTATTCCCTCCATGAATTTCCCGAACCCCTGGTCTGATCTGGGTGATTTTTGGATATGTTGTTCACCCAGATCAGGGCTACCAGGGGATGTATAATTTAAAGTGGTACCCCTAGGTTTAGGGGTACATCCAGAAACGGGTTGAATTGATGTCCTGGATAAGGGGATTATGATGCAGGCTGAGGGGAGGGGATGTGTGGGAGGTTACCGGAACAGGATTGGCTACTGTATTAATGAATGGAAATCCCTCCCTTGCATGGGAGCATGCTTTATAAGGCCACTGTCTGAATAAATCTTTAGTTCTGCTCCTGATACTGTGTGTCGTCCAGTTATTGGGAGTGCTGTTGGGATACTACTGCATTGTTTTACCTGCTGGATACCTTGCCTATGGATTTATAATTACTTGTTCCTGAGCCTCACTGGGATCTACAAGTGGAGGTAGGCTATGAAATACTAGCTCTCCGCTACACACGAATACTGGAAACAGCCGAACAGGAAAAGCATACAATCAGCTTACACTCCTGGCAATCAACATACAATCCAATTCCTCCCAAGAACGAGACGACACTTCGTTTGAGGGTCAAGCAGAACTGATTTACTGGGGCTACCTGCCTGGCTTTTATGCAGGTCTTCCACCTGGTAGACACTCCCCTAGGGGACCAGATGGAAGACTGGGAAACATATTGGACATTGACCAATTACAGACATACATCTTTAAACACTCCCACAATTACATCACAATCCCTCCTCTCTATCCTGGAGATAATAGGGAAGTAATCCAATTATCTCCCAGGACAGAGACAAAACTCCATTGAGCACATGTTAGTAAAAAGACACAAAAATACCCAATGTTGCAAATAATGAATAAAACACATACATTCTACATATCCCCAGATAGCTTAGATCTGAGCACACATACATACAGTTCAATCGCCATGGAGCCAAAGTCTTTCCCATAGTCTTTCGTTACACAAATAGGCTCCATGGCATGGCTGTCTGGGGTGATGCTGTTCATATGGTTAAACTACTGAATGAATAGGCATTCGGTTATACTACCGAATGCAGAGGTAAGGAGGCTGGCGGCTCAGCGGTGTTCGCGCAAATAAGTGTCCATTTCCAATTCTATAGTTTGGGCGCTGAAAACCACTGGCCATTCGGGAGTTAAAATGACAGCTGCCACGTGTTACAAACGAACAAAGGCCACCCAGCGTTCATCAATTAAACTGCCGTTAACCGCAGCTTCTGGGCAGCCAATTGACGGCACACTCCAGCTCCCAGGTGGTCAATCGTTTTGTACTTTGTTCGGTAGATTGATTCTACAGAACACCCCGGCAGAAAGGCACGAATAAGCCTTTCTGCAGGGAAAATAAAAGGTTTTAAATGCCAGGCCATAGTCTAAAGGGAGCAGGCGAACAACCAGGCTCCTCCAGTGCACAGTGGCGAGGTTGGTTCCGCCACACCGCTGACCTAACTGATCTACTAAACTAGTCTATATTTATTTTCCCAGATGAGGTTTTTTTCTAAAACTGCTTCCATTCCCTCTCACTTAAAGGAACACTCCAAGCACCATCACCACTATAGGTAGTTGTAGTTGCTACTGGTGCCAAACGTGCCCTGGTGCCCTCCTAATGTAATTAGTCAAATTGTTCTAGAATGTTTAACTCCACTAAGCTAAGCAGGTCAATGCAGGGCCACATTCTGAGCGTCAGTTAATGACCATCCCCTGTATCAGCCATACTTAGGCTGAGCAGGGATATCTGGTTTCTCCTGTGCTCGAGGACAATCTTTTCCTTATGGCGGATTCACAAAAACTGGCAATGCAGGTTATGCCTGCAACAATTATAAAAATATCCCTCCATTGGTATAGTGTCTAATTGTCGATATGTTGAGGCAAAAATATATTTATTTTGTAACCCAGTTCCATGATCACAAAAAATACAGAAAAAGGGCTGCGCTTAGATAAAAAGTATAAAAGTCCAGATAAAATAAATAAAGGAGAGAAGGTCTTATCTTGCAATGTCCGTAGTGCTTAGTCCGAAACAGTAATCTTGCTTTCTGTCTTTCTTGTGGACTGTCTCGTATGTAAGAGATAAAAACAGATACAGAACCACAATGGTGCAGTATATCTTAATGTGAAAAGAATAAAATATAAAAGCTTGATTGCGAACTCACATATCCAAGAGCTAGAACCTGCTCTGGTATAGAAGGCGTACAGCGGTTTAGATCCCCGCTTATGGGATATGGAATGGTTATCCTTCACGTATTTCCTCCTTCCGTGGTGTAAGAAATGCTCAAATAAAAAGAGACAGCCAATAGTGTTCTCTGCGTAAAACTTTCTAAATAATCAACATCCTATAACACCTGTAATCTATTTCCTCCCGAAAATCCATAAAAGTGAAACCCTTCCCCCTGGAAGACCAATTGTATCAGGCATAGGTTCCCTTTTATGCAATCTTTCGCAATATATAGATATTCTTTTACAACCCTCAGTCAAACTCATGAGATCATACCTTCAAGATTCCATGGCTCTTTTAAATTTTTAAAATAATTTTACATGGAAATCTAGTTTTATATTGGTGACATGCGATGTTCAGTCACTATATACGATCATACCTCATGATATAGGCTGTCTAGCTGTAAAAGATATTTTAACTAAAGAAGGGAAAATTGTTGGTCAACAAATAGAGTTTATTTTAGAAGGTATTAATATTATTTTAAACAATAATTATTTTTGGTTTTTAGACTCTTTTTATCTGCAAAAAAGAGGCACTGCCATGGGGACCAGGTTTGCTCCCAGCTATGCAAACTTATTTATGGCCGACTGGGAGTCAGAAGCCATTTTTGGTAATCATGCGTGGAGAGCGAACCTGGTCTCCTTTTTTAGATATATTGATGATCTGTTTTTTATTTGGGATGGTACTGAAGAAGCCCTAAATTCTTTTATCACCAACCTCAACTTGAATAATAGAGGCATAATCCTCACCTGTGAATACAGTAGAGAACGAATCAATTTTTTAGACCTTGACATTTTTATAAAAGATGGTATGGTACATACAAAAACTTTCTTTAAAAAGGTTTGTGTTAACACTGCCATAGATAAAAATAGCTGTCATTACCAACCATGGTTAGACAGCTCCCCTAAAAGTCAAATACTTAGACTTAGAAGAAATTGCTCAGAACTTAAAGACTTTGAGATACAAGCGAATCTCTTAAAAGATAAATTCGTCGAAAAAACTATTCAAAATCAGAATTAGAAACTACCATCATGGAGATTCAAGGGAAAGATAGGAATGAACTCCTAAAATATAAACTCAAAACTACGGACACAGAAATGCCTTTATCGATTATTTTATTTTATATTATTATTTTTTTCTTTTTCTTTTATTTTCTATTTATTATCTTTATTTATTTTATCTACATATTCTTTTTTTCTTTCCCCCCTCTTTTATTCGGCCGCAGCTTGCCGACCCTGCTGTGTTTTATCTCCATGACGACGGCCACAGCGTTGTGTGAGCCGTCGTCTACCTACTTCCTGATGACGGCGGCTACTGTCTTGTGCGTGCCGCCGTCATCAGTACGTCCGCCCCTCGCTCCGCCCCCTGGCGTCTGGACGCATCTGCTATGCGAGCAGCTGCGTCCAGACGCCAGCTACTAGTTCCTCGTCACGACGCCGGCGGCTGCGCAGTGCCGGCCAGCGTCGAACTACACATCCCACTACTCCCTTCGGTTTTGATGCCGGTCACGTGACCGCGCATCACAGAGTCTTTTGCATTAACCACTGATCGTTTTTAAAGTTAAATTATATGATGTACAAAGTCTTTTTTAGCTCTCTTCCTATGCATATTATTTATTATGTTTTATTAGTGTTTTATTGAATGTAATTTTTTACTGCAATCTGATTGGCTGTCCAAATTTTGGCGCCAATTTTTGAATTAATTGTATATGCTATTTAAATGATCTATTGCCAGGTATCAGGTTCTTTACCCATATTGATAACGCCGATTGGCGAAACGCGTTTTGGTTTTTTATATTGTGTAATGTGTAATGTTACAATTGGATATGTGAGTTCGCAATCAAGCTTTTATATTTTATTCTTTTCACATTAAGATATACTGCACCATTGTGGTTCTGTATCTGTTTTTATCTCTTACATACGAGACAGTCCACAAGAAAGACAGAAAGCAAGATTACTGTTTCGGACTAAGCACTACGGACATTGCAAGATAAGACCTTCTCTCCTTTATTTATTTTATCTGGACTTTTATACTTTTTATCTAAGCGCAGCCCTTTTTCTGTATTTTTTGTGTTTTATCCTAAAGGGTTTTTGAGGGATTCCCTTTTAGGGTTGCTGCTCATTTGTGTTATTTAGCGCTCACTCATTGTCTTGGTTCAGTTCCATGATCAGCAGTCATGTGTTTTCAGAGACGTTCATAAATCTCTATTGATCGGGGCATAATCCCAGTACTGACCACGCAGTGCTGGTCAGTCTGACTTAGATGACCTCCTTAAAATGGCTGATTTTAGTAGAGGTTTACTTACTGTCTGTAGCAAAGCACAATTATGCATATATATACACTATATACCATATACACAGAAAAAAAAAATTACTGACACGATTCCCTATTTCTACAACAGTTGTTTGTTATTGTTGTACTTTGGGTGGTATTTCTCGTTAAACAGATAATTCCTTGCAGTCGTTTTTGGTATCTGAGTGGTTAAGCATACACTACCATAAAAAGGACATCTCCCAAATGTAAACCACGAACTCTAGATATATTTTCTCTTGATTACTCTTTTTGGGAGCCATTTTATCCAGGCGTTTAATATGCTTAAAACACTCTTATATCCAAACCACAGGCTCCTAGGTTCTGCGAATCAGAGGTGAAAAGTTACGTACAAAAATCTCTTTAACTACTTCAGCGTACTTAATATTGTCCTTTCCAGAGAATTTAGGAAGAGAAATTGAGATGCAGATCCTATTTGCCTGTGGGCAGTTTAAATGACTTTGCCTTTCAGAAAAGATTGGACACAATTTACAAGTAAACCCCGTAGTGCTAGCTGAGTATTCTGGAGCCAATATATCACAGCCAAGTGCAAAGTAGAAATCAAGACTTTGACACCAAATGGGTCAATGACCCCAAATCACATATGGTATCATATACTCTCTGGCTTGCCAAGAGAAATTTCTGCTACAATTGCAAGTTTAGTACTGTTGATTGAGAGGTTACCATGGAGTTCCTTATACGTGTGGAAGCAGTAAAGTTTGGTGTA
>OW240912.1:179232459-179272286 GCA_933207985.1 Pelobates cultripes
GCTAGCATTTCCTGCCGCTCTATTACATTGTCTGCCTACCTTTAAGTCATCAGAAATAATCACCCCTAAACCTCTTTCCTCATATGTTGAGATTAGGACTCTATCAAATATTCTGTACTCTTCCCTTGGGTTTTTACGTCCAAGATGCATTATCTTGCACTTATCCACATTAAATGTCAGTTGCCACAATTCTGACCATTTTTCTAGTTTACCTAAATCATTTGCCATTTGGCTTATCCCTCCCTGGGAACATCAACCCTGTTACATATCTTAGTATCATCAGCAAAAAGACATACCTTACCAACAACCCTGCAATATCACTAATAAAAAATATTAAAGAGAATGGGTCCAAGTACAGGATCCCTGAGGTACCCTACCTGGTGACAAGTCCAAGCTTTGGAATATATTCCATTAACTACAACCCTCTGTTGCCTGTCACTCAGCCACTGTCTTACCCATTCAACAATATTGGAATCCAAACTTAAAGATTGCAGTTTATTGATAAGTCTTCTATGTGCAACAGTGTCAAAAGCCTTACTGAAATCTAGGTAAGCAATGTCTACTGCACCACCCTGATCTATTATTTTAGTTACCCAATCAAAAAATCAATAAGATTAGTTTGGCATGATCTCCCTGAAGTAAACCCATGTTGTCTCTGATCTTGAAATCCATGTGTTTTTAGATGTTCATCAATCCTATCCTTTAACATGGTTTCCATCACCTTCCCCACTACTGAAGTAAGGCTTACTGGCCTATAGTTTGCCGACTCCTCCCTATTACCTTTCTTGTAAATGGGCACAACATTCGCTAACTTCCAATCTTCTGGGACTACTCCTGTTAACAATGATTGGTTAAATAAATCTGTTAATGGTTTTGCTGGTACACCACTAAGCTCTTTTAATAGCTTTGGGTGTATTCCATCAGGTCCCATTGACTTATTTGTCTTTACTTTTGACAGTTGAAATAGAACCTCTTCCTCTGTAAACTCACGTGTAATAAATGACTCATTTATCATTTTTCTCAACTGAGGTCCCTTTCCTTCATTTTCTTCTGTAAATACAGAACAAAAATATTCATTGAGGCAGTCAGCCTGGTCTTTATCCTCTTCTACATACCTTCCTTCTTTTGTTTTTAATCTAACTAATCCTTGTTTTACTTTACTTTTCTCATTTATGTATCTAAAAAATGTTTTATCCCCCTTTTTTACTGACTGTGCTATTTTCTCTTCTGTGTGTGATTTGGAAGCTCTTATAACTTGCTTAGGGTCATTAGGGTGCTATCCACAACTCCCAAGGCACAGATTCTAGTGTCTGGGGCAATCCCAACTCAGTTCAGCTTATCTAATGGGAACAGGCATGGTTGCCCCCTCTCCTCCTTGCTTTTTGCGCTGTCACTACCTCATCAGAGAACATACAGACATCAAAGGCATTCCTGTAGCAAAAACTCCTTACACAGTTTCCGCCTATGCGGACGACGTACTTCTCACACTGACATAGCCGGAAAGCTCACTCCCTCTACTGATAGACCTGCTAGGACGCTTCTGGGCCTTCTTGGGCTAAAAGGTCATTTTAGAAAAGTCCTGTGTTATGTCGTTTCACATGGGGGCCCAAGAAGTGGTGCTGCTACAGACCCAATATGGGCTACGGGTCCTAGGTATTCAATTGTATGCCAATCAGACTGGGACCTCTAAACTATGACTTCTCCAGACCAACTTAGAAAGGTGGACCTCCAAGCCCATTTCCTGGATAGGCAGAATCTATAGGATAAAAATGAACATGCTGCCCCGCATACTTTTTTACATCCAATCACTCCAGGTATTGCTTTCCAGATGGGACTTGGCAGGCCTACAATCAGTAATAAATGATTTCATATGGGGTTGTGAGAGACATTGTATCTCCAGACAGAGTTTTGGAGTTGGGCCTGATGGGCGCTGACCTCCCACAGTTCTATAAATAGGGGCGAATAAACAGCACAGGCCCCTGCCTAGAACAGATCCATTACGCTCTGGGACAGAATAAAAAATAAGTTGGTCCTGATCTCCAACCCATCTCCTATGACCTCCTTCCTCAGGAACAGAGCCGTTCCACCTGGCATGCACACTAGAGATTTTGCTGGCCTGGAAAGGGAAGGTCTCCAGAGATTTAAACACTTGTATACAAATCACTTGTTTGTTTCCTCCGACAAACTCTCATTGCGCTATCCCCTGGCTCCCAAGGATTTTTTCAGATACATGCAATTACGATACTTGAATGAAGCAAAATGCGGGAGGTGACAGACAGGCCCCTGATCTTTTGTGACACTCTGTGTGACATGGACTGGTGGGAGGCTGAGTTGGGTGAAGTACAGGAGAGCGGAGTATGGCAGGATATATGGGAAGCGGCTAATAAGGTCTCGATTAGCTTGAGAATCCAAGAACAATCCATTAAAAATGATGAGGTGGTACACCACACCAGCCAAGCTACCCCGAATGGGGAAAGGGTCAACCGACTTGTGCTGGTGGGGCTGTGGTGAGAGGGGTACATATGCACACATGTGGTGGGCATGGCTACAGCTACAACCACTTTGGAAAGAGGTTACATAGTTGCATAGCTGAAAAGAGACTTGCGTCCATCAAGTGCAGCCTTCCTCACATATGTTTTTGCTGTTGATCCAAAAGAAGGCAAAAAACCTAGTCTGAAGCGCTTCCAATTTTGTAACAAACCAGGAAAAAATTCCTTCTTGACCCCAAAATAGCAGTCAGACATCTCCTTGGATCAAGCAGCTATTACCCCACTAATTATAAATTATATCCCTGTATGTTATGTTTTTGCAAGTATTTATCCAATTGCAGTTTAAACATCTGTATGGACTCTAATAAAACCACCTATTCAGGCAGAGAATTCCATATCCTTATTGATCTTACTGTAAAAAAAAAACCTTTTCTTTGCCTTAGATGAAATCTCCTTTCTTCCAGCTTAAATGCGTGACCTCGTGTCCTATGTATAGCCCTTGTTATGAATAGATTTCCAGATAATGGTTTGTAGTGGCCCCGAATATATTTGTATAATGTTATCATATCCCCACCGTTTTTCCAAACTAAAGAGATTTACATTTTTTAACCTTTCTTTGTAACTAAAATGATCCATTCCTTTTATCAATTTTGTAGCTTGTCTCTGCACTTTTTCTAGTGAAATGATATTCTTCTTTGGAACAGCATATTCGAGGTGTGGTCTTACCAGCAATTTATAAAGAGGTAAAATTATATTTTCATCCCGAGAATTTATGCTCCTATTTATACATGACAAAACCTTACTGGCCTCAGCAACTGCTGACATTTCATATTGCTGCCTAATTTGTTGTCTATAACAATTCCCAAATCCTTCTCATGTGTTGTTATCCCTAATTCACTACCATTTAGGGTGTAAGTTGCTTGTGCATTCTTGACCCCGAAGTGCATAACTTTGCTTTTCTCTACATTAAATTTAATCTGCCATTTTAGTGCCCAGTCCCCCAATCTATCCAAATCCCTCTGCAGCAGAACAATATCCTGCTCCAATTTTGTTACTTTACAAAGTTTTGTGTCATCTGCAAACACTGAAACATGGCTTTCAATGCCTATTTCAAGATCATTTATAAATATGTTAAATAGAAGGGAACCCTGAGGGAAACCACTTACCACTTTTGTCCAGCCAGGTAATGTACCATTAATGACAACTCGTTGTAATCTATCCTTAAGAAAATGTTCTACCCAAGGACAAGAATATACATCTAGACCAATTTTTTTTTTTTTGAGGTACAAAATTTTTATTTAAAGGGGGAAAAATATATAATTTCCATATATTTCTATAACATTTTTTTTTTTTTTTTTTTTTAATTCTTTATTTTGGTCGTGCATGAGAATACAATGCATCCTGCATTGCCACGATAGCAAATGCAAGGATCTGCAGAACATACAAAGATACATGATGGATGACATTTAAAACAGTTAAATATAATATTATGCATCTTATTAAATATAATATTATGCAAAACAGCACAAAATTTTATATTTAGGGTGTTATAGATAGTTAAACGTAAAATGTAGCAGGCACTTAATGAATGAGTGTATGCATATTTCTGAGTAGGCAGATGTTTCATTACACTAGATCAGGGGTAGACAACCTTTTAGCAGCACTGTGCCGAAATAGGTGATGTCCCGTAGCGTGCTGGTCCTATTTTTTTTTCTTTTTTCTTTTTTATTGAGGTGTGTATGTTGCCGTATTCTGCTTGTGTTATTTATACTGTAGTTGCTTTTTATCGTTGCATTTGTGCTTATATGAGCGATTATATTGTATATGTTCATGAGTAGTTTGTGGTATCGTATATGATATCTATGAATATGGGCTGTGTATGGGGGCTGATTGTGGAATTGTCTGTGTGGATGGATGTCACATTGTGTGTTTGGTAGTGTGTGTATGTGTGGGGGCTGTTTGGGTTATTGCATGTGAGAGGCTGCATGTGGTGTTGTGTGCATGTATGTGGATTGTCAGTGGTGTTGAGTTTGTCAGGATTGTGTGTATATTTGTATGTGGGCTGTTTGTATTATTTGTATAAGGGGAGGGTTATAATGCATCTCAGTGTATATCTAGCAGTGTGGGTGACTTCCCTGGGTTCCAGTGGGGACCAGGCTGGCCAGGTACAGGTCAAGGACAGGAGCTGCAGGCTGCTCTACTCCAGTATGGATTCCCATTCACAAGTGTTGGAATGAAGTGACCTGAGATCACTTCTCTATGTGCTGCAATGCATAAATTGAGGATTGCCCATCACCACCTTTTCATATTAGCAGATTTCTGAAGATTCCCTGGGACTCCTAATAGGCCAGAGCCTGTTTGGCTCTAGCAGCCTTGAGTGCTGTGCAAAGACACCTGGAGTGCTGTGCACAGACACCTGGAGTGCCGTGCACAGACACCTGGAATGCCGTGCACAGACACCTGGAGTGCCGTGCATGGCACACGTGCCGTAGGTTGCCTACCCCTGCACTAGATTATTAGGTAGCTTGAAGACAACAATAGGAGATAGTATCAGTCAGCTAGGATTTTTCACCCCAGGTGGCCCCTGCGCCTGCAAGATGGCAGTCCATGGCTGTGTACCGGGAGACCCACCTGGATAAGGTAGTAAAGAGGGGCAAAGGTTTGGGACATGCTGCAATAGAGGTGGGTGAGAGTGTGGTAGTCCCCATATGTTTGACTTATGTTGCAGTCAAGTGCCCGCCATGGGCAGGGTACAGTTCCTAATAGCCTTGCCGATCTTTGGGTGCATTACCGCAGCTGTAGGCAGTCGGTCCCTGCGTGTCAGACCCCGTGCGGTGATTTGGGAGATATGGTATGTAAGACTAGGACACTGGAGAGGTGTTTCCTTCTGTGGGTTGTGCACCTGGACATGCTTGGGTGGAAAATTGCAGGTGCCAACCTCCGCTGGGTGCTTGTAATGCTGTTTGCATTGGCGTGGTGTGCCTCTGGCTTCTCCGCTACAATCTCGGGGCCAGCCCTCGGACTCCATGTGGGGTCTCAGTAGGTTCCAGTGCAGCCTGTGCTGGCAGTCCGCCAGTGTGGAGCCAGGTGGGGGGTGGGAGTCGGTCTTCTCTCTTGTGTAGGTGGCTCGCCATGCGGTCTCCGCCATTTTGGATAAGGCCTTTTAGCCCTGGGTCGGCCCTGCTGTAGGTCAGAGTGCTGGTGACTTTGCACATCCAGGGGCCACCTGGTGGGGACCGGGATCACCCCCACCGGTCCAGAGGGCGGGGGGGGGGGACAGGGCCAGGACCACCAAGCCTTGTGCTGCTGGCATGCCGCTGGGAGGCAGGATAGCGGGGCAGCGGCCGTCCACCCCACTCACCGCCCGAGCGATCCCCATCTTAGGAAGACGGAGAGCAGCCCTCCAAGGGACTAAAACTTCTCAGCAAGCCTCTCCTCAGAACCAGGATGTCTGCTTGCACTGGGTCAGAGCTGCCAGTCATCAGGTAGGTATTTAGTCAATGTTTTGGGGCTGGAAATAGTAAAGATTGCAGGAGCTGCTCTTTTGTGTGACCGTTCAGCATGGTGGTCTGGCCCCGCCCCCCTAGACCAATTTCTTTTAGTTTGAAGGCTAACCTTTTGTGAGGAACTGTATCAAACGCCTTGGCAAAAGCCAAGTAGATCACATCCACTGCAACACCCTGATCTATACTTCTACTTACTTCTTTGGAGAATGCAATTAGGTGCAAACTGACAAGAAACAAGGCTCTCCTTGGCATTTGGAAAATGCAGAATTTAAACTTCCAAAAAATCAATGTCAATTTCATCCAATCTGACAGTTATTGAGAGTGCTGTTAGTGAGTTAGTCCTGTTCCTTTATTTTCCAGGTTGGAAAAATGGACACAGATATTGTGGAATTCCGCACTAACAATGCAGCCAAGGAAGGGATGGTCTCTATGATAATATGGAGAGACCTGTTTTTTGTTTTTTTTTAAACTGCTTCTAAATGGCATGACAGTTTGCAGAGACCGTAGGTAACATGACCACTGCACTGAACTGTAGAGTTTGTTGCTTTGAGTTTTGCTTTAACACATCAGGGTTGTTGCTATTGGTCCAACAAGTTTCCCTTAAATACATAATTGTAGTGAAATTTTGCATAAGCATCTACTTAAAATGACTTTTTATTGGAGCATTAACAATTTATTACAAGTGTCCAAAGGCAATTGTTTGGCAATATGTGTATTATTTACTCTCTTTGTTTTAAGCAGATCTCAGGCAGCTGTGGGCTCTAGGGAATTTTTCAAATGTTGTTAGTGTGGAGTGGAATAAACCACAGCTCCTTAACTATTTTGAGAAGAAAATTATAAACAGGTTTTTCTCTGTCCAGCAAATAGCAACCAACTTCCACTGTCCCTCTTAGCAGCTTTAGATCCTGCTTCGTTGGTATAGGGATGAAACCATCATTCAGTTTAGTAGCCTCACAAAAAAGACCATTATCTATCAAGAAGCAGCATAATACATTAATAACCCAGTTTTGGTTCGATTAACCCTTCCTATCCTTGCCTCTCACTCCAAACTCAAAATTAGAAACTAAAGCTAAAATGTATCGCCGTTCCATCACCGTGGCCAAATTTTCCGGCAAAATGATCCTCCCTTGTTGATATCACGCTCCCTCGCTCTTCGTCACAGAAGGAGCGTCTGTGCCACCATTGCATGCCTGTATCCAGCATACTGTGTGTTAACAGGCATCCAGTTCGCACAGAACTGATATAAGCCAGCCCGGAACTTTTGTTCAGGGTCCGCTAATGATGTCTAAATGGCGCTGCCAGTGAGTTACACCTCCAGCAGCAAAAGGGTTAAACTCTGTATGTGCAGCTTTCCAAAGTGAATTGCTGGCCATACTGACTCCAAGAACCATGCCTACTTGAAATCACTGGAGTAGTCATGGTGCTTGGAGTAGCCATTACTCTTACTCTTGTTCTGGCTAATGATACCCCAATGACACTGCCCGAAATACTAGGACCACAAGTTCAAAATACATTAATTTGCATTTGACTCTCTAAAATTTAGAGGTTTCAGGGTCAGTAATGCTTTACTATATATTGTTTACATATAAAATAATGCAATATCTTCTAGGTCTCTGAAAAGTGCATTCTGTTTTCCTTTAGAGTTAGTGTCAGGAGAGACTTATTAGGGAGTTTCCCTTCAATTTATTGTGATTGGATGAGTGTCAGACAATATCATCGTGTAACCCCTAGATAAGACAAACTACTAGACTAGACAGACTACTAGAAGTGTACCTGTCATAAAAAAGTAGCATGGTATATTAAAGAGGCAACACTTACACTAATACTTTGGAATATCAGGGGTTCTCAACCCAGTGCTTAAGGACCCCCGAACTGTCCAGGATTTAGGGATTACCCTGCTGTGCCTAATGTGTTTTTAGAGGGGGGGAACTTTAGACGCAACAGGGTAATCCCTAAATCCTGGAGGACTGGGTTGAGAACCCCTGCTTTAGATCCACTTCCTTATCTTTCAAGAGAATGAGATATGATAGTATGAATAGTACAACTGCATACTACATCTAGTGAGTTTCTTCTTTAAAACAGGATTATCCACTACCACAGGATCCCGTTTGTAACTGACCGTTTTGCACACAAGAGGTTAAAAACCGTTTAGGCGATATTCCCCTTTCAGATGCACAGGCAGCTACTGCAAGCACCAATCTCCCGAACTGCAAACTACACGAATCCTCCAACTCCCGAACAGGAAACACACGATGTAGTGGATGGCACTAGGCTGTCCTGGGAATTGTATTGGTTTTGACTGCATTCGTGTAAATGGCAAAGTTATATGTGTTAAATGTATTGTGTTTGTCTGATTGTTCGGTAGTTTCATTCCCTTAGTTTGTGCGAATGAACCTACCGAACAGTCAGACCTCCCCTGTGTGAAGTGTGCCTTCAATTACCCGTTGCAACATTGTTGCGAACGGGTAATTGACAAGCTGAGTAGCAGTCCTTTGTTCTCGGGGGTGGCCGCCATTCGGGAAACGAACACGTGGCGGCGGCCATTTTAAAACTCCCGAACAGCGGTGTTTTGCCGTCGAGTGTCTGGAACTCAAATCGGACACTCGACTAGGCGAACACCGCTGAGACCTCCACAAGCCCGGTCCGTTCGGTTCCAAACTACCGAACGGCCCCTCGTTCGGTAGATAGAAACAACCGAACGAGGGGATTCAGGCGAACCCTTCCCAGTCTCTGTAACTAGAGGCTTTTGTGTGATTTATTCCCTTGTTCCAGGACCGACCGCAGGGCCCCATCGCAGGGAGCCCAATTCGGCTATTCCTTCCAGCGCAGTCGGTTATTTTATTCCCTCCATGAATTTCCCGAACCCCTGGTCTGATCTGGGTGATTTTTGGATATGTTGTTCACCCAGATCAGGGCTACCAGGGGATGTATAATTTAAAGTGGTACCCCTAGGTTTAGGGGTACATCCAGAAACGGGTTGAATTGATGTCCTGGATAAGGGGATTATGATGCAGGCTGAGGGGAGGGGATGTGTGGGAGGTTACCGGAACAGGATTGGCTACTGTATTAATGAATGGAAATCCCTCCCTTGCATGGGAGCATGCTTTATAAGGCCACTGTCTGAATAAATCTTTAGTTCTGCTCCTGATACTGTGTGTCGTCCAGTTATTGGGAGTGCTGTTGGGATACTACTGCATTGTTTTACCTGCTGGATACCTTGCCTATGGATTTATAATTACTTGTTCCTGAGCCTCACTGGGATCTACAAGTGGAGGTAGGCTATGAAATACTAGCTCTCCGCTACACACGAATACTGGAAACAGCCGAACAGGAAAAGCATACAATCAGCTTACACTCCTGGCAATCAACATACAATCCAATTCCTCCCAAGAACGAGACGACACTTCGTTTGAGGGTCAAGCAGAACTGATTTACTGGGGCTACCTGCCTGGCTTTTATGCAGGTCTTCCACCTGGTAGACACTCCCCTAGGGGACCAGATGGAAGACTGGGAAACATATTGGACATTGACCAATTACAGACATACATCTTTAAACACTCCCACAATTACATCACAATCCCTCCTCTCTATCCTGGAGATAATAGGGAAGTAATCCAATTATCTCCCAGGACAGAGACAAAACTCCATTGAGCACATGTTAGTAAAAAGACACAAAAATACCCAATGTTGCAAATAATGAATAAAACACATACATTCTACATATCCCCAGATAGCTTAGATCTGAGCACACATACATACAGTTCAATCGCCATGGAGCCAAAGTCTTTCCCATAGTCTTTCGTTACACAAATAGGCTCCATGGCATGGCTGTCTGGGGTGATGCTGTTCATATGGTTAAACTACTGAATGAATAGGCATTCGGTTATACTACCGAATGCAGAGGTAAGGAGGCTGGCGGCTCAGCGGTGTTCGCGCAAATAAGTGTCCATTTCCAATTCTATAGTTTGGGCGCTGAAAACCACTGGCCATTCGGGAGTTAAAATGACAGCTGCCACGTGTTACAAACGAACAAAGGCCACCCAGCGTTCATCAATTAAACTGCCGTTAACCGCAGCTTCTGGGCAGCCAATTGACGGCACACTCCAGCTCCCAGGTGGTCAATCGTTTTGTACTTTGTTCGGTAGATTGATTCTACAGAACACCCCGGCAGAAAGGCACGAATAAGCCTTTCTGCAGGGAAAATAAAAGGTTTTAAATGCCAGGCCATAGTCTAAAGGGAGCAGGCGAACAACCAGGCTCCTCCAGTGCACAGTGGCGAGGTTGGTTCCGCCACACCGCTGACCTAACTGATCTACTAAACTAGTCTATATTTATTTTCCCAGATGAGGTTTTTTTCTAAAACTGCTTCCATTCCCTCTCACTTAAAGGAACACTCCAAGCACCATCACCACTATAGGTAGTTGTAGTTGCTACTGGTGCCAAACGTGCCCTGGTGCCCTCCTAATGTAATTAGTCAAATTGTTCTAGAATGTTTAACTCCACTAAGCTAAGCAGGTCAATGCAGGGCCACATTCTGAGCGTCAGTTAATGACCATCCCCTGTATCAGCCATACTTAGGCTGAGCAGGGATATCTGGTTTCTCCTGTGCTCGAGGACAATCTTTTCCTTATGGCGGATTCACAAAAACTGGCAATGCAGGTTATGCCTGCAACAATTATAAAAATATCCCTCCATTGGTGTAGTGTCTAATTGTCGATATGTTGAGGCAAAAATATATTTATTTTGTAACCCAGTTCCATGATCACAAAAAATACAGAAAAAGGGCTGCGCTTAGATAAAAAGTATAAAAGTCCAGATAAAATAAATAAAGGAGAGAAGGTCTTATCTTGCAATGTCCGTAGTGCTTAGTCCGAAACAGTAATCTTGCTTTCTGTCTTTCTTGTGGACTGTCTCGTATGTAAGAGATAAAAACAGATACAGAACCACAATGGTGCAGTATATCTTAATGTGAAAAGAATAAAATATAAAAGCTTGATTGCGAACTCACATATCCAAGAGCTAGAACCTGCTCTGGTATAGAAGGCGTACAGCGGTTTAGATCCCCGCTTATGGGATATGGAATGGTTATCCTTCACGTATTTCCTCCTTCCGTGGTGTAAGAAATGCTCAAATAAAAAGAGACAGCCAATAGTGTTCTCTGCGTAAAACTTTCTAAATAATCAACATCCTATAACACCTGTAATCTATTTCCTCCCGAAAATCCATAAAAGTGAAACCCTTCCCCCTGGAAGACCAATTGTATCAGGCATAGGTTCCCTTTTATGCAATCTTTCGCAATATATAGATATTCTTTTACAACCCTCAGTCAAACTCATGAGATCATACCTTCAAGATTCCATGGCTCTTTTAAATTTTTAAAATAATTTTACATGGAAATCTAGTTTTATATTGGTGACATGCGATGTTCAGTCACTATATACGATCATACCTCATGATATAGGCTGTCTAGCTGTAAAAGATATTTTAACTAAAGAAGGGAAAATTGTTGGTCAACAAATAGAGTTTATTTTAGAAGGTATTAATATTATTTTAAACAATAATTATTTTTGGTTTTTAGACTCTTTTTATCTGCAAAAAAGAGGCACTGCCATGGGGACCAGGTTTGCTCCCAGCTATGCAAACTTATTTATGGCCGACTGGGAGTCAGAAGCCATTTTTGGTAATCATGCGTGGAGAGCGAACCTGGTCTCCTTTTTTAGATATATTGATGATCTGTTTTTTATTTGGGATGGTACTGAAGAAGCCCTAAATTCTTTTATCACCAACCTCAACTTGAATAATAGAGGCATAATCCTCACCTGTGAATACAGTAGAGAACGAATCAATTTTTTAGACCTTGACATTTTTATAAAAGATGGTATGGTACATACAAAAACTTTCTTTAAAAAGGTTTGTGTTAACACTGCCATTGATAAAAATAGCTGTCATTACCAACCATGGTTAGACAGCTCCCCTAAAAGTCAAATACTTAGACTTAGAAGAAATTGCTCAGAACTTAAAGACTTTGAGATACAAGCGAATCTCTTAAAAGATAAATTCGTCGAAAAAACTATTCAAAATCAGAATTAGAAACTACCATCATGGAGATTCAAGGGAAAGATAGGAATGAACTCCTAAAATATAAACTCAAAACTACGGACACAGAAATGCCTTTATCGATTATTTTATTTTATATTATTATTTTTTTCTTTTTCTTTTATTTTCTATTTATTATCTTTATTTATTTTATCTACATATTCTTTTTTTCTTTCCCCCCTCTTTTATTCGGCCGTAGCTTGCCGACCCTGCTGTGTTTTATCTCCATGACGACGGCCACAGCGTTGTGTGAGCCGTCATCTACCTACTTCCTGATGACGGCGGCTACTGTCTTGTGCGTGCCGCCGTCATCAGTACGTCCGCCCCTCGCTCCGCCCCCTGGCGTCTGGACGCATCTGCTATGCGAGCAGCTGCGTCCAGACGCCAGCTACTAGTTCCTCGTCACGACGCCGGCGGCTGCGCAGTGCCGGCCAGCGTCGAACTACACATCCCACTACTCCCTTCGGTTTTGATGCCGGTCACGTGACCGCGCATCACAGAGTCTTTTGCATTAACCACTGATCGTTTTTAAAGTTAAATTATATGATGTACAAAGTCTTTTTTAGCTCTCTTCCTATGCATATTATTTATTATGTTTTATTAGTGTTTTATTGAATGTAATTTTTTACTGCAATCTGATTGGCTGTCCAAATTTTGGCGCCAATTTTTGAATTAATTGTATATGCTATTTAAATGATCTATTGCCAGGTATCAGGTTCTTTACCCATATTGATAACGCCGATTGGCGAAACGCGTTTTGGTTTTTTATATTGTGTAATGTGTAATGTTACAATTGGATATGTGAGTTCGCAATCAAGCTTTTATATTTTATTCTTTTCACATTAAGATATACTGCACCATTGTGGTTCTGTATCTGTTTTTATCTCTTACATACGAGACAGTCCACAAGAAAGACAGAAAGCAAGATTACTGTTTCGGACTAAGCACTACGGACATTGCAAGATAAGACCTTCTCTCCTTTATTTATTTTATCTGGACTTTTATACTTTTTATCTAAGCGCAGCCCTTTTTCTGTATTTTTTGTGTTTTATCCTAAAGGGTTTTTGAGGGATTCCCTTTTAGGGTTGCTGCTCATTTGTGTTATTTAGCGCTCACTCATTGTCTTGGTTCAGTTCCATGATCAGCAGTCATGTGTTTTCAGAGACGTTCATAAATCTCTATTGATCGGGGCATAATCCCAGTACTGACCACGCAGTGCTGGTCAGTCTGACTTAGATGACCTCCTTAAAATGGCTGATTTTAGTAGAGGTTTACTTACTGTCTGTAGCAAAGCACAATTATGCATATATATACACTATATACCATATACACAGAAAAAAAAAATTACTGACACGATTCCCTATTTCTACAACAGTTGTTTGTTATTGTTGTACTTTGGGTGGTATTTCTCGTTAAACAGATAATTCCTTGCAGTCGTTTTTGGTATCTGAGTGGTTAAGCATACACTACCATAAAAAGGACATCTCCCAAATGTAAACCACGAACTCTAGATATATTTTCTCTTGATTACTCTTTTTGGGAGCCATTTTATCCAGGCGTTTAATATGCTTAAAACACTCTTATATCCAAACCACAGGCTCCTAGGTTCTGCGAATCAGAGGTGAAAAGTTACGTACAAAAATCTCTTTAACTACTTCAGCGTACTTAATATTGTCCTTTCCAGAGAATTTAGGAAGAGAAATTGAGATGCAGATCCTATTTGCCTGTGGGCAGTTTAAATGACTTTGCCTTTCAGAAAAGATTGGACACAATTTACAAGTAAACCCCGTAGTGCTAGCTGAGTATTCTGGAGCCAATATATCACAGCCAAGTGCAAAGTAGAAATCAAGACTTTGACACCAAATGGGTCAATGACCCCAAATCACATATGGTATCATATACTCTCTGGCTTGCCAAGAGAAATTTCTGCTACAATTGCAAGTTTAGTACTGTTGATTGAGAGGTTACCATGGAGTTCCTTATACGTGTGGAAGCAGTAAAGTTTGGTGTATGACAGACATTCATGAGACATTAAGAGTGCATTGCCAGATCAGTCTTTATCTAGGGCTCAGTTCCACATCCTTTACATTTACATTGTGTCGGGAAGAAAGCATTAATTTATCTCAAATTACAACATAAAACATTTTTCTTTCTATATAATTTCAGGATCATTTCAGTGAGTAGGAGAACAAATTAAAACATCTTTAGAATTATAGTTCGCTTGCAGTTACTTCTCTGTTAGACACAATACAGTAAGTCCTTTAACAAAAAAGTTGGGTATAATTTAGTCTGTATTTCTCATAATATACCACTGTAACAAATACATTGAATATGTTTATACTACCAAAATCAATAGCATTTGAACCAAAACCACTGCTTGTACATATGTGTGAAATATGCTCCTCCATAAAAAGTGACACTGTGACAGCTAATGTCAAAATAAAAGCAGCACATTAAGGGCCAGGGCTAGGATAGTGTTTGTATTCAGCAGAGGAAAAAACTGAATCACTTCTGTGCAGCTTTAAAGGGTTGCCCAGTGCCCACTCCTAGAACAGAGCCTGTGAAAACAAACAAAAATATGTTTCTCTGTTTTGACCTCACTCCCTATTTGTATGATGCCAGGAGTACTCTGGCCCAGTTCCCTAGTAATGGGGGCAAACCATCTAGCAGTGGTTTATTCCATTATCTGGGTCCCCACAGGATTCTGATGCTCCTTTGTGGTCCAATGACATGTTTCCAGATTCTGCAAAGAGCAGTAGACATAAGCCATGACCATCGACATTCATTGGCTGAGAACGTCAACTGACTGCTCTCAGTCAGTTACTCTGTGCAACAAAAGGTTCACAAAATTGAGATCAGCCAGCCTGGAACTCTAGTTCCGGGCTGGATCATGGCATCCCTATGACAATGCTACTAGAGGTGAGTTACACTTATAGGCAGCTAAGGGGGACAGCTTATAGGCAGCTAAGGGGGACAACTTCTGTACGTATAGTGTTATACAGACTCCAAAGAACAATGACCACTTGAAATCACTTAAGTGGTCATGGTGCTTAGTGCTTTTTTAAAGTTCTTACATCACTGGAATTTTTAAGAAGTGCTAACAACATGAACACCAAAAATACAACAAATAGAATAAGTGCAACAAGAATGCTGGTTCACCACAGCTACTGGATTTAATGAGGTATATGTGTTTCGGGTGATAACCACTTATCACTGTAAGGCAATTTGGTAGTACTCTGGTGCACCACCATTCTTGTTGTGTTTGTTCTATTTTTATTGCCTTTATTGCCTCGGTGTTCAAAATAAATTAAAAATTAACATATATTTAATGTTCACAGAAGTGGATATTTTGCATGCAAATAAGGACCTAAACAATATTGTTACATAGTTACATAGCTGAAAAGAGTTGCGTCCATCAAGTTCAGCCTTCCTCACATTTGTTTTTTTGCTGTTGATCCAAAAGATGGCAAAAAAACCCAGTTTGAAGGACTTCCAATTTTGCAACAAACTAGGAAAAAAATTCCTTCTTGACCCCAGAATGTCAGTCAGCTTTATCCTTGGATCAAGCAGCTATTACCCTACATTGAAAAATTATATCCTTGAATATTCTGTTCTTGCAAGTATGCATCTAGTAGCTGTTTGAACATCTGTATGGACTCTGATAAAACCACTTCTTGAGGCAGAGAAGTTGTTGTTTACTAATAAATTATGAAAAGGGTGTGAACCATCTAAAGGTATTTTTAGGCTGGCCCACCCACTACTTTATTCAGCCAATAAAGGAAACTCATCACCTATAACAAAAATCTCCATTTAATATTATATTTAGGTCTTACAGAAACACACAGACTCTGTAACCAATCCTAGAACAGAGCCTGTGAAAACAAACAAAAATATGCTTCTCTGTTTTGACCTCACTCCCTATTTGTAACACCATAAGTATAGTGTAGCATTTCATTTACATTTTTTCTGGATTCTAAGACTAATATAAATTGTTTGAAATTGCTTATCGCATGTACTATTAATTCTTTACAGTTTTCCTGTGATTTTATTGTAGCAAACATTGTAAAGTAGAGGTAGGTGCTGGTCCGACTTCCCTTTTGTTATTCTCATGTATTTACTAAATACATTACTACGTCTACTATGGGTCTATGACATTCTAGTTCTAATTCTTAATTAGTTCAGCAACTAACTAGATATATTTAATCTATTTATTTTATGCTTCTCTTATGTTTCTTATGATCTTTCAGACAAATCAATCTTTACAGCCACATCACTGGGTTGGTCAACTACATGTCATTCTGGTGGTTTGTATGCCTTAGAACCTAAGCATTCAGTTATAACAGCTGCCACAGGAGATACTTGCATGTATTCAACCTAATTAACTTTAAAAAAAAAATATTTTAGAAATAGAGGTCCACCCTTTGTTGTGACGCCTGTGGACCTCTGTTTCTAAGTTGTTTCTAATGGGCAGTGGACCACTTCCACAGTACGTTTACCTGTGTGCAGCAATCCCTTGACTTTATATAAAATATATTTTAGTTATGAAGAATGGATAGAGACTTTGCAATTGTTTGCACTATAAAAACATTACATTTCAGATTTGCTACTGTATGGAGAAAATTACTTGACATTTTGAAAAATGTTCATTTTGTTAAAAGCACTTATAGTAGGGTTTTTTTCCCCTAATGGTTAAACAGGAACAATGAAGGCACATGGAAGGCTGTACAAGATGGACAGAACAAATTACTAGGTAAAATGTAACCTAGCACTTGAGGGTGTTGTAATGGGACATCTGCATGTGGGTGAGTGTTTGGGTAAAGGAATGTATTGAGTGCATTACTAAGGTTATGAAAATATATGTAAGTAGAAGGACTAGAGCTATTTTACTTATATTTCTTTCTTTTTTTAAATAAACTTATGAAATTATGTTTCACGTCTCTGTCTGCCTCCCTGCAATTTCCTTTATAAATGATTTTTTAAGTTTTGTCAACATCAGTTTTCTAATAAAATATGTTGTTAGTAAGTCTTTAATTGCAGTCTTAATAACATTGTCTATAGGGTAAATGACAGTCTGGTATGCCATTGAACTGTCCATTTCTCTGCTTAAAATATCCAAAGTATTTTGCCTATGTATTTTCCCATTAATACATTTCACATTTGTGTAAAAAAGCAGCGTTACACTGATAAAATACATTATCTGCCTTGTGCGTTACTTGTTACATTGCAGAACTCCCTTTCTGGACCAGGCCTCATGCTCTTCCCTGGCTCTCTGCCAAGGCCCCTCTCTCTTCTGTGTGCATGGTGGTTTGTATGGCTGGAATAGGGAGACTGCCACACCACCACATAAGAATTTAAACGTGTAGTGCTGCACACAATCCCTATGGATTGAAAGGAACTTTCAAGAGGAAGTTGGCTTTGCAATCTGTATATCACTGTGCAGTTAAATCTTGTCTATTGCTTTTGCATTACTCCTGTTTGATATTCCATTGCTGAGCATTACTGCTCTTCAACTTGAGTACTGCAAAACCCTACATAACGCCAAGTTGGAGAACTGATGTTTTCCAAGCTGCATTCTGCCTGTCCTATTCAGATATATCATTGATCCTGGTCTGTTATTGACTCCAAATGTTGCCAGTCTTTGTGATCTGCTCCTAAATCTGCCCCTGTGTCACAGCAAATACCCATTGGCTGTTACTCATGCTGTGGTTAAGTCAGTCATCAGCAAAGTCCCAGAAGATACAATTGCTATAAGTTTCAACTGCATATGAAGGGCATTGCTAATTTCAAGCTTAAGAAAGATTGTCTTCAAAATGTTTTGTTTCGTCATTAATTTACTGTCATACCTGGTGTGTAGTCCTGTTTGTATTAATTTTCTTATGAACCAATGCTTTTGAATGCAAATGTTGCCTAGGACGCACTCAAACACTGAGAGGCCTTGCTCAATTAATCACCAATCCTACAACCATTCTACATGCTAACCTAATAGGGTTACTCACTAAACACTGTATTCTGTCTGGATAGACAAAAATCTGGAAATATGACTGAATTAAGACTACAATGGCAATTCTAATATTTAATAAAGTCAAATATGGTCAGGATTTCGGTCTGCCCAAGCGAGTCTGCAGCAATTGCAGATAGATTTGGTGTCCTGATTAAAACCAGTGCTTTTGCATCCGAATGGGAATGGACTGACTGCAACCTGACCTCACCCTTGGCCAGCAGGTATGGGAAATATTTTTTTTTTAAAGATAAGGGAGAATATCTTAATGTCATCACACACGGTCAGCAGGTAGGGGCTATTATAATATAAAGTGGTATAAACCACAAGGTTTCCCTATCTGGACCGTCCATGGTGAGGGCCTTAATTATAATATTAAAGTTGGAGGACCTAGTGTTGTGGCTCTGAATAAAGAAGCAATGTGGAGAATGGACATGTCATTGCCCCCCGCCAATTGCTGGCATGTCCTTTCCCTTTATCCCCTGGGCGGCTAAAGGTCCCCAATCAGCTAGTCACCTCCATTGAAATTATTTAATTAGTTAACCATACCTAGTACACCCACACCCTCATAAAAGTGAGGGGGCAATAAAACTAATACCAGCAGAAACAAATATCCTTAACATCAGAAGTCTTCTATTTATGATAGTGAGACTACCCTCAAGACTTGGCTGTCAGAGTGATCTAATTGTTAGTCTTACAAACCAACCAGAGTGCTTTTATTGATATTGCATAGCGTGGGAAACTTTCCCAGGAGATATAATAGCTGATATAGCATAGGAATGCTGTTATAAGTGCTTTCTCCACTATGAAAGCTTAGTCTGCAGAGAGCCCTGCGTGGCAATTTTATTGCATTGCAGTTTTGAAATCTTCTGTAATTTTCTCATGTGATTTTTAAAAACATTTATTTTTATTAGTTGCGTCAGGAATTTTGGATTTTGATTTAGCTTTTTTGAGGCTGAAGAAATGAAGAGGTAGAAGAAAGAAGCCTTTTGATGTAAGTCTTTTTTTAATTCTTTTTTTTTTTTACAGGTATTCATTTTATTGCACCCTCCCCCTCTCTCCCCCACTGTTACAACGAGGAGGTTAGGTAGGTTTAATTAATTTTAATGTGGATCCAGGGGATGTGGCTATCTGTAGCTATGGTGGGCGTGGGGGGGAGGGGGGTGTATACCAGTTGTTATATTATTTACAGCCCCCACGCACCGCCCATGGGTGGGGACTGGGTGGGAGGTACTAGGTCCTCCCCAATTTAATAATATAGTTATGGCCACCACCTATAAATTGTAAAATCCAGGTATTGTAGAATAGTGTGAAAAATGTGCAGTTTTGCGGTTTGAACGGCCCCTTATGCAGTCGGGTAGTTTTACACCATTCAGTAGGGGCTCATTAGGACATTAGTAACCTTTTAAATACTATTAAGCATTGCTAGTCTTCTAATGAAATGTGAAGGAGATGTGATCAATGAGGGTTCTTATGTAGCATCCTGCCTACTATTTTTATGAATTATATATAGTCCATCATGCTGAGAAGTCGTTCACAGCATAATGAAATTCAAACATTAGAAGGTAGCATCTAAAGGGTTAACCTTAACCATGAGCAAAAGCTGATCAATTATTGTTAGATGTTTTTTTTCTTTTTGGCTTTAGTTGAGACTGGTGCTTTCTGGTTTGAATTAAAAGAAAACAGCAGCAAAATGAAGCTTTATTGTAGCTCTAAAAGAACCAGCTGGGTAAAGGCCAAAAAAAGCAACTGGTTACTTCTGTAAAAAAAATTTTTTTTATAAAAATAAAAATACTCCACATTTACTGTAAAATCTTTGTGTGGGTGTGGGTGTGTGTGCATGTGCTTGTATGTACACATATCTATGCTATATACCTATGTATAGCTATACATAAACAGAGGTACTTATAAATCAATACATACACACCAACCACCACACATATACACTAGCGCAATGTCAGGAAAACAGGAGAGTAACTGGCTATTTTTATTTCAGGTTTACTGTTTAATTTAGGAAATGGAATCATTGCCATTTTCTGAAGAAACAACGTCTGGGTAAAAAATATGCCTAATCGTATGCTACAATCATCTCAATGGACAGAGTCAGCATTATCATAAAATGAAGGTTAATCCAGAATAAATGCAATATGTTATCCTGAATTAATGCAACCCCATATGTAATTATTTAATTTACATACTTCAGTCAGCTGGTTCAATAGCACAGACTCCAGTATTATCAAGCCATTCTGCAACCAAACCAGTGTTTAGGTCTGACTGTAAGTGTTGAGTGTTTGACAGTGAACACTCATAAGCTTCACCCTGTTCTAACTGCAGTGTGCCCATAAAGGAATGGAGAACCCTAACTAAACATCTTACCTAGGACTTCTTCGGAGTCATACCAATACTGTGTCATATCAGGAAGGTGAGAAATAAATGTTTTTAATAAGTCAGGAAGCTTCCTATACTCCTTTTTTTGTTGATAAGGTTTCTATAATTTGAGGGATTTTCTATTGGTGGTGATCGAGATGTTCCACTTGAAGTGCTCCTGGCATATTCTGTGAGATGCTCATTGAAAGAGAAGCAGCATTTTCTCATTTACACTGAAAGAAGAGAATTTACACAGCTTCAGAGAAGGGAAGTGCACTGGAACAAGACGTTTAACCCTGTGTAAATCCCTGCAGTTAATAAATGAGCTCCTGTCTCCCATTCCTTCTACCAAAAAAAGCCTTCAGATTTTATATTTTATATATTTTTTATACAACAAGTGATGTATGTCACATAGACTATGCCAAACAAATGAAGATTTTTACTTATACACTGGTCAGCTGTAACATTAACACCACCTGCCTTATATCGTGTGGATCCCCCTACTGCTGCCAAAACAGTTCTGATGCATCAAGACATTGACTCCATAAGACCTCTGAATCTGTCTTGTGGTATCTGGTACCAAGACATTAACAGCAGATCCTTTAAGTCCTGCAAGTTGCAAGGTGGGGTCTCCATAGAATCGGATTTGTTATTTTGGCACATCTCACAGATGCTTAATCCGCTTGAGATCTAAGGGAATTTGGAGGCCAAGGCAACACCTTGAACTCTTTGTCATGTTCCTCAAACCATTCCTAAAATTTTGTTGCAGTGTGTCAAAGTGCACTACCTTGCTGGCAGAGGCCACTGCCATGAGGCAATATCAATGTCATGAAGGGGTGTACATAGTCAGGGTCGGCACCACTGTTTGGCGGATGGCAGATGCCTGCTCTGCCGATAAATGCCGGGGGGAAGGCAGGCAAGTGTGGGTGGCGAGAGAGGCTGTTCTTTCAGCTTCTCACTCCTTTCTCGCATACCCTCTGTAATGCCTGAAGCTGGAATATAACGTCATTCCGGCCCCCGCATACTAAACAGCAGGCGGGAGGAGTGAGGAGCTGCCCCACACTGGACACCAGGGAGAGGAGAGGACCCACACTAGTGAATGAGTGTGTGTCAGTAAGTGATGGTGCGTCTGTCAGTGAGTGAGTGTTCGTCTGTCAGTGTGTGTGCATTTGTCAGTGTGTGTGCGTGTGCGTGTGAGTGCGTGTCTATCAGTGAGTGAGTGTGTATGTCAGTGAATGTGTGTGTATTTGTGTGTGTGTCATTTATCACAGCGATAAATATGTATTTAATGTAAAATGTATGCATTAGGCAGTGTGTATGGATGTATGTATTAGGCAGCATTTGTGTATGGACGTAGGTTTTAGGTAGTATGTGTGTATGGATGCATGTATTACCCAGACTGAACTGGAAACCAAATTGCAAAATTTAGGCCAAAATAGCTGATCTAGGAGAATTCTCTTTTTTTCTGCTACAGTCACAGATTTTGCTTAAACTTTGTAATTTGGTTTACAACTCACTTGAATTCAGAGTTTAGTGAATAAACCTCTGTGAGAATGTAGTTGCATTCATGAGGGGGCGGCCCATTTCCCCTGTTATTCAGTTCACCTGTCAGTGGTTTTAATGTTGTGGCTGATCATTGCATATGGCATGTGTATAGAAGTTTGATATAAAATTCTCCTTTATTTATTTAAATAATATAGGAATGGACAGAGGAATCACAGACAGCTGGACTATCAGAGACAAGAAAGACATATGCAAGGATTACTTTCTGAATCTAGGATACTAGGAGTCCTTTTTTGAATTGAGCACCATTACATTAAAGGACCACTCTAGGCACCCAGACCACTTCAGCTTAATGAAGTGGTCTGGGTGCCTGGTCCAGCTAGGGTTAACCCATTTTTTAATAAACATAGCAGTTTCAGAGAAACTGCTATGTTTATCAATGGGTTAAGCCTTCCCCCTATTCCCTCTAGTGGCTGTCTCATTGACAGCCACTAGAGGCACTTGCGTGCTTCTCACTGTGATTTTCAGTGAGAGCACGCCAGCGTCCATAGGAAAGCATTGTAAATGCTTTCCTATGAGACCGGCTGAATGCACGTGCAGCTCTTGCCGCGCGTGCGCATTCAGCCGGCGGGGCGTAACGGAGGAGGAGAGGCGGCAGAGAGCTCTCCGCCCAGCGCTGGAAAAAGGTACGTTTTAACCCCTTTCCCCTTTCCAGAGCCGGGCGGGAGGTGGGGGCACCCTCAGGGCACTATAGTGCCAGGAAAACGAGTATGTTTTCCTGGCACTATAGTGGTCCTTTAAGCTAAGTTTTCTATTTTATTTTATTGTTTAGAACATATAACTATTTATATTATACCCCTTCATTGCAAGAATCAAACCTTGGCCACAGGGTGTTGCTCTTCCCTACTACTCCCACTTAGTGCTCCAGTGGGTACTTTCCTGTCAGCACTTCTATGGAACACGGGTCTCCCTACTGATGGCTACCTAGTCAGTTCTGTGTGAGGTCTGGATGTAGAGTTTATTCTCTGGTGCTATAATTGCTAGAGAGCAGAATCCTGTATTGGTATCCCTGTTTTGGCTGATAAGTGTGCTGGAAAAGCTGTTACATTTCACGCCTTATTTACATGTGTATTGTTACACTATTTTCAGTACCTACCATTTTTGTCACTTGCCCCATAAAACTATAACCTTTCAATGATTGCTAACACTCACTCCAGTCTTTTCAACAATTTTGTTTCTTATGTATCCATGTTCTATTCAATTCCATTCCATATTTCATGGAATGGAATACTGGATCATAGGCATTAGAAGTAATCACGTGATAGGGTGAGATGCAGATGGGGGGAATGTCAACCACCCACTCTACACCCTAATACCATGTTAAGAATGTGCCATCTCCACCATTACTTGACCTGTGATGGGACTGGATTGTAAGCCAGCCTTCTCTGTCTGCTGACGATCTCTGCTTCTTCTGAAGATCTTCTGCTGCCACCCGCTTTGCTTAGGAAGTGTCAGCAGTGAGAACATAGTAAGCATTGAGAACCACTTCATAATCCTGCGCAACCGCCTGTAAATTCTCATGGCTGATTATAAATGTCAAGTCATATGCATGGTGTCTTTTTTATGTTATTAGCTTAGCTGCAGAGGAGCACTGGACAGCACAAGAAGAAGAATGAAAAAGTATTCTCCTTTTCATGCAAGCACCGATACATTATACTCCCAACTAATTACACCTGGTGGCATCTCTCCACTCATGCTCCGATCCTCTCCAACAGGAGTTTCCTGCTGGAGATCTGGAAACAGGGACATATAAATTAAATACATATCCATATGTTCCTATTTCACAGCTCGGGTGGAGCACTTGCTTTTGTGCTACCTCCATATCCATCATGCCACGGGGATATTTGCCATACATCGTTTCTTTAGGAAAAAAACTTGTTTTAGCTCTGTTCTACCTGGCTCCATCCACTTTTAATAATGCAAATCTTGATTTGGATCTAAAATGTAAAAATATATGTAGGCTAATTCTTGCTAAACAATTTTTATTTTGTGGTTGTGAAGGCTACTGTTTAGCCTTGTCAACTCCCAGTCTGGCTCCACCTACATTTAATAGCAATAAAATCATAGTATTTAATCCCTTAAGGATGGAGGCAATTGTACACATTCTGTTCAAAACAAAAACTTTAATTTTCACTATATGCCTGTTAAACCGTAAAACACCTTTCATATTATATGTACCCACACTTATTATATATCATTTTGTTCAGGAGAACAACAATTTTACATTAAATATTTAGATATGAAACATAATTTAATATGAATAAAATCTAAAGGTTTGAGAAACTAATAACTGTTTTAGTTCTGCGTGGCATTTTAACTGTGAATGTCATTTTACTGTTAGTTTTACTGCAATAAAATACACACATTTGTGTTCAGCAGTGTCTCACAAGTATAACAGTACCCCCATGTACAGTTTTTATGGTGTTTTGGAAAGTTACAGGGTCAAATATATGGCTTTCTTTTTTCCAGTTTTTACACATTGAAATTTGCCAGATTGGCTATGTTGCCAATACATTTATATATTTAAAGTCTATTTGTATAACAGAGAGAGAGAGAGAGATACAATGTCATTCATCATTCTAAGTGTATTTTGATCTATAGACAATGGAGATATATATGTGTGTGAAAGCTCAGGCACTCCCCCTGCAGGCATTTCCATTGTCTGCTACTGCGGCTATGTGATCACTCAACAACATAGGCCGCAGGTGCCGGAGGTGCTCCATGGGGATTGCCTGAGCTGTCAGGCAGTCCACCCCAACCGGAATCGCGCAACAGGTAACATTAGAGCCGCGGCGGTCCACATATGAATCACAATATTAAAGGGACACTATAGGCACGCAGATCACTTCAACTCATTGCAGTGTCCCTGCAATGTTAACATTGCAGCACTAAGTCTGCCTCCAGTGGCTGTCTAATGCGCTCCCTGACTGTTTGGTCTAGTAACTGACACTGAACGTCTTCACTCTCTTCATGAGGACATCCAGCATCGGCTATTTCCCCATAGGGCCCCCACGTCAGTGACGTCGGAGGAGGAGGAGCCTCAACCTAGTGCCGAAGGATATCGGCGCTGGGATGAAGTAAGTAAATATTATTTTATTTATTTATTCACCTCCGTGGGGAAGGGGGCTGCAGGCGTGGAAGGAGGCAGAGGGATCTAAAGTGCCAGGAATACATCTTTGTATTCCTGACACTATAGTATCCCTTTAAAACCTGAGAGTGCAGCACAACTGTGTAATACATTGTGACATTTTCACACTTCATTATCACTCTCAATGGACAGGATAATTGTAACACAGTGTTCACTCCTTTAGAGATATAATATATAATTGTTTTCTGGAATAAAAGGGAGCAGCTCATTACAAGGTAGGGTCAGTACACTTTTTAACAAAACCTTTTTTTATTTTGGTTATCACAGATATTGGTTAGGTTACCTCTTCAAAGCTCCTTCTTGCCTTCTTCTGGGTGCTGATCGATATTTCCCTCAATTCTGCTTTTCTCATTCGTCTTTCTGAATCTGCCAGACCATAGCAGGCTCAAGCACAGGTACTGGAATAAATTAAAGAGAATGGTCAGGTATCTCAGGGTGAGATTTATTCACTTGCTACATTGAAGCACAGAGAGAAATATACTATATATTCAAGTGCAGGAATTTTCACCACAAAGTCTCAAATGCATTAAAGAAAAAAGGTGCATTCACCAAAATTAACCTAGCAATGTTAAAGGAGACACCTGAAGCACTTTAGCTTGCTGTAATGCTTTATGTGTTGCGTGTGTCCTATTTTTTTATTTTGCAAAATGAGCACATTTTAAGACACATTGGCATTTTCATAAATTAACCTCATCTAGCTGTGAGACCACCAGCCCTGTTACTTCCTGTTTTGTTTAGCTCAGTGGAGCTAAACTCAAGAGGCAGCAATTGACCAGAGCACCTACCTTGCAAAGACTTCTCATTAAGCTTCTCATTATGCTGCATTGGAAAGTAACATTGCAATGCAGCTCAATGAGCAGTCTTTGCAAGGCAGGTGTTCTGGGCAACTACTTACCTCTTAAGTTTATCTCCACAGAGTTCAACAAACCAGGATGTAACAGGACATGTAATCAGCTATGAATCCATGGGGTATAACAGGGATAATTGAAAAAAAAGTGCCAATTTCCATTGAAATCTATTGAAGCTGAAGTGCTTTTGGGGTGTGGAGTGGTCCTTTATGTTGTTATGAAGTATGAAGAATGTGTAACTGGGTGGCTGTGCTGATAGGCTGACAGCATCAGCCAACACTGTCTCTGCAGATTGAGAGAAATAATGAGGACTATTTCTGTGGGAGAGAAACTGGGTTCCTTTGATACACAATCTGAACTGTTT
This sequence comes from Pelobates cultripes, assembly GCA_933207985.1. Lineage (NCBI taxonomy): Eukaryota > Metazoa > Chordata > Amphibia > Anura > Pelobatidae > Pelobates > Pelobates cultripes. The sequence continues at coordinate 179,258,839 of OW240912.1, forward strand.
GTCTTCTGAAGGAAAAAATAAACAGGGACAGCAAGGAAGGGATAATCACCTAAAAAAAACAAAAAACATAACATTTACCTGTAATCTAGGGTAGTAACTGAAATTTTACTGAAGCCAAATCCCCCTACTGTGAGATCATCAAGCTTTATGATCAGTGTGTCCAACTAAATCCATTCCACAGAAATGCATGGCATTCACCGCAATCCCCAAATCAATTGCTTCTCTATGAAAGTCATTGAATTGACTGTTTCTTACAAAGAATAATTTGATGCACACCCAGTGTCTAGTATCTGCTGATGCCAGACATAATAAGACATTCAATTGTTTATTTATCTATTTTAGTGCAGTGCCCCTAGTGGCTGTCTGACTTACAGTTACACAGAGTGTGAGGATTGCAAAATGTAAACAGTGCTGTTTCTCAGATGCAGCAATATTTTTTATCTGCCAGACTACCGGACCAGTATGTGTTCCCTATAATCACTTTGTTAAGATTATTTTATTTCTTAGACTGTGCCTTTAATTTCCACTGCCCCCATCCTCTCTGACTCCCTTTTCTTTATATGATACAGGGCCTAATGCACAATAAGCCCATTTACATTCCGACTGCATTCCCTGCATAAGCACCGTGGATTTTCCAGGCTTTATAAAAATATGAAAAGAATGTTTTTAATGAAATTAAGTCTTCTGAGCCCGGCTGTTTCATAAAAGACTAATTTGGAGGTGAACACGCAGCCCAGACAAATCAGCACAAAGTCATTTTTCCCTTCAGGGACATTTCACAATGGAATGTAACAGGAAGGAGGGGAGTGGCCCTGAGGTGGGTTACTGGCTTCTGAAGTGGGAAGCCGGTTGTGCCAGAGCAAACCTGATGTTTACTCTATGGTAAGCCCATTTGTCTCAATACCAATGTTAGAATGTGGGCTACTTAGTTCACATGCAGGACAAACTAACAGGATACAGATTATTTGCTCCTCTTGACTCCTTTAACACTTTGTGAGGCACAGGGCTGAACAATCTGTTGATTTTGTTGAGAATTTCGTATTTCACACCCATCTGGAACCAAACAGGTTTAGTAGAAAGTAATTTTCAGAGTCCCCCCCCTCAGGAAGCCAATAACAATATGTCTCATGTTACTGTAATGCATCCGGTTACAAATTAACTCCTGCACTTTCACCAGAAACTGCTGCAATCAATGAGCAGTGGATATTTGGAAAGGGAGGAGTAATAAAAACAAGGGATTGTCATCTGTAGATCTGTAGAAAGATATTTTCTGTTTAAACATTTAAACTAAATGAATATGGATAGCATTGAGAAGTAGTCTGTTTCTTTCTTTCTTTTTTTTTTTTTAAGAACAAGCTTTCTGAAATTGGGCGTAATATGAGATAGCACCAAGCTCAGCGAAGTGCACATTTTAAAAGTTAAATGCATTTGCATATTTAACTTAATTAAGATAAAATGTATTCTGTAAAATCAGTGAGACTGGGTTCTGCCTATAACAGACACCTTGCACTAAGGCAGCTATGGATTTTTAAGGTATGAAACTAAAACATATGCTTAGGCCAATAAATGGGGAACACATTTTCTAATGGAAACTATAACTTGTCAGGATGTTTTCCAGAAATACTTTGCCTGTATTCAAGCAGCTCCATGTAGAGGCTGTGCAGCCTACAGTCTATGGGTGCTGTCAAAGCCAGCATCCAGAGTCCTATCTTGAGCCAAATTGGTATTGCAATAATATCAATTCCACCCAAAATGAATGACAGTGAGAGGCTGAGAGTGCTGGAATAAACTTTCCCCTGTGTGCTCAGCATCTCATTGCCATCCACAGTGAGTAAACTGATGGTATTATGGAACTAATAATGCTGAAGTGAGAAAGCTCTGTTTTTGTTTTGTCTGGTTTGACAAAAATACAACAGGTAACAGCTCAGCATAACCACTACATCAAGCATGTCAAACTCAAAGGCTAACACAGGCCAAATAATCAAGGTTTAAGTTTATGTGGGCCGTAAAAAAAACAAAAACTTAAGACTAAACAGAAAAGTACAGTATAAAATAATTTGCATAACCGACACTTGTCCTCACGCTCATAGGGCTTCAAAGTAAACAAAAGAGTGGATTTATTTTTAGGAGACATGCATTTGCATATAACCAATGTTTCAATCCAACTACCTTGACATATTAAGAAAAGTTTGGTAATGGGACTGAAATTGTGAATGTATGCTGTGGCACAGCTGGGAGGCTATTGTGCATGTGTGGCAAAATGCTGCGAGGCCAATCAGCATCTCCATGGGGAGAGTTCAGTGCCTCCATTCAGATCTAATCTAATACACTGCCTACTACATCTAATACACTGCCCCTCTCCCCTTTCTAATACACTGCCCACAAATCCAATACCCTGCTCCCTACCCCAATCTTATTCAATGCCTCTTCCCCCATTCTAATACACTGCCCCATCTAATACATTACCTCCCCCCATTATAAGACACTGCCCACAAATCCAATACATTTTCCCAAATCCATAGAAACATAGAAATATAGAATGTGACGGCAGATAAGAACCATTCGGCCCATCTAGTCTGCCCAATTTTCTAAATACTTTCATTAGTCCCTAGTCTTATCTTATAGTTAGGATAGCCTTATGCCTATCCAGTGAATGCTTAAACTCCTTTACTGTGTTAACCTCTACCACTTCAGCTGGAAGGCTATTCCATGCATCCACTACCCTCTCAGTAAAGTAATACTTCCTGATATTATTTTTAAACCTTTGTCCCTCTAATTTAAGACTATGTCCTCTTGTTGTGGTAGTTTTTCTTCTTTTAAATATAGTCTCCTCCTTTACTGTGTTGATTCCCTTTATATATTTAAATGTTTCTATCATATCCCCCCTGTCTCGTCTTTCCTCCAAGCTATACATGTTAAAATCCTTTAACCTTTCCTGGTAAGTTTTATCCCGCAATCCATGAACCAGTTTAGTAGCCCTTCTCTGAACCCTATCTAAGGTATCAATATCAACTTAAGATATGGTCTCCAGTACTGTGTACAATACTCCAAGTGAGGTCTCACCAGTGTTCTGTACAATGGCATGAGCACTTCCCTCTTTCTACTGCTTATACCTCTCCCTATACAACCAAGCATTCTGCTAGCATTTCCTGCTGCTCTATTTCATTGTCTGCCTACCTTTAAGTCATCAGAAATAATCACCCCTAAATCCCTTTCCTCATATGTTGAGGTTAGGACTCTATCAAATATTCTGTACTCTGCCCTTGGGTTTTTACGTCCAAGATGCATTATCTTGCACTTATCCACATTAAATGTCAGTTGCCACAATTCTGACCATTTTTCTAGTTTACCTAAATCATTTGTCATTTGGCTTATCCCTCCTGGAACATCAACCCTGTTACATATCTTAGTATCATCAGCAAAAATACATACCTTACCATCAAGACCTTCTGCAATATCACTAATAAAAATATTAAAGAGAATGGGTCCAAGTACAGATCCCTGAGGTACCCCACTGGTGACAAGTCCAAGCTTCGAATATATTCCATTAACTACAACCCTCTGTTGCCTGTCACTCAGCCACTGCCTTACCCATTCAACAATATTGGAATCCAAACTTAAAGATTGCAGTTTATTGATAAGCCTTCTATGTGCAACAGTGTCAAAAGCCTTACTGAAATCTAGGTAAGCAATGTCTACTGCACCACCCTGATCTATAATTTTAGTTACCCAATCAAAAAAATCAATAAGATTAGTTTGGCATGATCTCCCTGAAGTAAACCCATGTTGTCTCTGATCTTGAAATCCATGTGTTTTTAGATGTTCATCAATCCTATCCTTTAACATGGTTTCCATCACTTTCCCCACTACTGAAGTAAAGCTTACTGGCCTATAGTTGCCCGACTCCTCCCTATTACCTTTCTTGTAAATGGGAACATACGCTAACTTCCAATCTTCTGGGACTACTCCTATTAACAATGATTGGTTAAATAAATCTGTTAATGGTTTTGCTAGTACACCACTAAGCTCTTTTAATAGCTTTGGGTGTATTCCATCAGGTCCCATTGACTTATTTGTCTTTACTTTTGACAGTTGAAATAGAACCTCTTCCTCTGTAAACTCACGTGTAATAAATGACTCATTTATCCTTTTTCTCAACTGAGGTCCTTTCCTTCATTTTCATCTGTAAATACAGAACAAAAATATTCATTGAGGCAGTCAGCTAGACCTTTATCCTCTTCTACATACCTTCCTTCTTTTGTTTTTAATCTAACTAATCCTTGTTTTACTTTTCTTTTCTCATTTATGTATCATTACTGACTGTGCTATTTTCTCTTCTGTGTGTGATTTGGAAGCTCTTATAACTTGCTTAGCCTCTTTCTGCCTAATCTTATAGATCATTTTGTCTTCCTCACTCTGGTTTTTTTTATAATTCCTAATTGATAACTTTTTGTTTTTAACTATTTTGGCCACATCTGCGGAGTACCACAGTGGTTTCTTGAATTTTTTGCTTTTACTGACAAGCCTAATGCAATTTTCTGTTGCCTTCAATAGTGCAACTTTTAAATAATCCCATTTCTCTTGGACTCCATTTAAATTTCTCCAGTCTGATAATGACTCCTCTACCCATATTCTAATTTTAGAAAAGTCTGTTTTTCTAAAGTCTAAAACTTTTGTTTTTGTGTGGTGTGACTCAGTCACTGTTCTTATATTAAACCACACTGACTGATGATCACTGGATCCTAAACTTTCACCTACAGTAATATCTGATACCAAATCTCCATTTGTTAACACTAAATCTAGTATGGCCTCTTTACGAGTTGGCTCCTCAACAACTTGTTTTAGAGACAATCCCAGTAGGGAGTTTAGAATATGTGTGCTCCTGGCACAAGTAGCTAATTTTGTTTTCCAATTTACATCAGGAAGATTAAAGTCACCCATGATGATAACTTCCCCCTTCATTGTCATTTTAGCTATTTCCTCAACTAGTAGATTATCTAACTCTTCAATTTGTCCTGGGGCCTATAAATCACACCTACACGAGTTACTGTGTGATTACCAAATTCTAACGTAGCCCAAACGGACTCTATGTTTGCCTCACTAACTTTTATTAGGCTAGATTTTATGCTATCCTTCACATACAAGGCCACCCCTCCCCTTTCTTGCCTTCCCTATCTTTCCTATATAAAGAGTACCCTGGTATTGCTATGTCCCAGTCATTTTTCTCATTGCACCATGTCTCAGTAACAGCGACTAAATCTACACTATCAGTTGCCATTATTGCCACAAGTTCATGGATCTTATTCCCTAAACTGCGAGCATTTGTAGACATGACTCTAAGCTTATCATTTTTTAACACACTTGCTACAGGCACCTTCTGTCCTTGTTTTGGGGACAATTGGATTGATGTTTTATCACCCTTCCTCCCCCCCCCCCTAGTTTAAATACATCCTAGCAAAACCTCTGAACTGCTCACTGAGAACATTTGTTCCATTTGAGATGCAAACCATCTTTTTTGTACAGCTTATCTCCATTCCAAACAGAGCTACCATGAGAAATAAAGCCAAATCCTTGCTCCCGGCACCATTCACCAAGCCACAAATTAAAGTCCCTAATACGCATCCGCCTGTCGTTCTGAGTGTTATGCACAGGCAGAACTTCAGAGAATGACAGTGTGGAAGCAACCTGCCGTATATCATTGGCAAAAACACTAAAACTTCCTTAACCTCTGAAACCTCATTGCAAGCCAAGTCATTTGTCCCTAGATGGACAAGTACATCCAATTCCCCTTCCTGCTTTGCTTGCTTAACAATATTAAAGATACGTCTCCTGTCTCTGTGAGCAGTAGCTCCGGGAAGACACCTCACAAGACCACCATTGTCCATCTCCACACTTATAATGGAATCCCCCAACAACAACTGCTTTCTATAAGGCCTCACCATAGTCTCCAAGCCGGTCTCCACAACACCACTAGTCTCAGTGCCTCTCTGCACAACACCACTAGCCTCAGTGCCTCTCTCCACAACACCATTACACTCTGAAAGTGCAGACAATGAATTATGAAGAGCAACAGACTGTGCAAAATGCCTTTTATCCACAACTCTAAGTCTACCAGATCCTACAGTAATCCATCTGCCTTTCCTAGCATGTCTCTGCGGCAGTGGCTTTGCAGCAGTTCCAGTCTGAGTTTGTTCACCAGATAATTTACAAATCTCAGACTTCAAAAATACAATCTCCTGCCGCAAGATAGAGAACTGTCTACAGATTAGACAACAACCAAACCTCCAAAAAGTGGAACGTGAAACAAATGCATAGCAACTGTTACACTGAACTAAGTCTGCCATTCCAATTAGGAGAATAATTTAAATCTAACAAATCTTAACTTTGTATTTATCCTCCTGAATACCTCAGATTACCTCCAGTTTATCTCCAGAATATCTCCAACTACACACTTAGAAACAGCACTTAGAAGTAGCACCAAGCTATATTAGACAAGCTAATGACAACAAATCCAATCTGATATGCTGCACCTTAATCCAATACACTGCCCCAACTCCCACCACTCTAATTTATTACACCCACCCCACTCCCACCACTCTAATTTAATACACTGCCCTCCCTCCCCCCAATTTAATGCACTGCCCCCCTACTCTCCCTAATTTAATACACTGCCCTCCCCCCAATTAATCACACTTCCCCCCTCCCCTCTCACCACTCTAACTCTGTGAGCAGAAGGGAAGGGGGAGTGGCTGGCCTGCTCTGCAGACAGACAGCCACTCTGCACTCTTGTGGCTATGGGAGGGAAGACAAGGAGCCACAGCACAAAGCGGCCCCAGGGCAGGCGGGCAGCAGATATATTCACTGTGGGCCGCAAGTTTGACATGCTTGCACTACGTTAAAGGGTAACTGTCACATCTCTGAAATGTATACTTAAATTAAATATTAAAAATTATGAAATGATAGTTGCAATGTTACTTTGTGTTTAAGATTTTGAAAATGGCATAATCCACAACAGACAAACAGACAAAGCCAAGGCAAACATTGCAAATGAAAAGGGGAAATAGTGTATACTTCTGTGTATAATCTATCTGTGCTGATTACCAGGTGCAAAGGACAAAGCGTATCACAATGATTGACAGGCAGCTAAGATGGAGGTGCCCAGATGCAGAATAAAGAGGTGCAGATTTCAAAAGTGAATGTCAACATATCCAAACTGGTAATACATTCAGTTTGGCTTCTCTGCCTTAAAGCAACACTCTGGACACTAAAGCACTTTAGCTTGCTGAATGCTTCATATGTGAAGAATGTGTTCTCGTTGAGCTGCATTAGGAAGCCTGTGATTGGACAGGAAGCTGCAGCTTTTGCAAGCTGTTTTGAGATATACCCCCAAAGAAAAAATGCTTAACCCCTTGAGGAGCGATGATGGTTCAGGACCGTCATCAGAAACATCCCCATGAGGACCGATGACGGTCCTGAACCGTCATAATGGTTTTGGGGTACTTACCTGATCGCCGTCGTTCCCCCAGCGGCGATCAGCGTTTCTCCCGGTCCAGGGGGACTGCCTGTCTGCCCAGACAGTCTCCCTGCGGCAAATCAGGACCTTGCGGCCACGTGATCACTGATCACATGGCCGCAATAGGTGCCTGTGTATCTGCCTGCAGGGGGACTGTCTGTGCTGACAGGCAGTCTCCCTGCATCTGTAAAATCATAAAATAAAGTAAAAAAATAGCAATCAGTGTAAAAAAAATTAAATATATGTATATATATAAGATATATATATATAAGATATATATATATATATATATATGTATTATTTCTATATATAATATGTATATATATCTTATATACATAATGTCAAACTAAGTGTATTTTTATATTTATATATACATATATTAATATAAAAATACACTTATATTTAAATTGCACACGTATATATATATATAATATATATAATAACTATATTGATATTGTATATGTATATTATCATAAAATATAAATAGTATGTAAATAAAAATAAATAAAAACATGTAAAAATAATTTTTAATAATTTTTAAAAATTATATATATATATATATATATATATATATATGTGTGTAATTTTATTCTAACGGTATTTTGATATTAATATATATATATATTTGTGGTCATGGCATAAGCCGTCGTATTATTGACATAAGACAAACATAGAATGGAAAGGTCAGTTGTGGTGTGCCGGAACTGACGAGGAAGTAGGCCTGAAAAAAGAGGGCCTACCTTATAGAATGCTTATAAAAGTGGTGTGGTGGGTGGGACAATTCGCCAGACCCAACAGGTAATGAGGGAAGGGTTGATGCTCCTTAAGGGGAACCAAGCCCCTCCCACAACTTCAGGCCACGCCTTCCATTTGTGGTCATGGCATAAGCCGTCGTATTATTGACATAAGACAAACATAGAATGGAAAGGTCAGTTGTGGTGTGCCGGAACTGACGAGGAAGTAGGCCTGAAAAAAGAGGGCAAAAAGATATAACCATTTATTGTATCATAACTCGACACTACACATTACATATTCATGGTTTTGAAAGCCAGGCGTACTTCTTGTACAGGCTGGGGAATGTAGCGGGTATATGCTGTGGATTTCCATCGGCCTAATATTTTGATAACGTGAGCTGGTATATTCTTTTTTGAAGCTGTCGTTGCGGCTCCTATGCGGAAGGAGTGTCCGGAATAGCTGGCTGGGTTCAAACCTAGCCGGATCAACAACATCCTAACATACATCATGAATTTGCTCGTAGTGAGTACATTACCGTGCAAGGATAGGAGTGGCTGTGTGGGAGCCATATTACAGAAAGCCAGAAGAGTGTCAAAAACTTCCACCGGACACCAGATATTACTAGTGGGGTAATAGGGTATAATGACTGTCTGACCTTTGGCGCTAGTTTTGGTGTGGTGTAGGGATAGTTGATAGTGATCGTGCACCTTTATGAGATCGGATCTAGTGATGAAGGTGAGTGAGTTAACGCTAGTGGTGGTGAATTCTCTGGGTCGCAGAAAACCGTAAAATGCGAGATAGATGGCTGTTTTAATAACACGATTGGTATGACCTTCGAATGGTGAGGTGTCTAGTAGATTTGATAGTGCCTGGAATAATAGATCGTGGATGGGTAGTCTAGCAGGTGAGGGTGTAGGAGTGGAGTTTTTGATACCTTTAAGTATAGCTTTTACTTGGTAGGAGGATAGAAAGCGTTGTTTGTTAGGCCAAGAAGTGAGTATGTGGTGCTGAATACCTGTGATATATAATTTAATGGTGTTGTATGACAATGTTAGATGAAGGTGGCAAAAGGAGATGAAAGCAATAATGGTCTCCATGGAAAACTGGTCAACAATATTAAAGTCCAACAAAAATTTATTAAATACATCAAAAGCTCTACCATATGCCTTCCTAGTATTAGCAGAAAGACCGAGCTGTGAGAGTTGCCACCCATGACATAGCAGCTCTTTTAGTCCCAGACCATTTCCTGCCACTGTGGTACCGGAGTTGGTATTAGGGCAGCTGTTGGAAGGGCTTCCCGGAACTCCTGAAACCGAGACCGTGATAAGTGATCAGCTGCAATATTGAGAAAACCAGGCACATGAAAGCAAGACAAAAGGAAACTGTGTTTAGCGGCCAGCCATGTGAGAGTCCTCATGAACCTCATGATGGCCAAGGAAGAGGAACGTCCCTTATTTACAACATGGCATGTAGCCATGTTGTCTGAGAAGCAACGAACCGTATTCCCAGACCAGCCTGCTCCCCACTTAACTGCTGCCGCTACGATAGGATACAGCTCAAATAGTGCTGAAGTTTCCTTAAACCTGGGGATCTCAGTAATCTCTCCTGGCCATTTACCATACATCCATTTGTTGCCCCAAATAGCGGCAAATCCAGAAGTGGCTGCGGCATCTGTCCAGAGTGATACCGAATTTCTGACCAAACCGGGATAAAAATGCTTTTCCCGTTCCAGTTTAGCAAAAACTCCTTCCACATACGAAGGTCAGCTTTTGCATGTATGTCTAGTGAAATGCGGGATGCGTCAGTTGGAAACATTGGAAACAGGCTAAGCAACCTGGAAATGAATGCTCTCCCCTGTGGAATAATTTTCATTGCGAAATTCAATGAACCCAGCAGGGATTGCAATTCCTTCCTATTACATGAGCCTTTTCCCAAGTAAAGGTCGATGGCATCTGGGGCTACCCAACTGGCTATTGATCACTAAATGCCAAGCGGCGAAGAATTATCAAGCGACGTGACAGATGAGGCCCTACTAGTGGCCAAGCGGCCTTGAGAGGCACTATCTATGATTTGGCGCGTGTGGGATACGTGGCCATTGGCATTATGGCAGGGTGGTGGCCTCTCTGTGACTTGTAAAGGCATAAGACAGAATGGGAGTGACAAGTGAGGCCCTCTCTATGCAACTAAGCGAGGCGGCTAGCTATGAAAGGGCCCGAGGGGATGCCGTACCTCCGAATTGAGGATGGGTGTTGGCCTCGCGGGACCACTAACGTAAGGCGTAGAAGGCCAGAAAAACATACCTAGTGGGTCCTATTTCTTGCCAGTATCTGTATAAACCCTAAAGGTAGGTAGGGAGGGAGAAGTAGTCGAAACGTGACGTACCTGTTGAGTAAGTTGCCAGATAGTATGAGAAGAAGTGTACAGGAGATCTGTCGTAATCTACAAGAGTAATTGACGTTTGTATGGGTAAAATAAAACGAAATTGTGCCCCTAAATCCCCAGCTAATCTGATACCTACCAGTAGTACTTCACTAGTAGTGAATTTTGCAGAAAGTAGGACACGTGACCCAGGTGAGCTGTAGTAACCTACGAGATTAACATGAGTTCGTAAGGGTTGAAATATGTAGCCCTTGACCCCCTGCTGATCAGATACCTATAAATAATATTCCAACAGTTTAGGTGACTGGGACCTGAATACTACGAAGTGCTAGGATGCTTATACCTAGTAATATAGAAAAATCTTTGAGGAATCTGGTCTGGCGTGACCCATGAAGGTATAATTAAATATAGGAACAGACCTATGTAGAGTGAAACAGTGGTGGGGTAGCGGAACCCAGAGGAATTAATGTAGAACACTGAAAACAAGAGGTCTCTAATTAATAGACCGTTAAGTATGTCATGACAAAATGTCCTTATATTGATACTCATACAATGCATACAACACTGGACTACTGAAACTGTAATCTTACAAATGATTGAGGTCGTGAATATAACCTTTCTGATCAGCAGGGTTGTGCAAGCAACTAAAAGTACTGAAAACTGACCACCAGAGGTCTTCTTAGTGCATATCATAATTATACCACATACAAGACTAGAGATTCGGCATACGAAATAGTCATAAGGTGACTGAGTGTAAATGCATTGTTCAATTTAATTAATAAAACATATTTAACGAATTGCCCAACAAACTTTAACCAGCATAAGATATCTTATAATCATAACTGAAAATATCATTTACTTGTACCAGCTGCCATAACTTTAATAACCACCAGGGGTCGTGGAATGTATATTGAGAGAGAAATCAGTGACAATGAACCAGCCACCAGAGGTCGCCCTAGGGCATACAACAAGTTGTAACATAAAAGTGAAGCAGCTTTCGGCAAACGAACGGGCATAATATGAATGTAGCGAATTGCCCTATACGAATTAAAATGTAACATGCTATGCGTATACAAGCAGAAAACCGAACGCCGGTATTCGTATAAATATTTACCGAAGAGTTTCCACGTGTGCGACTGTACAATTAGGATGACGTAAAACGGCCGCGCCGAAATTGCGACGGCCGTAAACTTACGATTTTGCCGTAACGAAAGCGCAGCGAAACGCCCGGCCAGGAAATGAAGCCAGACGGGCGGAACAGGATGGGACAGCACTTGTTGGGACCCAGGAAGCTACCCACAGTGAAACAGGTAAGTAGAATGGCGCCAGAACAACCGGAAGTGACGATCTCTCTACCCACAATTCGCCAGACCCAACAGGTAATGAGGGAAGGGTTGATGCTCCTTAAGAAGGGGAACCAAGCCCCTCCCACAACTTCAGGCCACGCCTTCCATATATATATATTTATATCAAAATACACTTAGAATGTAATGATATATATATATATATATATATATATATATATGTATAAATAAATAAATAAAAATAATATGTATATATATTTAAATTCTATGTGCATATTTATGTAATATTTTTACCTAATTAAGTAATTTTATTGATTGCAATTTGAGGGACATACCTGACAAGCCAAGCCGAAAGTCCAGAGAATTTAATTTGCTAGCACTGTGTTTAACCCTGTAACTTTTTATGACACCCTAAAACCTGTACATGGGGGGTACTGTTTTACTCGGGAGACTTTGCTGAACACAAATATTAATGTTTCAAAACAGTAAAACACATCACAGCGATGATATTGTCAGTGAAAGTTACTTTTTTTCATTTTTCACACACAAACACCACTTTCACTGATGATATTTATTGCTGTGATATGTTTTACTGTTCTGAAACACTAATATTTGTGTTCATTGAAGTTTCCTGAGTATAACAGTACCCCACATTTAGAGGTTTAATAGTGTTTGTGAAAGTTACAGGGTCAAATATAAGGCTTGATTTTACTTTTACTTTTTTTTAATTGAAATTTGTGAGATTGGTTATGCTGCCTTTGAGAGCGTATGGTAGCCCAGGAATGAGAATTACCCCCATGATGGCATACCATTTACAAAAGAAGACAACCCAAGGTATTGCAAATCGGGTACGTTCAGCCTTTTTTAATAGCCACTTAGTCACAAACACTGGCCAAAGTTAGCGTTTTTTGCATTTTTAACACAAACAAATATAAATGCTAACTTTGGCCAGTGTTTGTGACTAAGTGGCTACTAAAAAAGACTGGACATACCCCATATTGAATACCATGGCTTGTCTACTTTAAAAAAATATGTTTACAATGTCACTAATGATAAATTTAAAAAATATATATATTGAAACAGCAATTTCCTACTTGTACTTATAGTCCTATAACTTGCAAAAAAAAGCATGTAAACACTGGGTATGTTTAAACTCAAGACAAAATTTTGAATCTATTTAGCAGTTTTTTCATTAGCTTTTGTAGAAAAGTAAAAGATTTTTCAAATAAAAGTCCAAAAACATTTTTTCTTTTCAATTTTTTACCATATTTTATTTTTTACAGCTAAACACTAACACCACAAAAGTGTCAAAACCGCTCTGGTCCTTAACGTACAACATGGCCAAAACAGGCCGGTCCTTAAGGGGTTAATTAACTGCATGTTTTCATTTGAGATATACCTACAAAACAGTGTTTTTATTTTTTGTTTGTATTTTAGCAGTGGAGTGCCCCTTAATATTTGAAATTTACTTTGAATTCTCACATAAGTAATGTTGAAAATATTTTTTTTTACATTGA
>OW240912.1:179272386-179300550 GCA_933207985.1 Pelobates cultripes
GCTACACAAGTAAGATCTGTCAAGTGAATCTAAATGAAACAAGATTTTGCAGACATCACACAATTTATCAGTACTGATGAGTCTGGAAATAGTCACTAAAACATTGCTGTAGGCTCCTATATCTCTCTATAACTAGAGTATCCCTTGTACATATCTAAGTAAATTCAACACAACTGTTGCAGATAATATATACAATACACGCAGAGGTCCCAATGCAACACAATATAACAGTTAAGCATCCACAGGCATCTTTTGCATAGGCTACTGTTCACCATGAAGTAAACCCTACATTTGTGCACAAAAGGATATTAAGGAAACATTTTACAATGAACATTGTGGACTTCAAGAATCTGCACTTTTTGTGAAATGAGAAGAAAAAAAACAAGACACTCTTTATACATAAAGCATTTCAGCGAGCTAGACTACTTTATGGGCCTGGGGTGTCCCTTTAAATGATAAATATTATGTGTGGTGAAAACAAGGCACTTTTATTTTATCTGAAGCATAGTGGTTATAAAATCATGGTCTGAGGCCAATTTGCAGTTTCTGGATCAGGATGGTTTGTAGCTATTGAGACAACATCTGACCTGTAAAAGAAAATTCTACAGGAGATGATCTGGGTATACATTTAAAAAGTCAAACCTGACAGGCCGTGGCTCATGTAGCAAACAGCAATACTAAATATACAAGAAAATCTCCAAACTGAAATGGAAAAGCAGGAGAAAGGTTGCTTTTTTCAATCACAAATCATAGTCTTGAACTAAGCACAGTTTTTTTGTTTTTGTTTTTTTTGTTTTGTTTTTTTTAAATAATTCTTTATTTTTGCTGTGCATACTTTTACAAAACAGGCTTGCATTACCACAACAGTATGAGCAAGCATTCAGAAAACATACAAGAGATACAACGTTAACGTGGTAGAGAGTAACAGCACAATTTTTAAAGAAATAAATAAGTTCAAGCTAGTCAGAGAGGAGTTAAAAATTATTGAAAAGTATTGAAAATAATAAACTTGCTCCGTCCTTGCATGTCAGTATAGTAGTGGTCGGAAATAGTTGTGGTCAAGCTGTACAATCTGAAATTATGGTCTAACAGAATTAGGAGAGATAAACATACAAGCAGGTTTACCTTGCTTAGGGTTGCATCAGGTTATATGAAATAATGCAATTAGAGTGTGCTAGACATATATGGTGTAGGTAGTGGATGCTACAGAGGTTATGCAGTAGGCAGTGTAATCTCGGCGTACTGATGAGTCGGTCATTATGTCTCAAGTAGTTACAGGTCTGAGTTGTGCACCTTGTTAGAGGAGTTACCACTGGGTGTGGGTGTCACATCAATAAAAGGGCACCGTAAGTCACACAGTGACACAAAAAGTCAAATATACAGCAACAGGTCAGAAGCACATAAAAACAAAATCAAACCAAACATGAGAGCGGGACTTTGACAACCCAAAGCAGGAGAGTGGTAGGCCTATCGCCAGTGAGAGTCCCTGGTCATCCTATTCCCAATATTGGGAAGTTGCTGGAGTATACTGGAGGGTCAAGTTCTCTTTTCCCCGCTGTCAGGCTCGGTGAATGTTGCTGGGTGTTCTGCTGGAGATCTCTTCTGGATGCACAGGGAAACTGGGCAGCAGGCGTGACTGTGTGGTGCCGGTTGCTTTCCGCTTCAGGAGCTGGTCTCAGGGCTTGACTCTTGGTGTGCCGCTGGTGGGAACCCTTTGAGAGCGCCAATTTGGTACCTGCTGCTTTGCGTGGTGGTGGTGGATGGCAGCGTGGCGTCTTTGAAATTGGGATGCTTTCTGCGCCTCCTCCCTCGCTTCTGCACTGTCAGAGTTGTGATTTTGTGGATGCGTATAGGTTTTGCTGCAGTTGGAGCAGTGGGTTGTCGAGCAATATTTGTGGCTGCTGGTGACGGTGCCCTTTCAGCAAGTTTAGTCCATAATTGTGCCGAGAAGTGATCAAAGGCAGTTGATATGCAGTCTTTATGGGGGGCCCAGAGGTCAGGTCTCCATGTGGCCGCCATCTTTGCTGCGTGCATGTGGCCCAGTAGTTTCTGTCGCTTGGCCCCCTGTAACCATTCTGTACCAAGCTGTGTAAAGGTGGATGTCTAGTGGGGACCGGGCTAACCGGATCCAAAAGGGGGGGGAGTGGTCCGGCCGAGTAGCTTGTCCAGTATGGGGGCGGAAAGAGCGGCCGCCTCTCCCCAGCTCCAACTCCAGTAGGCCGCGGTGCAGCTTTCCGGACTCCAGACTGTGACTCAGATGAGATGTCAGTCGCTTCAGTGGTGTACCCCCAATGTGGGAAGTGCACAACGGGAGTATTTTGCTATTGTGCAGCTGTGGGTACCCTGAAATCTCCCAGCACAGTTTTAATGTTGTGATGTGAAATGAACAGTTCATGCAGGACATTCCAGAAAATCAATGCCTTGAAGTGTGATGGAATTTCGGTGAAATGTAAATTTAGTAGGCCGAGATTTCCAAGTGGCATATTTGTATGTTGTATCAGTTAGTTTGTTACACGTAGCTAAGGTACTGTCATCAATGTACTGAGCATGTGCAGGAATGCAGGAACTGAAATCACACTCCTTTCTCCTTTGTTTCGGATGAGCCATGTGGTCTGCCCATATGAGGAAATCCAAATGCTGTCCGCTGATTGGTTAAGGGTATGTGCGGGTGGAGCTATTAATGGGAGGAGTTATAGTTCTATAAAAAGCATGTACTCCATGTGTTCACCCCTCAGACCTGTTTTGGAACGTTAGTTCATCTGAGGCCCGATCGGTATTTAATAAAGACCTCTTACTTCCTGAAAACCTGCATCCATCTCTCTGTGTCTGGCTTTTGCAAGTTTACTCGGTTACATCTTTGGTGCATTGGGTCCGGGAACCTCATCGAACGGAAGCTGGCGCAGAGATTTGAGACGGTAAACTTTTTACCAACGTTCTCTACGGCAGCACCCCTGAACTTCTGCGTGGACATCCCTTCATCTCGGCGCCACTGGGCTGCTTCGCCCAGGAGATCATCAGCCTTCACATAGTAAGTACCGGGGTGCCCCGTCGATGAGTGTGAGCCCAGGTTCAGGAACGAAGAGGTAAGACTGATACCGTAAGAGCGGTAGGCCCACAAGGGGTTTTATATTTGGAACCGGTTATTGGATTGCCCCCTCCCTCTGGAGGGAAGAAGCGAAGGCGCACCACTTATCTGGAAATTAGACGCTCTGTAGTCAGCCTGTCTAATATAGGTGGATTGGGTCAGGCTAAATCTTGTTGTAAATAGTTTATGCTGGACACCGGTGTCCTGTCTTGTCTAGCGTGTCTAGGTGTAAATGTCGGTCGATAGGTCGGGGAGGCCGGCGAGACTAAGCAGATTCTGGTGTACATTCAGTCTGCTAGTTCTTAACCTATCTTGGCTAAGTGTGCCCTGTTGTTAATTCAGCCACTAGACTATTGATAGAGTAGATAGACTAAATGGGTACTGTTGTAAATTCCACCCACTAGTTCGCTATATGTGGTGCTTGGGCAGCATAGACTAACCGAATCCTGTTGTAAATAGTTCGATATTTCTCGAGGTGCTGGCCAATTAGAATAGTTGGGATTATTGTAAATGTTGTTAAATATACTGTGGTTGGTGAATTGGTGAATTGTATGTCCTGCTAGAAAGCTTGAGCTCTGCCGTCTAGTGGGAGTGTAAATTGTGTGTATACTGTATAATAGCACACGGTATTATAACCATTAACATGTACTATAACTACTGACGTTGTGTAAAAATTACTAAAAACTGTTGTCTTATGTTATATGTGTAACACCATAACTGTTACTAACTGATCTGTGACTTTAAAACTGTATTATAACCACTTGCTAACCGGACCATAACCACTGATTGTAAAGATGAGGTTACTAGAATGTGATATAGTCGGTTAGTTAAAAGTTGATTTATAATGTGGATAATTGTAGGGTTTGATTTATAGTTACAGAGATAAGTATCTAGTGTTTGGTAAATCTTTGGGAGTGACACGTCGTGATATCACTGTATGGACGAGAATTCTCTACGTGTTTTCGTGTGTGTTTGGCTGTGCCATGTGGTGCTGTTGCCAGGGAAACAAGTGTGATCGTTGGAAGTGTGTTTGGGGTATTGTGTTTCTTTGTATTAGACGCTCCGTTGCCAGTATGGGTGCGTCTGACTCAAAGATTGTTGATCCCTTGTCGTGTATGTTGAAAAACTTTGCAAAGGGATATAAAGTTTGTGATTTTGGGGTGAAATTATCCCCAAATCATTTGACTACATTATGTAGTAGAGAATGGCCTATCTTGGTGACCGCATGGCCTCCACGTGGTAGTCTTGATCTAACTCTAGTACAACGTGTGCACGCAGTTGTATCTAGTAGGCCTGAATTCTATGATCAGTTTCCGTATATTGATTGTTGGAAACAGATTGTGGAAGAATTGCCTAAATGGATTAAGGTATGCCATGAGGAGCAATGTCGCCTCATGGTGGCCAGGACTCGCCTGTCCATCAGGGCCGCAACCCTGCCCATTTTAGACTCTCCCTCTGAGTCTGAACTTCCCTCCCCACCCCCTTACTCCTACTCTAAGGTTAGAGGAGGTGCTGATGGTGTTGCCACTCCCCCTTCCCCATTGTCCCTGCCCACTCATTTATCTAGTTTAGAGCCCAGCCCACTTGCCCTGAGTCCTCCCCTTCCGGTACCTACCTCCACTAGTTCTATATATCCGGAATTAACGTCACTTATGGTTCCTGGTCAGGCTCCTCTCAGCCCGGCCCGCAACATCCTGTCGACTGAACTTCCGCCAGGTAAAATTTACCCGCCTCATTCTCCTTACCTTACTACCCCTAGACCGGAACTTACTATAAAACAGCCTTGCCGAAGTCCTATATTAACCCGACAGAGGACTGGTACCCTTCAACCCCGACATTACCAAATGCCCCGTATACGAAGAGTTATGAGTCTTCCAATTGAATAGATCAGTTGTGGTGAAGGGGACATAGACACTGGATCTGCACGTTGATGAAAATGGCCAAATACAACGAGCAGATCCAGTGTTTGTCTATGTCCCCTTCACCACAACTGATCTATTCAATTGGAAGACTCATAACTCTTGGTATACCGACAAACCTCAAATCATGACAGATTTGGTTACCTCTGTTGTACAAACACACAATCCCACCTGGGCCGATTGCCAGCACATATTATTAACTTTATTTAATTGTGAGGAAAGGACCCGGATTAATCAAGCGGCTATTAAAACACTTGAGGAAACGGCCCGTACTCAAAATCAGCCCAATCCAGCTGCATAGGCTGCAGCCCATTTTCCAAATGTTGACCCAAATTGGAATGTGAATGGTGCTGATATGCCCCAATTAAGGGCTTATCGGGAAGCCTTTATTGCTGGCATGAAGGCAGGAGGGAAGAAGGCAATCAACATGTCAAAGACGGCTGAGGTGCAAAAGGTTGATGAGTCACCTAGTGCCTTTTATTAAAGATTATTGAGTCATATAGATTGTATACTCCTCTTAATCCAGAGGCCCCTGAGAATTCTCGAATGATTAACTCAGCATTTGTCAGCCAGGCCTAAGGTGATATTAAAAGAAAATTGCAAAAGTTAGAGGGATTTGTAGGAATGTCCATATCACAGCTAATGGAGATCGCAAATAAAGTATATATGAATAGGGAAACTGAGATAAAGCAGGAGGAAGAACATAAAATGAGGAAGAAGGCAGAAATGCTAGCGATAGCTATCACAAGTGTAGAAAGACAGGGAAGGGAGTCGAGAATAGGCTGAGTAAGGGACCTTTAAGTAGGAATCAATGTGCATTTTGTAGAGAGGAAGGACATTGGAAGAATGAGTGTCCACAGAGAGAGCATTATGAAAATAATAGACAAGGAGAGAGAAAAGTACGGGGAGGTTATAGTTGTAGTTATAGAGGAAGAGGAAGTTTTGGAGGATACGGTGGGAATAGTAGAGGGAGTGTTCAAGGAGATAGATATTATCCACCTACTCAGAGACCAAGAGAAAGAGAGGATAGAGATTTTGTGGGTCTGGCTGACACTATCATGGAAGACTATTGATACCGAACGGGCTCCATCCCCCTTGGCCGAGCGGAGCCTATGGTCGATGTAGCAATAGGGGGAAAGAGAAGTTCTTTCATGATTGACACTGGTGCTGAACATTCCGTGGTGACTAATCTGGTGGCTCCGCCTTCAGGAAAAACTATAACTGTGATATGAGCTACTGGGAGAAGCACAGCTAGACCGGTTCTTAAAAGTCGCACGCACTTGCATTCTGGGAGGACATTTGGTGAAGCACCAGTTCCTATATATGCCAGAGTGTCCGATTCAACTTCTAGGACAAGATCTATTATCGAAGCTTCAATCCCAGATAACTTTTCTACCCAATGGATCAACATCTCTGAGGCATAATGGCGGTATCGGTGCCAAGGGAAGAAGAATGGCGCTTCTACTCCATAATGACGAGTGTAAACCCTAAGAGTGATGAACCTTTATTTGACATTCCATGAGTATAGGCAGAGAATAATCCACCTGGGCTTGCTCGTAATATTCCACCTATACATACTGAACTAAAGCTTGGGGCCTATCCTGTGAGCCTACGTCAGTATCATATACCTCAAAAGGCTAAGAAAAACATACAGACCTACTTGGATAAGTTCGTAAGGTATGGCATCCTAAAATTCTGTACTTCCCCCTGGAACACTCCATTATTACCTGTTCAGAAACCAGGATCCGATGAATATCGTCCTGTACAAGATTTGAGAGCAGTTAATGATGCAGTAGTCAATATACACCCAGTTGTACCCAACCCTTATAATCTGCTTGCTTTGATACCAGGTGGGGCAACCTACTTCATAGTTCTAGACCTTAAGGATGCTTTCTTTTGCCTTCGGATTGCTGCTGAGAGTCAGTGTATCTTTGCTTTCCAATGGTGTTACAGGTTCAAAGCGTTAGATGACCTGGACCAGACTACCTCAAGGGTTCAAGAATTCACCTACCCTATTTGGATCTGCATTATGTCAGGATTTGCAAGATTTCAAGTCCATCCCAGGAGAATGTGTATTGCTTCAATACGTGGATGATCTTTTGATAGCGGCTGTTACTAAAGAGATATGCCAACAAGCAACTTATGATTTACTTCACATTCTATGGAGAGCAGGATACAAGGTATCAAGGAAGAAAGCGCAATTGTGCCAGTCAACTGTTAAATATTTAGGATTCCATATTTCCAAAGGTCAAAGAATAATGGGACCTGAAAGAAAAGAAGCAGTGTGTCGGATATCTATACCTAAGAATAGAAGACAAGTGCGAGAATTCTTAGGAGCAGCAGGATTCTGTAGGATATGGATTCCTAATTATGCGATACTGGCGAAACCTCTATATGAAGCTGTGAAAGGCACAGAATATGACCCCTTTTTGTGGACCTCTGAACAACAGAAGGCATTTGAGGATGTTAAGAAAGCACTTATGAGTGCCCCAGCCCTAGGTCTACCAGATCACACGCGTCATTTCTATCTGTATGTACATGTGCAAAGAAGAATGGCTGCGGGAGTATGGCAAAGACCTGTAGCTTATATGTCCAAACAGTTGGATGCAGTGGCCAGTGGTCTTCCACCTTGTCTGCGAGCAGTGGCCGCCGCTGCCCTGTTGGTAGCAGAAGCTGACAAGCTCACATTGGGTCAGGAACTTTATGTGAGAGTACCCCATGCAGTACAGACCCTATTGGATTACAAAGGAAATCATTGGTGTAGCAACAGTCGAATGACCAATTATCAAGCTATGTTATGTGAAAATCCAAGAGTATACCTCAAAACTGTCAATAATTTGAATCCAGCTACCCTTCTGCCCCAGACTACTGAAAGTCAACATGATTGTTTGGAGATAATGGATAAAATGTTTTCAAGCAGGCATGATCTCTATGATTTCCCCATCCGAATCCGGACATACAGTATTATACGGATGGTAGTAGTTATGTGAAAGAAGGTATACTTTATGCAGGGTAGGCGGTAACAACCATAGACAAGGTGATAGAAGCACGGCCACTGTCGAAAGGGACATCAGCACAGAAGGCGGAACTGATTGCATTAACAAGGGCCTTCTGTGCTGAAGGGTTGAGAGTGAATATTTACACAGATTTGAAATACACTTTTCTAACCACCCATGCCCATGGAGCATTGTATGAAGAAAGGGGGTTGTTGAATTCAGAAGGGAAAGAAATCAAGTATGCAGCAGAAATACTCCAACTGTTAGAGGCGGTATGGGAACCGAAGGAAGTCGGTATTATACATTGCAGGGCACATCTGAAAGGTGATAGTGATGCAGTAAAAGGAAATTGCATGGCCGATAGTGCAGCAAAACATGCCGCTCTCTATTATCTCTATTTTATGATAGTGTAATAATATAATGTTGGACTACAGTACAAACTACAGAAAGCAATTGACTGAATTGCTCCCCTCTGCAAATAGCTTTAGAACTAAGACATCTAGTTTCAATGTATGTAAATGTAGTGCTCAATAATTCATCGATGATTCTTTAATATAACAATCTGTAAACATTCAAATTTGAGTATCATTTAAGCCAGGCTGAATTATAGTCTCTGTCCGTGGTACTGAGGAAGGTGACAGAACATGCAAGGTCTACACCATGGTTGCCAAAGCTACTTTAATAGGGTTATTAATTATAGTGTAATCTGTCTGGAATCCAAATATATTCAATGTGAATGTTAAATTTCAGGCTAAACATTCTAGACTAACTATTTCAATGTTGGTTTAAAATGTGAAATTCACTTTGAATCCCCAATACTTCACAATCAAACCAACTATGCCATTTTTTTCTCTCTCCCAAACCCAGGATAGGCTGATAATTACACAGACTGAGATACATATTCTCACATAGGGTTATTCACTAAAGTATACATTTCAGGAATTTTAAATTAAGGCGAAATTATTCGATCTGGTAGCATAGCTGACTAGAACACATTTTCCAGTTTGGCCATTTTGGCCTTAAAGCTGAAATTGTGTTTGATAGAAATAGATCAAATCCATGTGTTTAATAAATAGCAGTATTCAAGTAGAGAGTACATCAAATTTCAGGTTCATAATAACCCACCAGTTGAGACACGAATCTAGTGCGAAGCAGGTTTACATTTTTACTGCAGGCTGGAGTTGTCCAATTTGTAATATCTTATATAAATAATGCATTAAAAATATGAGCATAAATAATTAAAAAGAAGATACAGTACATTTGAGTTACTCACAAGATCTTCTCAATAACCTCCTGCTGTAAGTTCTGTCCAGACTAGTGGGCAGCTGACAAATCATTGCTTTCCCACTGTTTTTGATGGAAACAGAGCTTAATTCAACAGGGAGTTTATCAGTTTATCCTTGCATCATAATGTAATATATAATAATATTGTAAATATCATGTTTTTTATGGTTTCTGTATTGCATTGTTTTTCAAATAGCCTGTCCAAAATGAAGCAAGTTGAGATCACACATGAACATGGGCTGCCAGTAGCATATACAGTTGGGCTCAAACGTGTGCATACCCTGGCAGAAATTGTGAGATTTTGGCATTGATTTAGAAAATATGACTGATCATGCAAAAAATTTATTTTATTGAAGGATAGTGATCATATGAAGCCATTTATTATCATATAGTTGTTTGGCTCCTTTTTAACCCCTTAAGGACACATGGCATGTCTGACATGTCATTATTCCATTTTATTCCAGAAGCTTGGTCCTTAAGGGGTTAAATCATAATTACATAGTTACATAGTTACGTAGCTGAAAAGAGACTTGCGTCCATCAAGTTCAGACTTCCTCACAATTGTTTTTTGCTGTTGATCCAAAAGAAGGCAAAAAAAAAACAGTTTGAAGCACAATTTTGCAACAAGCTTGGAAAAAAAATCCTTCTTGACCCCAGAGTGGCAGTCAGATTTATCCTTGGATCAAGCAGTTATTACATTAATGATAACAGAAATCACCCAAACGACCCTGATCAAAAGTTTACATACCCTTAAATGTTTGGCCTTGTAACAGACACACAAGGTGACACACACAGGGTAAAATGGCAATTAAATGTTAATTTCCCACACCTGTGGCTATTTAAATTGCAATTAGTGTATGTGTATAAATAATCAATGAGTTTTTTAGCTCTCACGTGGATGCACTAAGCAGGCTAGATACTGAGCTATGGGAAGCAGAAAAGAACTGTCAAAAGACCTGCGTAACAAAATAATGGAACTTTTTAAAGAAGGGAAAGGATATGAATAGATATCCAAAGCTTGAAAATGCCAGTCAGTGCTGTTCAAACACTTTTAAGAAGTGGAAAATTCAGGGATGTCTTGATACCAAACCAAGATCAGGTAGACCAAGAAATATTATAGCCACAACTGCCAGAAGAATTATTCGGGATACAAACAAAAACCCACAGGTAAACTCAGGAGAAATACAGGCTGCTCTGGAAAAAGACAATGTTGTTGTTTCAAGTAGCACAGTACAACGATAATTGAACAGAAATGTGCTGCATGGTCGAGTTTCCAGAAAGAAGCCTTTACTGAGCTAATGCCACAAATAAGCCTGGTTTGTTTATTTATTTATTACTGGTATTTATAAAGTGCCAACATATTCCGCAGCGCTGTAAAATTAGTGGAGGACCTACAATATACACAGACAAAAAAGGTAGAGAGGGCCCTGCCTGTAAGCTGATTTATAGCCATCTAAGCTCTTTTATACAAAGTTCTTAGCAAGATAGCCAATTAGCTTACAATCTTGACTTGCCTCACAGCTTTTGTGACTCTCTTGGACTTTCCAGCATGACGATGACTCTCAGCACAAGGCCAAGTTGATGTTAACAGTGGTTACAGCAGAAAAAGGTGAAGGTCCTGGAGAGGCCATCACAGTGTCCTGACCTTAATATTATCGAGCCACTCTAGGGAGATCTCAAACGTGCAGTTCATGCAAGACAACCAAAGACTTTGCATGACCTGGAGGCATTTGCCAAGACAATTGGGCAGCTATACCACCTGCAAGAATTAGGAGCCTCATAGACAACTATTAAAAATGACTGCATTCATTTATGCTAAAGGGGGCAATACACAGTATTAAGAACTAAGGGTATTCAGACTTTTGAACAGTGGTCATTTCCTTTTTTGATTTGTTGCCATGTTTTGTTTTATGATTGTGCTATTCTGTTATAACCTACAGTTGAATATGAATCCCATAAGATATAAAGAAATGTGTTTCGCCTGCTCACTCATGTTTTCTTTAAAAATGGTACATATATCACCAATTTTCCAAGGGTATGCAAACTTTTGAGCACAACTGTAAGAATGAATGCTTAGCACTCCTGCTTTTAACATGAATGACAAACGAACTTGCTTGTGTGTTGCCAGTTTTATTAACAGACTTTACAGGGTTTTATAACACTGCTAGGAAGATGTAGTTTAGATCTTAAAAAAAAACCTGGCAGTAACCAGGTTGAAAATACCAAAACCCCAAAATTGCTCTATGCAGCTTTTCTATAACCATATAATGTCAAAGGTTTTAGCAAATTGTATATAGCTTTACACGTAAGCACGGACAAACAGACAGAGATAAATAGAAAGATAGATACACAGTTGGATGGATGGATGGACAGATGAACAGCTAAAAGACTTATAAAATAATAGATAGACTGACAGATGCATATACTACATTTCAGTTCCAACTTGCAACAGCATAGTTAATAAAAAAGGAACCCTCATTTTTCAACAAAAAACATGGCATGAAAAATCTGTTATTTTCATTACCTGCATGTAACAGTGCCTTTGCCTGAGGAGTAATTGTAATTTCTGACGAAGTCTTTGAGAGCACAATGGTGACTAAAGATGACAGAATACCTTCTCTACTGGTTCTATGACTGACTGATAACCACAAGATGGACTTTAATATAATTATATTTCCCTTGCGAAGTGAAGTAACTTCAGCTGCTCACTGTGTAGAAAATGAATGGAAATTGCACCTTCAGCTAAGTGGATACTCTGTTCAGCTCTCATTGTGTAATCATCACTCTGTCACTTGAATTTAGGTTAACGGTAAACATTTTCATCTTCAGAATCCTGGTACACTAAAAACATTGTCAAGTTTTCCAATTAAGTCATCAGAACATGATCCTACATTAGTGATTCTACAAAACAGGCATGTCTGACCTTTCATGTCTGTTTCTGCAGTGCTATTCACAGCACTCTAGCCATGAATGCAAGACAGCTACATTATTTAATCAACACACTGCAATCACTATAATTTCTGTCATCACCGATCAATGTCACAGGTAAATTTAACGTCAAGTCTTTAGCTGTTTCACATCAACTAAATAACGAAATGAAAGAATGAATAAATAAAACACAAACAAATTAATGAAAAGGGAAGGAGGACGGAAGGAAGGATTGAAGGTAAAGATGGATGAAGCTGTTGCAGGCCAAAAATTGCTTCCTCAGCAGTAACATAACGATGACAGCATCCTTGTTTCAAAAGCATAACAGATATGTGTTTTTCCTAATAGTGTACCATGCACTACCTCATTATTATATTTTATATATATATATATATATATATATATATATATACACACATACATGACAGTATTAGAGAAACACTTCATTGAAAATGTATTTAACAATTTAGTAGATATACACCCAAAGAAAAGCCACATGTATTTTTCCCCGCATGTTTTCTTTCGGGGTATATGAAAACAAAATAGCTTTCAGTCTGTACCAAAGAATACTCCAATCAAAGACTTCCCTTTGAGAAGCTTCTCTGCAGGAGCTGCAAGTGTGCGCATGCGCATATAATTGTGGCTTTCCTTTGTTTTTCAATGAGCTTTAATGCAGTTCACTATGAAAGGGGAAAGGACAGGTGCACGCCAGCCCAGCTTGCCAACTGCTTCAGTTAGCTCTGTGGAGCTAACCAAAGCGGTAGAAAATAGTTGTTTCTGCGCCTTTATGTTTGTTACTTTAACAAAAATCTCCTGATTTTTGAACCCCTCCCTATCACAAGTGCCTCATTGCAGGCCATATTTAAAAAGCTTGAAGTAAACTTTTAAAATGCAGACAGCCTTCAGAGGATGGACATCTCAGGTAAGAGAGTTTAACTTTTAAGAAAAATAGGTTGATACACGGTAGGACCTGCTAAAATTTATGTACATTGGCCTTATGGCTTATGCACTGTATGATAGTATTAAAGGACCACTCTAGGCACCCAGACCACTTCAGCTTAATGAAGTGGTCTGGGTGCCAGGTCCAGCTAGGGTTAACCCATTTTTTCATAAACATAGCAGTTTCAGAGAAACTGCTATGTTTATGAATGGGTTAAGCCTTCCCCTATTTCCTCTAGTGGCTGTCTCATTGACAGCCGCTAGAGGCGCTTGCGTGCTTCTCACTGTGATTTTCACAGTGAGAGCACGCCAGCATCCATAGGAAAGCATTATGAATGCTTTCCTATGTGACCGGCTGAATGCGCGCGCAGCTTTTGCCGCGCGTGTGCATTCCGTCGACGGGGAGGAGAAGAGGAGGATCGGAGGAGTAGAGCTCCCCGCCCAGCGCTGGAAAAAGGTAAGTTTTAACCCCTTTCCCCCTTCCAGAGCCGGGCGGGAGGGGGACTCTGAGGGTGGGGGCACCCTCAGGGCTCTATAGTGCCAGGAAAACGAGTATGTTTTCCTGGCACTATAGTGGTCCTTTAAGCTTCTGCAATGTATTTTTGTATACTGCAACTAAGTCATGTTATGGTGTTTAAAATGAGTTTGAAATATAGTACAGGGACCCATTTAAAATGGTTTAAACACTGAAGACAGGGACGGTGCCAGGGGACTGCAGGCACTATAAAAACTTCAATGAGATGATGTGCTTATAAGGCCTAAATAGCACCTTTTAGTTTTGCCTTGTTATATCAGAACTGCATTAAAGAAGAAATGGGTATAATATTTATTTTCATCAAACTGGAGTTTCATTTTTTTTAATCAGTTGCATATGACCATGGATGTCCAGCTGTCCTGGTGATGGCTGCAGTTAGAGGCAAGAAAAGACATGGTAAAAATGGTTTTAATATTAATTTCCCTGGTCTAGGATAACCTAGAAAATGTGTTTTGTTAGATTTTGCGTTGGCTTCACTGAACATTCACTATATTGTCTTCAGCTATACGGACTGATCCTGCCAATAATAATTTTGTAAAGGAACTTGAATCCATTACATTCAATTACTCTAAATTGTTTAAATGAAATCCAATTGCTGATTTAATTGTCTATGTATTATTCCAATAGCATAATGGTGCACAACTTGACTCAACTCTAGAATGCACATGGCCACCGTATAGGTAACTGCTTGTGATTTTCAAGCAGAGCTAATCAGCTCTGCCAATAGGTTCCTTGTGAAAAGTGCACTTATTTGATGCATTGTTTGTTGGAAATGTATGCTTAATAATAGCAATGCTTGAGGGAGAGACAAGCATTAATATGTTCTGTATGTAGACAGGAAATTGTGCTTAGACAGGAAGTGTGGTCTAAGAGTTTGTGTGTGTCAAGAAGTGACAAGAAGTCATGCTATGTCTAGACGGGGGAGAATTCCTAGAGATTGCTTAGTGCCAGACAGGATGTGATGCATTAACAATATGTATGCTTTCCAGGAAAATGTGTATACCAATAGTGGTGTGTGTGTGTTCTTAGACAGGAAATAATGTCTGATAAATACTTCTGTGTCTCCTAATGGGATGTAGTGCATAGTAATAGCTGTGTGTTATACAGGAAGTATAGCACAAAACATGTCAGACATGAGGCAGTGCATGATAAGCAGCTGTGTGTCAGACAGGAAGTAGTATATGGCAGACAGCTGACTTTCATACAGGTAGCAGTGTATGACAGATACCAATGTCTGTCAGACAGGAAGCACTGTGTGATAGATAACTGTCTGACGGAAAGTACTGTATGGTACACAGCTGTATGCTACAAAGGGGGCAATGTGTGTGACAGATAGCTGTGTGAATCAGACATGAGGCACTAAATGACACGCAGCTGTGTGTGTCAAACAGGAAGCACTGTATGACAGATAGCTGTGTGTATCAGGCATGATGCAATCTATGACAGATGGTGTGTTCAACAGTAAGCAGTGTATGACAGAACGCTGTGTGTGTGTGTCAGACAGGAAGCAGTGTATAACTGTGCGTATCAGATAGATATTGTATGATAGATAACACACCGTTTACAACATATAAAAGTGACACAATTTCTTATTCTGGAGCTGTCCAACCCTGGCCTTTGGCTCTTTGACATCATCAGACAGACAATTATAATAAATGTGGTACAGAAGCAATATAGTTGCAAACAGAATTAATGGGACACATTAGGGGAGATTTATCACAGCATCATCAACAAATTGGCATGATTGTATATGTGTAATTTGTGGAGCAATTTATTAAATCTGTCATTTTTTTCCCCCTCGTCTTCTTTTTTCCTCCCACCCAGTGTCGGAAGTAATGAACACAGAACCCCAACCGAGAAAAAGTAATCTTATCTAAATTTGCACATATATGTTTTTCTTATTTTTCCACTGACATTCATACAGGCATTCAGTTATACTTACACAATCATAAAGATACAGTCATAAGGCACAATCAGACACACACCTTAAAGGACCACTATAGGCACCCAGACCACTTCAGCTTGATGAAGTGGTCTGGGTGCCTGGTCCAGCTAGGTTTAACACTTTTTTTTATAAACATAGCAGTTTCAGAGAAACTGCTATGTTTATAACAGGGCTAATCCAGCCTCTACTGGCTGTCTCATTGACTGCCGCTAGAGGGCTTCTGCGCTTCTCACTGTGATTTTCACAGTGAGAAGACGCCAGCGTCCATAGGAAAGCATTGTGAATGCTTTCCTATGGACTGGCTGAATGTGCGCGCGGCTCTTGCCGCGCATGCGCATTCAGCCGGTGACGGTAGGAGAGAAGGAGGAGAGCTCCCCGCCCGGCGCTGGAGAAAGAGGTAAGTTTAACCCCTTCCTCCTCCCAGAGCCCGGCGGGAGGGGGTCCCTGAGGGTGGGGGCAAGCTTCAGTTATTACCATTATAAAAGAGTAAAAGTAGAAGGAGATTGCACAGAGAAGGATAAATGCAGTATTAAAGGACCACTATAGTGCCAGGAAAACGAATATGTTTTCCTGGCACTATAGTGGTCCTTTAATACTGCATTTATCCTTCTCTGTGCAATCTCCTTCTACCTTTACTCTTTTATAATGGTAATAACTGAAGCTTGAAAGAAAAATGGGACAAGGTGGCACATGGAGGGTTAAAGGCAGAAGTTTACATAAAATAAAAGCTGGCAGATTGGCAGCCCTATGTGCAGTCAGGTTCCTTTCTTGCCACTTGAAGCCTGCTGACCTGAGTCACATGGTCCTTACCAGGTCCTAGGGAGCCACTGTACTTCTCTCACATGCGGAGGACCTCAATGCTGTTTAGTCAGCTCAGTCTTCAGTAACAAATCCCATGGATCTTAGTGGGATTTCACTGGTTATAACAAGATTTGGGGGATCCAGAACTGCCAAATAGCGTGGCAGTGAAAATTTGCTGACGGGAAAACTTTTAAACAGGTCCTTCACTCAGAGGCATAGCAAGCTCATAAGATGCCCATGGACAGGTCTTTAAGTTGTAGCCCCCTCAAACATCCCCCCCAATGAAAACTTTAAGTTTCCCTAATACTCAAAACCACTTCTGACCTATACAATCACTGACAGACTCTACCTAAAACACACTGGCACACAGAACAGCTCATGAGAAAGTCCTGAATGTGGATGAAACGCGTCAAACGATTACACATTTGGCGAACGAACTCCAAGGGAACTCTGGTGAACACGAGGTAAACTGTTAATAAATTCAACGGGGGTTGAGTACTGAGAACCAGCTGCACATGCTTTTATGAACTTTTTTTTTTTTATGAACTTGTAAGACTGTGAACAGATGGATTCCCCAAACCTAAAGTGTGCACCTTACCAGAGATAAGTGGCCCCCTAGTGGGCAATGCAAATTTAGCTAAACTTTTCTTGTTCTTTTTTTCTTGTGATCATTTGACCAACTGCTTTTATACTTTTTAATATTGTATTAAAATACTATACAATAAGTTTGTGGTTTTCTTCTTGTGTCTTCTCTTGTTGTATGTGCTCCTTTGTATAACCATCATCCAAGAAAACTGTGAGTGGGATTTTCTAAACCTTTTTTAAGGTAACATTCCATTAAATATTTTGCACTTTATTGTGTGAAAATACTTTGCACCTAATTTTTTGCTTTTAAATACATTGTATTTGGAACTGTAAGAGGTGGTTCTGTCTTTTAGCAGCATTTTTAGCTTGCATAATTGCATCTTTTCTGTTTTGCACTGGCACACAGACACTGACATGCACAACATACACACGAAAAGGGCTTTCAATGTACCAATAAAGTCATTTCTAACACCTCGGAATTCTCATCCTATGGATAATCTTTACATTCTGAGCTTTGACATTTCCACTTTGCAGTAGTAGGATTCCCTGAATGAATCCATACCACTCCTGAGTCTGTGAGTCACTGTCAGACTGTCTTAGAACACCTCCTCCGATGTCCCGGCCAAGGCTGCCCCTGACCCTCTTCCAAAGCACGTGGCAGCCAGAATTGCAGCAGGACTCTGGGACAAACAACCTAACTTTTTATATCATCACATTTCCACTCAGCTTGCCCAAAAATTCTGTTCTCCTGCCTTTCTTTCTCTCTTTTCATCTCACTGTTCATTTGCCTTTGTGTGTGTATGTGTATAAATATAAACACATACACACTCACTTGTATATATATATTTGTTCACTTTACTTTGTGTTCTGTGTGTTCATATTGTCTTTATTCACTGTTTGTATGTATTCTTGTTATCACTTTGTTCACATTTTATCTCTGCATATACGCTATAACATATCCTTTTATACGCAATTTGCCATTTTTCACGCTTCCACTATATATCATCTTCATGTATATATTTTTTGCTACATATATGATTGTAAACGTCTCTCTTCAACCTCTGTATTTATATGTCCTTTTTTTTTTTACTATTTTTAAATGTATCTCTGTGTAAGTCACCCTCTCTGTGTCAAATCTAGATAAGCACTGATTGTCTATTTTGTGTAGAGGTTTTCTTTTCCCTTTTCCTTTCTTTTTCTATACTCAGGCAGCAATCCTTTGCCTAGATTCTGATTAACACATTGTTGCTATTATGTTGCTATGCAGTGTATGAACAGAGGAACAGTGTATATATAAGCCATGTTTTCAGTGCACAGGTTAATATAAGAATTTTGGAACAGTTCTGGAAAAATAGAGGAACACACAGAGTGACCACTGTATTCAGATTAGGGTAAAAGGTGGCATAAGCTGCTTTCTGCGGATCAGCCAGATGCTTTGTAACTGTATTTTCATTTTTGTCTGCAAAGACAGCATAGTTTGCACTTCACATGGGCAACAAATTTCCATGTGTATTCAAGAAGCTTGTTACCCCTCAGCAACGGTCCTACTTTCTAAACTTCAGAAAATGCCTTCTCACAGTAACCACAGTAACGTGCAATTAAACTTTCTCCACTGTTCGGTTCCATAAAACTGGTCCAAATATCCCATGCTATAGCCGTTTGAAACAGTTCCATATATGCTGTCTATTTATCGTCTTATAGTAGAACATTCAGCATAAGATAAGATTAGTATGGCATTTAACAAAAATAATTATGTGATCAGTGATTTATGTTCTGAACAAGCTGCATGCACTCCACATAATATCTGTGCAAACAATTCCACAATTCAAAACCCCATAAAAAGTGTTGCGCTTTGTAAGAGGCGTTCATTAAGACAGTCTGCAATGAATAAAATATATATTTAATTATTTATTTTTTACTTTATGATGAACTATTTTTTTATATATAAAAAACTTTTTTTTAGAAAGATTAAGGGAATATTTTCTCTTTTAATAAAGTTATTTTTTTTTAAATAAAATGTCTTTCAATTAAGTTATTTTTATTCGTTAAATTCAGTATTATATCTTGTACATTCCTTAATATAATAAAAGGGATCTCAGAACATGTCCCTGGTCTTATTTGATTTTTATTGACTGTATATTACAGTCAAACATAATGATGGTTTGTTGCATTTAGTCACAAGAGAATTGTCTACAATGTATTCAGCAACATGGACTTTGATACCATGGGGACTGTCAATTAAAGCAAGAGCCAATCAGAATGGTAAGAGGGAGTTTAAAAACTGAAAATTGAGCCAGACATCATCGGAAGAAGCCCATGTGGTACAAGGGCGAAACACATCACGTTCCATCTGTCATCATTAAGGGCTGGAGAGGAGGTGGAGTCTTGGCAGACCTTAATGCTCAGCAAGGACCAAGCTTTACAGGCATGCTGGTTCTCTCTTGGAGAGTGGGACTTGCTATATATGCTTATATGTGAGTCTCTCATGTGGGAGCACATATTGTTTTAGAGTAAGCACAACTTACTTGTTTGTTCCCTTTTGAACTCCTTCTCCAGGAGTGTATTCCAGTGAGGGCTACCCTTCTCCCTCTACACCTATATACCCAGAGCTTGTCTTAGTGACTTTGGTTCACGTATTCACTAAGGGGTATACTGAAATGAGATAGTTTTGCTCATTACAGACTCATCTTAATTGAAGTCTCTTTTAAGATATAAGGTAGAATAAGTATATGTGAAAAGTCCAGTGAGTACTGCACACAAGTTGAAAGTACTCTGGATCACTGTGGAGGGTGGTCCCCCATCCACCATGAATAGTATAAAAGTAGACGTCCACAGACGTCACAATGCAGGGTGAAGGTAGAGGTATTTTATTGAAAATCAAAGGACAAAAAGATACAACGTTTTGGCCATTTGGCCTTAATCATGTATGATCATCTTTATGGAAGCCTTTTATAAACAATATACCAATATATAATTAGATTCTAATTTATACAATGTGTATATTGTATATCTTTCTGTTCCATTGTATTTGCAATATTATACATTGTGCTTTACAACTCATTGTTGCACATTCAGCATTAAATTTAATTTTAACTAGTCCCGCCTCTTTCTATAATTTCTACTATTTCTTCATCAACACTCATTTAGTATCTTCTTCAATAATCAATCTATCTATATAGCTCCTCCCTCTATTACATCCCATAGCCTTAACAGGGGTGTAGAGTTTTTTTGTTTTTTTAAAGCTACTTGTCCAAAGAACTAAATTACTAGCCCAATCTAATTGTCCTGACACAAAATTCACAATGACTGGGGGCCCTTGCCTAGAGCACTGGACATGTGTTACCTATATGTATGTAGTGTGTGTGTGTGTTCTGTGCTGCCTGTATGTAAACAATATGTGTGTGCTGCTTGTATGTATTTAACGTGTCTGTGCTGCCTGTATGTAATGTGTGTGTATGTACTGTATGTTGGCTATATGTGCTATGTGTGGTGTGTTTTGGCTGTATGTACTGTGTGTGTACGTGTGCTGGCTTTAAGTACTGTGTGTGGTACCTGTATGTAGTGTGTGTGCTGCTAGTATGTACTGGGTGTGGGGGGGTTGTATTTTTAAAGTAATCTGATTCAAACTATTATTCTCTACAGGGCCATTTGAAGGGATTAACTCCCTAGCGCGCAGCCCTGGATTTACCTGCCTCTATCCAACTGACCCAGAGGGACGCTCCAAGGACGACCATAACCCAGATTTACCGGCCTCTACCCTGCTGATCCAAAGAAGATTTCCGAAGGATACTTACACTGAGCAAATATATTGGAAACCTTGGGTCCTTTTTCCTGCAGTTTAAGGAATCTACATTACATCTACCATCTACAACTCACCAGGAGGCCTCCCAGACTATCTTGTGGTGAGATCAAACCATGACTTTATCCCAGAATTTTTTTTTTCTTATATAGATTATTTGTTTTCATTTTTATTTAACATATTTTGCTTTTTATATATATATATATATATATATATATATATATTATTATTATTTTTTCATGGATTTACATCTTTATACTCAGGATAAGGATATTCCTATAGATTACAAGACAATTCTACAAGGGTTTTTCCCTTTTTTATTATCTATATACCCCTTTTTTGTCTCAGAGTAGCCTATTCTTATCAGAAGATAATTGGCAGGCAGTATTGTATATTTTGTATATATGTTGTATTTTGTTTTGTGTTGCACTCTAGACTGATTGTATAGGTATATCAAGCACTGTACCTTCTTTCTTGTACTTGAGCTGTGTATAAGTAGACAACA
This sequence comes from Pelobates cultripes, assembly GCA_933207985.1. Lineage (NCBI taxonomy): Eukaryota > Metazoa > Chordata > Amphibia > Anura > Pelobatidae > Pelobates > Pelobates cultripes. The sequence continues at coordinate 179,293,708 of OW240912.1, forward strand.
TTTTTTTGGTGATCAGACATTAAGTGTTTTATACTCTGTCTCTACACTTGTACAGTGGTGGGCAAACCATTTAATAGGACTATCATCATACCTTTGATGTCTTTACACAGGATAGACGCTAACTTACAGCAGTGGTAGAAGAACTACATACCTGGAGCACGAAACTGCATGTCCCAGTGATATAAATTTCACATCCCTACTAAACACCCTCTAGAATTCTATATAACCTCTATTTAAAATCCCATCCATATCGCTAAACATAATCTCTATTATAACTAATCTCAAACTTCCATATAAACTTCCATTATTCCTCCCACATCTCTATACAATATTTCCTGTGACTCACACAAACTATTCATGTAACTTGTTTTTCATTTCTTTATTTTTTGCCTAATAGAAAAACCTCCAGATATATACATCTCCCTTCCTTATAAGACAAAGATATGGAAACATACAACTTTCTCCCTCTTCTTAAAAGGACACTATAGGCACACAGACCACTTCATGTCATTGAAGTGGTCTGGGTGCAGTGTCCCTGTCCCATTAACCGTTCAGCTAAAAACATTGCAGTTTTTGAAAAACTGAGATGTTTACATTTCAGGTTAAGAATGCCTCTAGTGGCTGTCCACCAGACAGCCACTAAAAGGGCTTCCTGGCTTTTCTATAGTTAACTCCATGAAATGACAATAGACATCCTCATGCTCCAGCATCTTGCAAATCGTCACAGGTAAGCACTGATTGTATTCCTATGGGGAAGGCCTAATTCGCACGTGTTGTCAAATTTGGTTCTCCTCGCGCTGGCGTCAGAGGGACCTCGTGCCAGAAGCTGGTAAGTGTTTAAAGTGTTTTAACCTTTTGGGTGCCACAGGGAGAAGGGTTAGGAGGAGCAGAGTGACACTGTACTGTTGGGAATTATTGTGTTCCTAACACTATAGGGTTCCTTTAATGCACAAACATCAAAACTTTCCATCTTCTAAGGTGCAAATGTTATACAAATGCATTTATCTTCCTGAAAATATCCAGACATCAACACATATGTTTCTGTCCTCTACTTAATAGGCATTACAGTGTATACGTATGACTTTCCGCTCATACACAGACATCAGGACACATGCAACTCTCCTCCTTCTAATACACAGATATTATTGCACACTACCTCCAAATACAAATCCTTTGGGACATCTACCTTACTCTTCCTTCAAAATTTCAGGGCACACACAAACTACCACTGTCTGATGCACAGACATCAGGTTATAACCTCTCCCTTCCTCCTAATACACTGCCACTAGGATGCCTACAATTCACTTCCTAATACACTTAAATCAGGGCATATACTTCTCACTATATCATACAAATGTGCCATAATACTCATCTCTCAGCTCTTCATAACACACATACATTAGAGAACATGCCTCTTACTTCTCTCTCAAAGTTATATAGCAGACACATTCCTTTCCCATTCTTAAAATACATAGAATTAGAACAAATATCTCTCTCCAGCTCATGATACTTGGGAATATATACAACTTCTTTTCTGTGAGTATGTGTACATCAGGCAAATTCTTTCACTATTCTTAATTTGCATGATCAGTACAAATACCTCTAATTTACTTCCACTGCACAGACATCAGGACACTTTACAACACCCCCATCTTAATACACATACTTTTAAACACTGACATCAAAGCACATACCTCTCATCATCTCCTAATACCTAAAACAGTTTTTAAATGACACAGATGCCCCACATGCTCTTACATTGTAAAAGGCTTGTAATATACCTCTATATAATACAACATACATTCCCGTTATCACAGCTCACTCTCAATTTAGGGAGAAGTTCCGGCTGTAGCAATCAGTGGAAGATGATCTGCGTACCTGTTAGCTTTTTACCTGGTACCTTTAGAACAATAAATATGCATATCATAAACACTTCTCTACTTATTTTTTATATGATTTAGACAATATCTGAAATTTACGTTCCTTATTTTGATTTAATGTGACACTGATTCAATTATAGAAATTATCTACAATTAATTTCTCTTTTTATATTTGTCTCTGTATCTACTGCATAGATGGAGCTTATGTATAAATATATATATATATATATTTTTGTGATTTTACCATTGTTCAACACAAGAATGAGAAACAATGATTTTTTTTCTCAAAGGAATCTTACCTTTATGGTACCAGATGCTGCAAGCAGGTTGCCTCACTCTGTTTCTTCTGATCCCAGTAGATAACTTTCCTTCTCTTAAAGGAAACAGCTGGATGGGTTATGCATTCAGTCACTGGTAGCACCTTGCAGCTAGTAGAAGCCTGCTGTGCAGAGCACCACAGAGGAGAGAATTTTACATGTGAGTACTTAGGATGGGTAAACTCTCTTTAAGAAAGAGGGGCGGGCATGCTGAAGGAGAGAGAGAAGGGGGAGAGACCAAAAAAGGGTTTGAGTCAAATCCAGCCCCCAGATTACTTTTCAATTTCACAGACACAAAAAGTGTATATTTTTTTCTATCCCATTCTTTTTTTATTTTATTATTTTGTTCTCCTGCTAAATACCAGAAGGGTGTGATAATGAAGAGAGCAAGAAATGAAAGAACTAGACATGAGGAAGGGATTTGTGACTTTGCAAAATAGCCACCAAGCAAAACAAGTGGACATTTTTCTGGCTAATCCAACACAGGGGTAATGTTTGCAATGTGCAGTTTAGGAGTTAAATGAAAAATTTGAAGGGTTGGGTATTGTTTTCCCCACCTCAGATACTTTCATACATTTTTCTCTGCATACCTAAAATGTAACGACAAAATGTATTTAGTAATTACTTTAACATTAATATCGGGGCAAGGATTACATGTCAGGTGCATGTAGGCACAACATTCTAAGACACCCCCTCCCCTGCTCCCCAACCCCAAAGTAGTGCAGATATAGTATGATTCATTTATTAGCTGTACATTAAAGGCAGGGGAGGGCTTGCAGCCTTAGGCCTGGGGGGCAAAACCAGTCAAGTGGCCCATTGCACCACCAAATCTGTTCACCATCCATGCCCACCTTTTCCTGGTTTTATAACGGATATTGATGTTATGCTAATCAGTAGCTCTTTGCCATACCCGCTCCTTCACGGCTCTGACTTTCAATGTTGTCAGAGCGCAGGCTGAGAATCTCTGAGCCTGTGCTCTGACTCACTAACTGAGCTCCGGAACCACGAGGGAGAGGATATAATCTGACTGCACCTACTGCTGGGGCGCACCAGTGGACCACCAGCGAATCGTTTAAATTGAATATGCTGGTGTCCCCAACTTGTGAGCTGTTGTTGGCCGCCGGGCGCCTCTGTTGTCATAGCACCCTGCGTGACCGCACAGCGTGCACACCCCAACGGCTGGCCCTGCTGACACACACTGATGTTAATACAGACATCAGAGTAAACACCAATAAACTGTGGAAACAGAGCTGATCCCCCCAAATGTATAAAGATTTGCTTAGTGGATTTGTTGTAAGATTAAATCATGCTTCCTCTCTCTCTCCCATGCGCTGCTCTGTAGACTGGGAGGAAGTGAAGAGTAATGACATTCTCCCAGCACAGCGCCACCTGTGGCTGCATGGGGAACAGCTGTTTAATGTAATGCTTGCAGGACGGCCAGCTGCCGCAGAACCTCTTTGTTCCCGTCTCTGCAAAGGGCTCCAGGCACTGCTTGCTGTGAGGGCACTTGCATTGCGGTAAAGACGGGTCTGGGCAGGAGGAGAGTGCAGTGCAATCAGTGCACTCCCCTCCTGTGAGTCACCAGTAGACTGGTGCACCTGCCCAGGATCAGAGCCGGTGCAAGGATTTTTGCTGCCCTAGGCAAAAGAAAAATTTGCCGCCCCCCCATGTGACATCACAATTCCCCACCCATATGATCTGCCATATGAACTAACGCCAGTGCTGCACATAGTGTGTGTTTACATTAAACAGCCTGCAGGGACCGGCTATAGACACCAGAACCACTCCATTAAGCTGAAGTGGTTCTGTGGACTATAGTGTCCCTTTAATGTGAGGTAAATTATAGATTAGTGTCACTAATATCATACTAGATATATATTCTTACTCCCCCCTTCTTCTTCTTCTTACCCACCCTTGTTCTTCTTACCCCCCCCCTCTTCTTCTTACCCACCCCTTCTTCATACCCCCTTCTTCATACCTCCCTTCTTCTTCTTACCCCCCTTCTTCTTACCCTACCCCTTTTCTTACCCCCCTCTTCTTACCCCTCCCCTTCTCCTTACCTCCACCCCTTCTTCTTACCCCCTCTTATTACCCCACCCCTTCTTCTTACCCCCCCTCTTCTTACCCCTCCCCTTCTTCTTACCCTCACCCCTTCTTCTTACCCCCCTCTTCTTATTCCACCCCCTCTTCTTACCCCTCCTCTTCTTACCAATCTCCTTCTTCTTACTCCCATTCCCTGTAGCGTGGCTGAGCTCCTCTCTGGTCCACGGTGCCCGGCCAGAGTGATAGGAAGGTGCACACTCAGTGTGCACTTCCTGTCAGTCCGGCCGGTTACAGGAAACAGAAACTCCTGTTCCGCGCGGAGTTTCTGTTTCCTGTAACCGGCCGGACTGACAGGAAGTGCACATTGAGTGTGCACCTTCCTATCACTCAGGCCGGGCACCATGGACCGGAGAGGAGCTCGGCCATGCTACAGGGGAGGGGAGGGGAGAAGCTGTGCTGCAGCCGCCAGAGGCTCTTAACAGAGCGCTCAGGTGGCTGCAGCATTAGGACCGGCCCGCCACGGCTGGTTTTAAAATTATTTAGGGCGGCCTGGGGGGAAATTGCCTCCCTGCCCCCCCGGTCCAGCCCGCCCCTGATTGCAGGTCTAAACACATCTACAAAAAAAAACATATTTATATTTGACAGCCGCATATGTATAAGTGTATGTATGTGCATAGTTCTGCTCTGCTTTTAATGTACCGTGCTTGAATCTGTGAGTATAGTGACTGTATGTAGCTGCGTAAATGCAATGCAGGGTTAAAGGGAATCTATAGTGTTAGGAATACAAAGATGTAAGATTTAGCACTGGGGTACATGAGATGTTTAGTTTTTTTAAGAGTAGTTAAACATAGAATTGAGGTAAAGGGTTTATTTTCAATTTAGGCTTTGAATTCTGGCGTTTTAAGGGTTTTTGCAAAGTACTGACCCTCAGATGTCTTCTGTAGACCAGTCAGATTGATATTAGAGCAGCAAGAGTGGTTACACATTGTGTATCAGATACATATTCCCCTGCTCCTCCTGCAAGGCATTTCCTGTGTGAGAGGTTACTAGTGGGCAGATGGGAAGTGATCCCTTCCATTTCCTGTCCAGCTTAACACACAGATAATGGAGGAACTGGGGCAGCACTGAGTTTTACACCTTTTATAACAGCTCTGATATTAAGGCTGACTGGGCTACAGAGAACACTGACCAAGGCTCCTGGTACTTATCTCTCCACCTGCCTATTTAAAGTGACACTGTCATGGCCTGAATCCATGTTTTTTTTTTTCAAATTTCAAAGAACAAAAACTGAATTTCAATTCGGTATTCGTTCGCTTGTTTAGTTTATTACATGGACGGAGCTACAGGCTTGCAGCTCCCTACTTGTAATATGCTCCCTGACACTTCCTAACCCCCAAATTCTCCCCCTCACTCTATGGGGGTCAATATGACCCCCTTATTAGCATAAGGGAGATTCAAATATCCCCTATATAACGAGTAGGGTCATGTCTACTAAACAGAGAGCAGCCACAGCCCGCCTCAAATCTTATAAAGTGCCCCATGGTGGGGCACCTATTAAAATAATTAATGGGAAGGACATAGTGTCAACCCCTTAGCCCCCTCCCCAGTCCTACAATTGGGGGCTATTCAACTAAATCAGGAACTTAGTGTCCCCCTCAGGCTCCCACCCATTAGCGGCGGGTGGGGGCCCTAAGTGACAAAAGGGGGGGAGAACAGTAGGTCCCACCCATTTGTCACTCCAAATGAAATGCCAAACCAAACAAAATGACTAAGTTTAATTTGAAAACGAATAGATATACTATGGGCATTCGGGTTTGCATGAAATTCGGTCAATTCTCGGAACCTTGTCTATATAACAGGACGAAGAGTGAGTATTGTGGGAAAATGTATTTGACTACTTGAAATGGAGCTGACTGAAGCTCCTCCTTTGGTTAAAGAAGGTCAGGTGTTGGAAAAATACATAAGACAAAATAGAAGAAGAACAGATTCTGAGAGAGGGAGAATAGAGGAAACAATAGGAGAAAGGTAAGTTTGGCATTACAGTGCAGTTTTAAGCTCAAGAAAACACATTATAAGTGTTGAAAATAGGCAACCCATAGTGGTCAGGTGCTTGCAGATACCTACGCTGCTTGAAAGGAAATCCGGCCCCGATTAACATCGTAGAGCGTGTCTGTCAGTATATTTAATGTACTTCCAGAATATGCAGTAATCAAGTACTTTCTGTGAAGAAACCAGGATGTAAAGCCTTCCCATAATTCTTTGCCAAGCGAGCGAGTCTTAACTTCAAAAGTTGTGGAACTACGGTTAATGTCTGCTGGTGTAACCTTGGCTTCCCAGCTGTTATTGAACTACAATCAATTTCCTTAATTCTCTTTCAATCAAACCATCCTGCTGTTGGGCTACAATTTTTATAATTCTCTGATTATTTAGTTATGGCCAGTCAGCTGTCAATGGACTGCAGTTATCATCATTAAAATAATGGGGATTGCATTCTAACAGCTGGAGGACAAAGGTACAAAACCTGCGGTCTAAACATTTGAAGTGCATAAGTGTTGGAGTAAGTGGAATCCATTAAAATAACAGGAGACCGAACACTTTGAATG
>OW240912.1:179309198-179321789 GCA_933207985.1 Pelobates cultripes
GATCCTGTGGGACTTCAAGATCCAGACAGACAAGCAAGTGCTGGACAACCAACCCAACAGAACGAAACGAAAGACAAGGAACAAGGAACGAAAAACTGCAGTCATTGTGGATGTGGCAATACCCAGTGACTATAACATCAGGAAGAAGGAACATGAGAAGGTGGAGAAATACCAAGAACTGAAAGAAGAACTAGACAGGATGTGGAAAGTGAGGGCAGTAGTAGTCCCAGTTGTGATAGGAGCACTCAGTGCTGTGACTCCCAAGTTGGGGGAATGGCTTCAACAGATTCCAGGTGGGACATCTGAGATCGCTGTCCAGAAGAGTGCAGTTCTAGGAACAGCTAAGATACTGCACAAAACCCTCAAACCCCCAGGCCTTTGTAGAGGACCGAGAATGAGGAATAAACATACCACCCAGGAAGGGTGAGAAAATATATATTTTTTTAATATATCTATATTAATCTTTTTTTAAATATATTTCTTTATAACCATGACCATGATTCTTAAACATGTAACACACGTGATAACTGGATTCAGAAAAGAGTCCTAACCCCTGCCCACTTTTACCTTAGATCAAGTCAGGACATGGTTCCCGTATTTATTAATGCAGATATTAAAGTGAGGAATTGCGGGCCTGATTTAATCCGAGACAACTGGCATACATTTTGTTTTTTGTTGAATTGTTTGTTTCTTTTTATTCTGTTTATGCACTCTTAACCTTCTAGTAAATTGTTCGTAGAAGATAATTCACACCTTGAATTGTATCTAATGATCTTGTAGCAATGTTGTAAATTTGAACAACTCTCACGTTACCTGAGGGATACCTCCTCACAGAATCAATGATTAAATTGTTTTCCTTGTACAGCGCTTTTATTATGAAACAACTGGAAGCTATGTTTACTGTATCCATTTTGTCTGTGATACTACTCGAACATACACTATTGTACTAATTGTGTGGACCCTACTGGCCTTAATTTTGTTTAGCCCCAGTCATGTGTATATGTTGTAGTTTGTTCACTTTCTGTACTGTACTCAGTGGCGGATCCAGAGCCTGATCTCGGGAGGGGCACTTGTAGATTATTTAAAGAAATAATCCAGGCACAATAACCACTACAGCTCAGTGTAGTAGTTATGGCGCCAGTAGTGCCAGGATCCCATCCCAGAGTAAGTAGTCAAACCGTATAAAAACAGTTTGACAATGGCTTGTTGGTCTAGGGGTATGATTCTTACTTAGGGTGTGAGAGGTCCCGGGTTCAAATCCCCAACGAGCATGTTCTTTGCTATTTCTTTGGTGAGACCTCACTTGGAGTATTGTACACAGTACTGGAGACCGGATCTTCAGAAGGATATTGATACCTTAGAGTGGGTTCAGAGAAGGGCTACTAAACTGGTTCATGGATTGCAAGATAAAACTTACCAGGAAAGGTTAAAGGATCTTAACATGTATAGCTTGGAGGAAAGACGAGACAGGGGGGATATGATAGAAACATTTAAATACATAAAGGGAATCAACACAGTAAAGGAGGAGACTATATTTAAAAGAAGAAAAACTACCACAACAAAAGGACATAGTCTTAAATTAGAGGGACAAAGGTTTAAAAATAATATCAGGAAGTATTACTTTAATGAGAGGGTAGTGGATGCATGGAATAGCCTTCCAGCTCAAGTGGTAGAGGAGTTTTCCTGTAAAGGAGTTTAAGCATGCGTGGGATAGGCATAAGGCTATCCTAACTATAAGATAAGGCTAGGGACTAATGAAAGTATTTAGAAAATTGGGCAGACTAGTTGTTCTTATCTGCCGTCACATTCTATGTTTCTATGACAACTTACCTGGGGTCTGCTGGGTTATAAGGCATAGGAGCAGTGGTATGTGTTAGGGGTGAAGTGTGTGTGAAAGGTGCAGTGTGTGTGTGTGCGAGTGCGTGATGGCGGCAGTGTAGGTCACGGTTGAAGTGTATGTGTGGGGCAGTATGTGTGTGAGAGAGCTGCAGGGTGTGTGTGTGTGTGTGTGAGCGGTGCAGTGTGTATGTGAGGGTGGCAGTGTGTGTGAGAGTTGCAGTGTGTGTGTGTGTGGGGCAGTGTTTGTAGTGTGTGTGTGGTGTGGGTATAGGGGGCAGTGTTTGTGGGGTAGTGTGTGTATGTGTGCATGGGGCATTGTTTGTGGCGGTGTGTGTGGTGTGTGTGTATGGGGCAGTGTTTGTAGGGCAGTGTGTGTAGTGTGTGTATGGGGCAGTGTTTGTGGGGCAGTGTGTGTAGTGTGTGTATGGGGGCAGTGTTTGTATAGGGGGGAAGGAGGGTAGGGAGGCTTTTTAATATATATTTTTTTTATTTAATAAAATGAATGTACTTTATGTCCCCCCTCCCTTCTTACCTTTACTGGGAGGAGGGGGGACATTTCTTAGTCCCTGGTGGTCCGGTGTGGGATTCATTGGTGGTCCCAGTGGTGAGAGTGAACTCTAGCCCGCGCTCCAGGGCTAGAGTTCACTCTTGCGAGATTTGGGGCGTTGCCGTGGATACCGCAACAACGCTCCATGCTCGCGAGAGGAGGACTCGGAGGAGCTGCAGGCTGAGCTCCTGGGTCCTCCCTCTCCCTTCCCTGTCGGCTGTCAGCAATGTGCCTGCGGACCGGGGAGCGAGATCTCTGATCTCCCCAGTCCGCAGGCACATTGCAGAGCTGGCAGTTGGACAATGCCAGCCCTGCATTAGCCGGCAGGGGAGAATCTCGGGGGCGGGGGGCAATTGCCCCGTTTCCCCCCCCGGATCCGCCACTGACTGTACTCTAATTCATTGCAACTGCTACCTTAAGTTATAGCTTGTTACCTGATGTCATTTATTGTAGCAAATTGACATTTAATATTAAAACATATTCTTGTATCTCCTTTCCACATATCCAACCTTATTACCAAGAAATATAAAAAATATTAATGTTGTAACTTATTGCTTAGTTATTGAAAATTTACAGATTAATAGCCATAACACAACACCGAGTAAGACATTGGCTATTCTTCTTATGCTTTTGGATAAAGTTAAAAGTACTAAGAAGTTTCAGTTGTGGCAGTTATAAGTCTTGTTGGGTCATTAAGCCTTTACTTGTAGAATTCTCCTTGTTAGGTAGAGCTTTTTGCCACTGTTTGCCTCTGGCTAAGGTAGAGATTAGGTCCCCCAGAGGAAGGCTTCATAGCCGAAAGGTTGGGGTTTTCATTTCTCCTGCTCTTGGTCAGTATGCCTTTTTAATGGGTGTTTGCATTTATCACTTTATTATTACTGTGGTTATGGTACTATATATTGGTTATGCACTAAACTATGCACTTTCTCTCTGTTAAAGATATTCTGATGTACTCTTTATGCATGAATAAATCCTTTTTTTATGTGCAAAACCTTGGTGTGCCTTGGGATTATTACTATTTCTATTATACGCATATCCGATGTGGGAACGGATTTCTTTCCTTAAAGAGCACCCAGTACTTTATAAACCACATACCTACTACCCATTTCTCGGTTGAGCTCTTCCTATAATTATTTGTTTGTAAGGTAGAGATAAGGCAACATTTTCACTTCATATGAATTACAAAGCAGCTTTGCACAGATTTGGAGGTGCAGAGTTATTTTTTGGATAAGTATAATGGGCATTCTTGTTAGCTTGAGTAGGAAGCATTCAAATTGGAGTTGTAACGGCACCCCCAGGCATAAAAGGGTTAAACCGCCGTTTAGAAGATCTCCCCTTCCAGAGATACAGGCACAGCTACTGCAGAACACCAAACTCCCGAACCGCAAATAAGGGAATGCTCCAAAATCCCGAACTGCATACAAAGTAGCACTCCAAACTCCCGAACTGGAACTTCACGAATAGCTGCTAGCAGATGAATAGGAAAAGCACCCAAAAGCTTACACTCGTAGCAATCAGTCTCTATCAGCATACAGTAAATCCCCCAAAGAACGAGACAGAGCTCCGTGTTGAGGGTCAAGCAGTGGTCTGGTTTAATGAGGGCTACCTGCCCAGTATTTATGCAGGTCTCCCACCTGGTGGACACTCCCCTAGGGGACCAAATGGGAGACTGTGACAAAGGACAGTCATGAACCAATGACAGACACACAGAGGTAAAACATCCCCACAATGCATCCTAACTTCCCTCCCTCTGTCCTGGAGATAATTGGGAAGTAATACAATTATCTCCCAGGAGGCAAAACTCCATTAACCACATGGTTACAGTAAAACACTAAAACACAATAAAATACACAATTTTACATTTATCACACAAAATATATACTTGCAACCCATCCCCAGATAGCTGGGATCTTAGCGCACAAAAGTACCGAATAGCGCTCAGATCCTACACATACAGTGCAATCGCTGTGGAGTTAAAGTGTTCCTAAAGTCTGTTCTCCATACGAATAGACTCCACGGGATGGCTATCTGGGGTAATGCTGTTCATACGGTTTAAACTACCGAATGAACAGGCATTCGGTTAACTGACCGAATGCAGAAGCAAGGAGGCTGACGGCTCCGCGGTGTTCGCGCAAATAAGTGTCCGTTTACAGTTCCACAGTTTGGGCGCTGAACACCGCTGGCTGTTCGGGACTTTAAAATAACCGCCGCCATGTGTTCGGCAACCGAACAAAGGCCAACCAGCATTCGTCAATTAAGCTGCGGTTAACCGCAGCTTCTGGGAGGTTAATTGCTGACACACTCCAGCTCCCAGGTGGTCCAGTCATTCGTGCGTTAGTTCGGTAGATTGAATCTACTGAGCGCCGGGCAGAAAGGCACGAATAAGCCTTTTCTGCAGGGGAAAAGAAGTCTTTTAACATGGGGCCATAATCCAAAGGCAACAGGCGAGCAACCAGGCTTCTCCAATGCAATGTGGCGAGATTGCTCTCGTCACAGGAGGGGATTTTGTTTACCGATGCTTCAGGCTCTGTGGCTATTGGTCATTATTTCTAAGGTCACTGGAGTGAGTTGGATAAATGTGCAACTCAACTTTTTTGTAATTGTTTTGTCGTGGAGTTATGAGGTGAGGATCTTCATAGTTGCACTATGGTTTTCCACACAGACAACATGAGTGTTGTTCATGTGATTAACAATTCTATATATTCATCTCCACCAGTTTTAGCATTACTTGGTTGCTTAGTCATGCTTAGTTTGTATCTGGATATAAGCTTATCATGCACCGGGTTCATTAAGTGTAATGGCTGACTCTCTTTCTTGATTCCAGGACCAATTTTTTGAGTTAGCCCCAGGGCCAGAGCAAGGAGGAATTCATTGCCCAGGATCTTTATGGACTCTTGTTTTGGAAGCCTGATGGATTTGATAATTTATTCTCTGTCACCTTCTTCCTTGCAAGCCTACAGGTCTGTTTGGACCTAATGGCTTTCCATTTCAGATCGTCAAGTGTGTGTTGCTTTAGAATCTGATTGTTTGTGTCTTTAACATTTCTTTCCGCATTGCACAACTAAGGAAAGCAAATTACATCTGCTGAAAGGAGCTTGCCTGCATTATCATTTTATTTCATTTCTTTGGGTGGAAGGATTTAACCAAGACGTTTTTGTATACTGTGGACTATACAGAGCTACAAGAGTAGTAGGTGTGCTGATAGGAGCCTTCCAATTATAGTAGATTTGTGGATTTTTATTGTTGGATATGTTGCCTCAAATCTGCTCTTCCCTATATGAGGCTCTCTTTGTGGCATTCTCATTATGTTTTAACAGTGTTCTTGGTATTAGGAATTTCAGTGCATCAAATTCTTCTGCTTTGTTGCTGTTATCTGATGAAACTTTGTCGGCTATGTGGTTGAATGTGTTTGTGTGCCACAGGTCCTTCTTTTGTATTTATGTTACTGGGGAGGGAAGGGGGTGGGGGGACTTTTTTGATGATTCGGAAAGAGTTAATGTGGCAGACTGGATGCACATAGATGGTGTGCATATGAATCCCATTGGCTTAGACATATTTAACTTGCATTTCCAGACAGGTCTTGAAACTACGCTTTCTACAGAGGTGCTGTAGTGGTCAGCGCAGCCAAAAAAACTCCAACAATTTGACACCTTTAACCGACTATTGGGTAATTCCCTCACAACAGCTGACAAGTTGTTTTAAATTATGATATGCTATATATATATATATGTTATATGTTATATAAATAATATATGTTATATAGCTGTGGCAGTGTACCTCTTCAATATTAAGTATTGTTATTCGGGCAGATGACAAGTGCATTAAAAGGGGGTGACAAGGGTGGGGACTTTCCAGATGAAGGAAGGAAGGAACCAGTTGATGGAACCTATTTGTCTGTGCCTCCCACCATCCATGGAAAATGTTCATCTTTAAAATGTTGTGTTTCTCTACTTATTGTCACAGCTAGCAGTATTCTTAGCCATTGCAATCAAAATAATAGATGATTTGCCAAGTTGGCTTGGGGAGCCTCAGTATGCTAATGGCTGACAGCGGAATGCAGACTGCCTTGGACTCATGGAAACGAGGTTTTGCACTGTCTGCTGGGTAATCTCCCAATAGTTGATAGGTTAGTTTAAAGTTAAATGCTGGCATGTTAACATTAAATATAGCTGTGGCAGTTGATTAGCATTTTGATATAGCCCATGTTTACCACCTGTCAGAAATTGGTAGTGAATGACGTAACTCACAAGAGTAGAGGGTCTTGAAATCCAGTGATTTTCTTTATTTTTATATATGTTTAAAACAGTCAGTATTCTATCAGAAGGTGTTTTAAGGCATCCCATATTCTAATCATGACCTTTTTCAGTTCTATTATTGATGGGAAATGATATGTTTTGCCTATGCAATGTTAAGTGAATATTCCCCTACACATACAGCGCTATAAAGAAATACATACATTAACCTATGGATGTATTGCATAATAAGACGTGGATATTGTAGCGGAGATGCAATATTCCACAGGTTATCTCCGCTTGTAATCCAAGTGAGGCTCAGGAACAAGTAAATAATAAATCCATAGGCAAAGTTTCCAGCAGGTAAAAATAACAGCAATCTCCCCACAGCACTCCCAATAACTGGACGACACACAGTTTCAGGAGCAGAACTGACAAGCCTTTAATCACAGTCTCCTTATAAAGCATGCTCCCATGCAAGGGAGGGATTTACAGTAATTATTACAGTAGCCAATCCTGTCCTGGTAACCTCCCACACATCCCCTCCCCTCAGCCAGCATCATAATCCCCTTATCCAGCACACCAATTCCCCCCGTTTCTGGATGTACCCCTAAACGTAGGGGTACCCCTTTAAATCATACATCCCCTGGTAGCCCTGATCTGGGTGAACCAACATATCCAAAAATCACCCAGATCGGACCAGGGGTTCGGGAAAAGTATGGAGGGAATAAAATGACCGACCGCACGAACTGAGATAGCCGAATCCGGTTCCATGTGAATGGGCCCTGCGGTCGGTCCTGGCATAAGGGAATAAAATACACGAAAACCTCTAGCTATAGAGGCTAGGGAGGGTTCGCCTGAATCCCCTCGTTCGGTATTTTCTATCTACCGAACGAGGGGCCGTTCGGTAGTTTGGAACCGAACGGACCAGGGCTGTGGAGGTCTCAGCGGTGTTCGCCTACTCGAGTGTCCGATTTTAGTTCCAGACACTCGACGGCAAAACACCGCTGTTCGGGAGTTTTAAAATGGCCGCCGCCACGTGTTCGTTTGTCGAATGGCGGCCACCCCCGAGAACAAAGGACGGCTACTTCCTAGTCAATTACCCGTTCGCAACAATGTTGCAACGGGTAATTGAGGACACACTTTACACAGGGGAGGTCTGGTTGTTCGGTAGTTTCATTCGAATAAACTAAGGGAATGAAACTACCGAACAATCAAAAGAATACAAGGCTTTGAAACACATAGAAAACTAGCAGATCACACGAATGCAATTATTTCAAGGACATTTGCAGGACAGCCCAGTGCCATTCGCTACAGATATAATAACATATATTATCCTGTATCTACAAATATCTGGACAGGCCCTCTTTGAATGGTTTTATGGGTGGAAGAGGGCAAAAGGAATAGAGATGAAGAAATAGTTAGAATCCCGCATGTGTATTTAGTACACCTGGATATACCTTTTCCAGGGCCGTCTTTAACGCGGGGCAAACGGGGCAGCTGCCCCGGGCCCAGTTTCTCTTGGGGGGCCCGAGGCACTGCCCCAGGTCTCGCTGATTCGGCGGGAGTGGAGGGAGGAAATGGAGAGGAGGGAGTACTGGCAAAGCTTGTCGGGCATTCGAGGCTGAGCCGAAGATGACGCCATCTTCCGGCTGGCATCCCACGCTGCGCTGAGGGAGTTTTGAAGAGGAAGCACTGAGTGCTCCCTCGCTACGCCTCGCTTCCTGCCCGCATCAAGCCACTACCAGGAGCCCAGCAGCACCGATTCCCTGAATCCCCCAGCAATTCAAAAGCAGTATAAGCTGGGGAATTACATTTAAAAAAAAAATGTGTGTATGTGTGTGTTAGTGTATGTGTGTGTTAGTGTATGTGGCAGTGTATGTGTGTGTGTGTGTGTTAGTGCATGTGTGTGTGTGTGTGTTAGTATGTGTGTGTGTTAGTGTGTGTGTGTTTGTGTGTTAGTGTATGTGTTTGTGTGTGTTTGTGTGTGTGTGTATGTGCGTGTTAGTGTTTGTGTGTTAGTGTATGTGTGTTAGTGTGTGTGTTTGTGTGTTAGTGTATCTGTGTGTTAGTGTATGTGTGTGTTAGTGTATGTGTATGTGTGTGTTAATGTATGTGTGTGTGTGTCAGCATGTCTGTGTGTGTGTCAGTATGTCTGTGTGTGTGTGTCAGTATGTCTCTCTGTCTGTGTGTCAGTATATATGTGTGTGTATATCTGTGTGTGTCAGTATGTGTATGTGTCAGTATGTCTGTCAGTGCGTCAGTATGTCTGTTGGTGCATGTGTATGCATGTGTCAGTATATCTGTCTGTGTGCCAGTATGTCTGTGTGTGTGTGTCAGTATATCAGTCTGTGTGTGTCAGTGTATGTGCCTGTGTGTGTGTGTGTCAGTATTTCTCAGTGTGTATGGGTGTCAGTATATCTGTCAGTGTGGCTTAGATTATCCAGTATTTCTGTCAGTGTATGTGTGTCAGTATGTTGAGTCCAGTGTATGTGTCTGTGTGTGTGTGTCAGTGGGGTGTATGTGTCTGTGTGTCAGTATGTCTGTATATGTGCCTGTGTCAGTATGTCTGTCAGTACGTCTACCAGTGTATGTGTCTGTGTGTGTCAATATATGTGCCTGTGTCAGTGTGTCTGTCAGTGTATGTGCCTGTTTATCTGTATGTAGTCAGTGTATGTATCTGTGTATCTGCTTGTGCGTCAGAGTGTGTACCTGTGCATCTGAGCCGCAACTTTAAATACAAATACACCCCTCCATTCAAACTTCAGCACTACATATAAAACACACTCCTGCATTGAAACGTCAACACTACATACAAGCACACTCCTACATTCAAAACAAACACTACACATAAATGCACACTTGCATTCAAACTCCAGTACCACATACAAACACATTCACACAAACATACTCCATACAAACACATGCTTACATTCAAACATACTAACATGGCTCAGTGCTAAATACAACCCTGCAAGCATGGGAAATTGGTAGAGTCCCAGCTGTCAAAGCATTGTTGGAGTTGCACAACAGATGGGGTTCTACCTTTAGTCCAACCTTGCAATTGGGGGTCCCAATAAAATTCATTCTACTTTAGTACCGGCACTGCGTTGGGATGGATGCCGTGATTGCATACCAGGGAGTGAGGGGCGAGAGCGGCAGGGCACAGGGGGCCCAAGCAAACACTTGCCCAGGGTCCATTCGTTATTAAAGACGGCCCTGATTCTCACTAATTATTTTCAATATATAATATACTTATAGGTCCTAGAGGGAATCAATATTAGACCCCAGAAAACTGAATATCAACCAGGCCACAAATAGCTATTTCATGGGGAAAGTTTCTGTTTTTCCCCTTTAAGTTGCTATGTCAAATAATTTAAATGACGTGTTGACCCTTCCTAAAATATTTAGGACACCATTTTGATTATCCTTTTGAATATTGCCATATTCTTTCAGACAATACATGACTTTGAGCCTCTATATTGTAATATGTTGAGGACCATTATTTCTTTTTTTATTGAAATGTTATTCATATTCTACATTCTCTGCATGTAGGCATGAGTGCCTATTTCAAAAATATATGTTAGGACTATTGTAATTTGGCATTATACATATATGTGTAATTTGGCAAGAAAGTTTTTTTTCCCCATTTAAAATGTAACTTTTCCAAGCTGGAAAAATTGCAGTCATTGTAAAACTATTGCACAGAGATTCAGAAAAAAGGCATTACCAGTTAGTTGCCAGCTATTATTAGGAGCAATATGATCTGAAGTCAATGGTATCATGAATGGACCTCTTCAGCCATGTAGAAGAATGGAGACTGACCTCCTGGTAACGCTTACTACATCTTATTATCACTTCTGCTTGATGCATTTAGTAGGGACAGCCACAAAATCCACTCGCAAAACATACAGTTGGATGGTTAAAATCAGCTAATAATATGAATCCTTTTCTCTGTTTCAAAGTCTATGGTGCAGATATTACCTTCACAGTAATTAAAAAAAACAAGACTAATATTTGACATAATAATGTTGCTCTTTACAAAGATACTGGTTTATAACAGGTCTCAGAAACAGCCCCGCCCCCCATTCACATCTAAAGAAATAAAAAATATATTCTTGGTACTCTTAGAATGTATTTAGACACAGGCATGCCCCTAAAAATGAAATCTGGCTTATTTCTGTCTATTTTGCCCATCTTCTACTCATACCCCAATCATTGTAATCCAACACTCTAATCAAAAATGACTTCCAAGAATGTCTAATTTAATATGTTTCGTATAAGTGAACAGTACCTGGATCAATGATTTGTTTGGCTTCTTCAAATCTAAATGGTGTATATTTCCTATGATTGGTAAGGCATATGGTCCAGGGGGGAAATTCCAATACTTGCTTTTACTCCGACCATAGGAAAAATATAGGAAAGATATACAGATGATGGAAAGTAAGATTGTGATTGGATCCATTGGAATAATATGTTTGGCAAATTCTGTACCTGAAAACACATATAGAAAGATTTTATATTGAATTCAACTCTATTCTCTGTATAGGAAAAAAGGGCATGGATTGCTTCAAAAGGTGTTTCTTTAACGGTGCCAAGACAAGTAAAATGATATGTAAGAGAATCAGCTTGAATTTTAATCTTATTTCCTCTCTGCGCCACATTCACAAAGATAATAGAGGGAAAGTACAGCCATCACAGCAGAGTAGTTTCAAACAGTCATATACCACTTATTCACAGAGACAGGGGTATTGAGAAAAATAAAAAAATAACACTTGTAAAAATTATCCACATTTAACATGGAACATCTAAAGCAGCGGTTCCCAACTTGTTGTATGCGTACCCCCCAAGGGTACAATCCAGTACTCCAGGGAGTAAAAAACTATATTAATGGCGGAGGAGCAACTGTACTGCATGGGCTGGGAACCGCATGTTGAGTGGCTCCATTGGGTGGCCCATGCAATTAAGGCTACCCGATGGACAGTGGCCCTCGGGGGTCCAGACCTTAAGCTTTGTCAGAGGCCCCCAAATTTCTGATGGCCCTGTGTGTCAGTATGTGTATCTGTGTGTCTTTATCAGCATGTGTGTCTGTGTGACTGAATGTGTGGCAGTATTTGTATCTCTGTGTCTGTACATCTGCATGTGTGACAGTGTTTGTATCTGTGTATCTTCATGTGTGTCAGTATGTATCTGTGTGTGGTGGCATGTGTATGCGTGTGCCTGTGTGTGTCAGTGTGTGTATCTGTGTATGTGCATGTATGTTAGTATGTATATCAGTGTATCTCTGGATCTGCATGTGTGTCACTCTATCTCTCTGCACTGTGAGAAGCAGCTGGAGTCTGGGGCATGGGAGAAGTGGTATGAGTCTGGGGCAGATTAAAAGAGGCAAGAGCTTGGGGCAGAGGAGGAGCAGGGAAAGCCCATGGCCATAAAAAGGGGATATGGGGCAGTGGAAACATTTATACATTTGAAATAACAGCAATTCTATTTATTACAAACATTTTACTAATATGAGGGTTACAATTTATGGAAAATAGGCTGTCAAGGGTTACTCAACTGAAAAAAGGTTTGGGAACTACTGACCTAGAGGTTTACGTAGATTATGGTGTGTAGATGCAAGCCTAGGGCTCTAGGAGAAGGCCCTCGTGTGGCACCCTGCCTAGGACACTGGTCAACCTTAATCCCCCACTGGTAAGTGTGTGTCATTGTGCGTGTATTTCTTTGAGTGTATTTGTGCATGTGTGTGTTCATATGTCAATACACTCCTGCATTCTAACACTACACAATAATACACACCATGCATTTGCAAACTTTACACAAAAACACTCATATATTCAAAAATCTGTTGTGTTATAGTCAGGGTGCAAAGAAGCAACAAATGAAAAAAAATGATAGATTTAACTTATTATATCAAATATTCCATTAACATTAGATATAAAAATGTTGGGAATTCAAAGGCAGTTTCAAATTTAA
>OW240912.1:179321889-179334608 GCA_933207985.1 Pelobates cultripes
TGCCTTGGCATTCCCACGTGGCAATGGGAATACTGCCTATTACTTACCTCTTCCTGCAGCACCCGCTGGTCTCACTCCAAGCACGGTCTCGGAGCTGACAAGCGCCCCTCCCCTCACACAGCAGACTGGTCTGAAAACATTAGAGATGCCGGCTGCTGCAAGTCAGAACCTTTTAAGGTTCTTAGTTAACCCCTTGGTCCCTAACCACTGGGAACATGACATCACACATGCACGTTCCACTGTCACATGCTCCTCTACAACCAATCAAAGAGCACCTTAGGCTATTTAAACCTTTTTTGTCCATTTCTCAGTGCTCTGTCATGGTTTCCATTGTGGTTATCCAACAGCGCGTTTCTGATTTTATTGATTCTTGTGTATTTTGACCCAGGCTTGTTTATTGACTTTTCAGATTTCTGTATCCTTTGGACTTTGGTGTGTTTCCTGATTATTCTGACTTCTTTATTCCTTAACCTTTGGCTTGCCTACTGTTTACACATACTCTGTATTCCTGACCTTAGCCTGTCTTGTACTTTTCTTTTTATTTGTTTAATACGCCTTAGGGTTCTCTTTAACCCCTTAAGGACACATGACATGTGTGACATGTCATGATTCCCTTTTATTCCAGAAGTTTGGTCCTTAAGGGGTTAATATTTTACTTAAGTTCTGCTTGTTGGGCATATTAGTGTATCCTGATACTGAGACACAGTACACATTTATATATTTTTTTTTACCACCATTAATAGAAAGAATAGTATTGAAACTTCTCTGAACAGTATGGGAAGAAAAACAAACTTCGCCGGAGTGAGACCACTACATCTTCCAAAGATATTGGCACGTAACTCTAAATAATCCTGCAGTCGCGGCCTGTCAAGATGGTACCTGCATGAAAAAACTCCAACTGCACTTCGGATGGAAGTGACCCAGATAATGGGCATGGGAATACCCAGACAAGCACCATTACAAGCCTGAAAAATTGCCGGCATGCAAATCTGACATCTACAATCTTCTCATGGAGTTGAAAGCCCTTTTTGCTGCCAATATTGCGCTCGTTTGGGAGGGTGGCTCAGATGCAGGCTATGGAAGAGGATGGCAGTTATATTAAAAAAGGCAAAACACGAAGATTTACGGATTGAGATATATCAGCTTAAATAAACAAGCCTGATAATGGAGGGCAAGTTGGCAGCACTGGAGGACTCTTGGCATCAGTGCAACCTGAGAATTAGAGGTGTCTCTGAAGAGGTACTGGACAATGAAGTCCCTCACTACTTTAGGCGGCTGCTGACCTCCACGTTCTAACCGCTAAAGTCAAAACCATTCTCCTTGAATATTTACAAGTTGGAGGGAGCTGACCTATTCTTTTTCAACGACCTCTCTAGGTCCACTATATCGTGATGACAGTCCTTGAAACTGGTGACACAGCTCCTGAGGCATAATGAAATTCCATATCAATGGAGCTTGGGCCACAAGCTTTTTGTGCTCCATGAGGGGAAGCAAATTTACATGTTGCATTTGTCCGATTTAGAGAAATGTCTTACGTTCCTGGGTTTATCATTTCTGTTGTGTATGCCAGACCTGCATTGGATCTAGTCCCCACCACTTCCTCACTAAGCTATGGGATGTGCACAAAATTAAGGGACTGCTGAACTTGACTGATACTTGAGCTGAGCACAGCAACATGGTGGTTCTCCACTGGTCTAGACCAGCTACTCTTAAAAAAAATGCAATTTAAGGTTCATAATTTCTCTGACAGTTTGTCTTGGTTTCTTTTTATGTCATTTGCCAGCTATTACTGTCATTTGTTTTTATGAGTTGCACCTAAAATGTAGCAAAATGTGCATTTTATCATCTGTATGAACCTATTGTGCTACAATAAAAATGATAAGTGATAAAAATGAAAAAAATAAAAGGCTGAGCTAGAACTTCCCCAGAACTGATTCAGGTTTTTTTGGTTTTTTTTAAGCTAAGCAATTTTGTCCTAGACTTGGTTGCCAGTTCATCACAACTATTTAGAAAATAAACTGCATAGGATTCAATATGAGAAGTCTCTTACATGAAGTCTTATGCCTATCTTGTCAATATAACACTAAAATTTATGTGTTTTATACTCTATATATCAGGGAGATCTGATTCTAATATTATATGCGCAGCAGAGCCAAGAACTTGGAGTGCACAGAAACATGTGTCTGTTTTCTGCCTAGTACGACCTATTTGTCTTCCTTGCTTTTTGGCATTTTTTCCATGACTCATAATAAAAGGATTGTGTTCCCCGTGGAAATTGCTGTAAAGGTGGGCTGGTTAAATGAACCCAAAAAAAAATTATTATAAAAATGTGACAGTTTGAAAAATATTATGTTTTCCGGGCATGCTATAATCAGATTTTTGATGAAAGAAGAACTATATAAAGTTCACTCTAAGATTGTGGGAGTAGGCTTCCAAAGACGCAGAAGGCTGCCTTTATCTTTATTTTAAAGCACAAAAAGCTCTTTTGAGAGCTGTGTCAATGAGAAGAATTCTGTAAGATCCAACTAGAAAGGAGCTATTAAAGCCTACCTCTTGTCCATCCTCTCTGCTATTTTCAAACCCAATATAAACCTTTAATTCACAGCCCTGACTTGCATACAATAGTCTTATGCCACCGTTATTCAAAACTCTGTGCCTACTAAGTGATGTGACAGCAGTCTGTCTCTCAGACTATCATATTATATAGTACTCTAGTCCACTGGTTAAAACAATATGCCGATATGAAAACAGAATATAACACACAATAATACAATACATAGTACATAATTTTTTTAATTTTTTTTTTATAAAGTAGCTATATTGTGAGTATAGTGTGATTATATGGTATGTATTATTTTGCTAATATGTGTGGAAGTGAAAATTAATCAATAAAACAAAGTGCATAAAAAGTCATTTTTTTCCTGAATAAATTGTAAATCTAAAGGTCTGGAAATTGAAATTCATTTAATTCCAATTATGTAGACCGAAAATGCAAGCAAAAAAAAAAAGTTACATTTAACAACTTCGCTACTGAGTACTTTTTGGTTGAAAAAAATATTAGCATTATAGGTTTTTGAAACAAGGTATGCATAGCCAACATATAAGCATATTATAACACAGCAAATGTGTGTATATATCGAAATAAAACAAAAAGTTATGTAACTGAATTAAATAAGATTAGAAAAAAATACAAATAAATGTTCATAATAACCAAAAATGACAAAACATATTAATATATAGTATAATATTGTAGGTTATGCTTTGATAGAAATACTTTATGTTAAACACTCACAATATTAACAGCCAATCTAATCTGGCTATGAAATTAGGGTGCCTGGCGTTTTAATTGAAGTCCACCACAACTTTTGACCTTCAGGAATATACTCCTGTGAAAATACTCCTCAAATAAAATGCACAGAGATTCCAATAATGTAAACCATTTAAATATTTTATATGTATCTAACAGACGGTAAAGTATACATTTATGGGGAAATGAGCCTTTAGTGCTGTGTTATTTAAGGGTAATACCACTCACCTCACGTTATAACTGTAACTCCGGGCAAAATATTTTTTATTGCATAAATCACAAAATATGAATAGTAGCTTTGGTGCACTATGACATTTATTTTGTTGTATCAATTGACAGGTAAAGATGTATGCATACAGCATTTGCCAGATTCAATTGACTCTTAATATTGTGAGTGCCATGTGGGTTAAAATAGGAGCTCAGAATGCAGGATACTAGGAAGGAAGGAGCATCGCAATAAGGGTAAAATTTGAGGACAATGTCAAAGTTTGTTCCAATGTTGGATAAGTCAAGCAAAGGGCCAAGGTCCAAAGTGTATAACAGAGGAGAAATTCCAAAAACACAATCAGAAGACAAGGCCAAGGGTCATAACATAAAATTAACTGTAATGCATTGAATACATGCTAAGCAACGTCAGTGAGTGTCCACTCTACGTGTTGGAAACGATTTTGTAATAAGGTGATATGTTCAATCACAGTAGGTACTGGGTTGGTGTTTGGTATGTCAGGAAGGATGGAAGGATTAAATCCATAATATAATAGAATGGGCTACTTTGGAGAGCATCACATTGAAGTATATAATAGATTAATTTAGCCATGGTAGGAAGTTAATAACAGTTGTATTGTATGTGTGTGGTGAAACAATAGGACTACATGGTATTCACCCATGAGTACTTAAGGAGCTATGTGTGGAAAGAAGTGAACATCGGGTTCGAGCTACAAAATAATTAAAAAGAATGGAAGATTTGTTATGAATAAAGGTTAACAAAATTAAATATGTTTATTAAATAAATATATTTGTGGCTAATACAAACTATTGTCTGGAAATCTATTCATAAACATGACTATACATAGTACATGAAGCCACCAATTTAGACTGCAAGAAATTAAATTTTGTTTAAGGCAATAGAAAGGTTTTTTTTTTTTATTCAGTAAGAATAATAAGGATGTGGAATTTTCCGCCTGGAGAGGTGGTTTTATTAGTCTGTATAGATATTTAAACATCAACTGGATGATTACAATATTCAGAAATACAATTTTTAGTATGTGGGGTAATAGCTTTTTGATCCAAGGAGAGATCTGTCTGTCATTCTGTTGACAAAGAGGTTGAGAATAAATTTTTCCCTAGTTTGTTGCAAAATTGGAAAATGCTCCAAATTGGGTTTTTCACCTTCTTTTGGATCACAGCAATAACAGATATCTTTTCAGCTATGTAACTATGCAACAACTGCTCAAAAGATTGGTTGTTTTTCTTTGATAGTCTATTGGACTGGGGGTGGTAAGCAGTGGATAGACATATGTCAATCTTTAGAAAGTGATAAAACTTCTTCCAAAAATGCGGGAACCACAATTTTTCCTTGGTGCATGTTGAACCTTTAGGGTACTGTTGATTTTTGTTTTCTGTAACAGTGTGGAGTGAATAGCCATAAAATGGCCTAAATGGCGAATGGTGTCTGGAGTTGATAACTGCACTTCAGAAGTATTTAATATTTGAGATAATGCATTGACCTTCCCATTTATTTTATTCAGACCAGTATGTAATATGAAAAGTGAAGTTGGAGAAAAACAGGGCACATTCCTTTTTCACTTCTTACACATATGATATTAAGTAACTCAAGGTCACCCACATTATAACAGATTCCTATGGGACTCAAGTATTTTCAATAGTAAGTGTGATAGGACTGCTCTGGTGGCCACTTCAGAAGCGTCTTCTTCAAAGTAAATATTTTCTTCTCTGATTAGAAAGCAGGGAGTATTTGCTGATTAGGCGGTCGCCTAGGGCGCGTGTTAAGGGTGGGCGCCGGGTCAAATTGTCATGGCACTGACTGCCAGGCACTTACATAGCTGCAGACTAGAGCCCGATGCCATCAACCTCAGCCCACAAAGACCAGAGAGCCAACCCCCCTACACACCTCTCATTTGCCTGGAGCGCACAGGCGCATATTATGATAGCTCCCACCTCTTCCCATGTACTTGTGGTCAAGTGGGCGGGAGGATAGTGAGGGGCAGAGCTCAGAGGGAGTCAAGGAAGCCAGACGCAGTCTACAAACTTGTGACCCACGGAGAGCTAACATCAAAGAGCAAGAGGGGGACTTAATAGTGAGTGTGTGTGTGTGCAATTAAAACAATATGTATCAGATTGCTTCAGTCAGCATGTTTGTGTGTGCTTGGATCAGTGTGTGTATTTCTGCCTGGATCAGTGTGAGTGTATGTCTCATTGGCTCAGTGGGTATGTCTGCTTGGATCATGTGTGTGTCTGCATGGGTCAGTATGTGAAGGTATGTTTCTGCTTGGGCCAGTGTGTGTGTGTGTCTGCTTGGGCCAGTGTGTGTGTGTTTGTGTGTCTGCTTGGATCATTGTGTGTGTCTGCATAGGCCAGTGTGTGTGTCAGTCTGCATCAGTCAGTGTGTGTGTGTCTGTTTGGGTCAGTATGTGTCTGCTGGCCCAGTGTGTGTGTGTATGTGTGTGTGTGCTTGGGCCAGTGTGTGTGTGTGTGTCTGTTTGGGTCAGTGTGTGTCTGCGTGGGTCAGTTTAATTGAAATTCTCCATCTATATGTTCATACATAGGAATGCTTTATCCAAAAATGCATGTATTAAAATATACAGATTTAGGTAAGGTTATACAAGGTTGCATAATTATCCTTTCTAACTGTGTGAAGGCAGATCTTGAAAGTATGGTCTGTCAGTTTGTAATACCATGTTCTCCTGATATAAAATCAGTTTAGTAGATATACTCCCAAAGAAGACATGCATGCGTTTAGTTATGCATTTTTTCAATCGGGGTATATCTAAAAACAGCTTGAAAACACTGCAGTTTTCTTGTCCTCGGCATTTGCACTTGCATTCTAACTCCACCCAGACTTTCTGTGGCTGTCCAATCACGGACTTCCCAATGCAGCTCAATGAAAAGTCTTTGCAAGTTAGGTGCTCTGGGCAATAGCTGCCAAATATCTGACAGCCAGCAGGGTGTAATAAGATTAATTTATAAAAGTGCCAATTTCTGTTAAAATCTTCAAAATAAATCTTGTAAAATAAATAAAAAAAAATTCCAAAAAAGAGGACAAATTCTTTGCACACAAATTGTTCTAGGGGTGTTCTAGGGGTCTCCTTTTAATTGATTTCATACCCATGGCATGACAGAATTTGAAAGTTGATTCACAATCTGCAGAATTTAGTGGCACACTGTACAATTAATGTACAATGCAATAAAAGCCTAACATGTAACAACCTTAAATGTTCCCTTAAAATAAATAAGGATTGATTTGCAAATTTACAAACCGCTTTCACAATCTAGACAATCTTACTTCAGGTGATTCACCCAATGACTACATTACTCTACAGAAAGTAATGCAGAAGGGAATTTAACCCCATAAGTGTGTCATCGTCAGGGCAAAGTGACACAGCAGTGACTGCAAATGGAAATTGTGTGCTTCAGGATTTCTTGGTTCCCTCCCAATGCCCACACCCTCCTAAGAATTACTGCTTTTTTTTTTCATTACTTCAAGGCTAACCTGGCATAACTTAAGAATACACATGGGTGATGTACGCATAGCCAAGCTTTTGTTAGGCTCTGTTCCCTGAAGAAATTTAAAATTAAAAGGTAATTAGAAAAAAGAACAAGGAAACCCTTGTCCTAGCACATGCCTGTGAAGTGTTACATGTGTGTGTGCTTCGTCAGCCAGTCGACACACAGAGAACCACACCGGGATATTCAGAAAGTCACCAGAAACCGCAGCTGGCACAGTGGCTAGTAACTATTAACTATTTCATTTTCACACAGATTTAATACACCCTGTTGCTTTGTAATACCTTTGTCCTCCCTGTTTATGATGGTGAATAATTCATTTCCACTATTCCTTACATATGTAGCTTTAGAGTGTAACTTTCCATTCTGTATAAAATACCAATATATGCCATTCCAGATCTCCATATAACATCTCTCTGTAACTCCTCCTATTGCTCTACATAACTTTCTTCTCTATTCCTATAACCACTTAATATAGTCTCTCATATCATTCTACTTCTTGACTCCCTATGGCATCTCCAGGTAACCACTGTCAATATCTTCTCCTACCTCACCATATAGCCATACCCCGTAGACTTCATGTATCTGTACATACAAACACTTCCTATATCATCGCCTCCTGTCTCTCTATTTAACACATTCATATGTCTCTAATTCCCCCTTATAACACCGTGCAACAGAACAAAAATGTGACCAATTAGGGCTGGCCCACCAAATAGATGCACAAAGTACTACAAAAAACAAGAAAGTAAAACATGCAAAGGAAGGGGGCCAATCCAAATGTGGGACCAAAGGCTGAATGGTTACCAGTAGAGTTGAGCGGACACCTGGATGTTCGGGTTGAAGTCAATGGGGACCCGAACTTTTGGGCACTAAAATGCCTTAAAAAAGTCTTGGAAAGGGCTAGAGGGCTGCAAAAGGAAGTAAAATGGGGGTAAGAGTAGGACAAGTGCCCTGCAAACAAATGTGGATAGGGAAATAACTTAAAATAACATAAAACACATAAAAATTAAAAATAATAATCTTGAACTAGGAGGAGGAGGTGGATGTGGAATAGAAGGTTGGGGAGGCGGTGTAGGTGGAAGCGGCGGTGGAGGAGGAGGAGGTAGCCAACACTGTTTTTTTTTTTTATTGGGGTAGCCCCCAAAATATTGGGACATATAAAAAAAGAAACATTTGCGGCCTGCAGTGCATTTCTTGCAGTCCAATAACGCCATCAGGTTTTGAAACTGTTCGTCTCCACCAGACGGAATGACAGCATTTCAAAGGCCAGGAATTTCAACGTTTTTTCAAGGAGACATAGAAGCGGGATAGTAAGGCTGAGAACTGCGTCATCGGCACTGGCCATGTTGGTGGAGTACTCGAAACAGCGCAACATGGCATACAGATCTCGCATGGAGGCCCACTCATTGGTGGTGAAGTGGTGCTGTTCTGCAGAGCGACTGACCCATGCGTGCTGCAGCTGAAACTCCACTATCACCTGCTGATGCTCGCACAGTCTCTCCAGCATGTGCAAGGTGGAGTTCCGCTTTGTGGGCACGTCGCATATGAGGCTGTGAGCGGGAAGGCTGAAGTTACGCAGCAGCGCAGACAGGCGAGCAGCAGCAGGGTGAGAACGCAGAAAGCGCCCACAGCCGCTACAGTGAAACTGCGAATGGCTCATTAAATCAGTTATGGTTCCTTTGATCACTCCATCTGTTATTTGGATAACTGTGGTAATTCTAGAGCTAATATTGCCCCAGAATTACAATATTGTTTAAGTACCTCTTTGCTATTGATAACTGGTTTAAATATAGCAGCTTGTTATCTGGTAGTTTCTAGTGTAGAAAATATCAATCTGTTTTCTATCACTTAGATCTGTTTAACAAGTGTTGTGGGTGTGAAACAATATTACAAGTGACCGATGTAGTAAATTCGAATCAAAGTTCCATTTGCAAAAAAAAATTCTCGCCCATCTTCTGTGGGTTATTGCATTTTTAAGATGTAGACTTATTGTATCACACTAGCCAGGCACAGGTAGATTGTCTGGCACGTTGTTTTGGTGTTTGGTTTTTAACCCCTTAAGGACTGGACCTTTTTTGCGATGTTGTACATTTGCGACCAGGCATATTTTTACACTTTTGTGGTGTTTGTGTTTGGCTGTAATTTTCCACTTTCTCATTTACTGTTCCCATACAAATTATATATTGTTTTTTTCAGGACAAAAGGGGCTTTCTTTACATACCATTATTTATATAAACTCATGTATTTTAATTTAAAAAAAATAAAAAAATATGATGAAAAATTGAAAAAATACATGTTTTTTTACTTTTACTTGAAAAATCTTTTACTCATCTACAAAAGCGAATGAAAAAAACTGCTAAATAGATTCAAAATTTTGTCCTGAGTTTAAAAATACCCAGTGTTTACGTGTTTTTTTTTGCATGTTATAGGGCTATAGGTACAAGTAGGATATTGTGGTTTCAAAACATACATTTTTAAAATTTATCAATAGTGACATTGTAACACTATTATCTGTCATAAATCTCTAAATAACACCCCACATGTACATATTTTTTTTAAAGTAGACAACCAATGGTATTCAATATGGGGTATGTCCAGTCTTTTTTAGTAGCCACTTAGTCGAAAACACTGGCCAAAGTAAGCATTCATATTTGTTTGTGTGTGAAAAAAGTTAAAAAATTTAATTGAACACTAATTTTGGCCAGTGTTTGTGACCAAGTGGTTACTAAAAAAGACTGGACATACCCAATTTGCAATACCTTGGGTTGTCTTCTTTTGCAAATGGTATGCCATCATGGGGGTAATTCTCATTCCTGGGCTACCATACGCTCTCAAAGGCAACGTAACCAACCTGGCCATTTCAATGTAAAAATATTTGACCCATATATTTGACCTTGTAACTTTCAAAAATGCTATAAAACCTGTACATGGGGGGTACTGTTTTATTCGGGAGACATCGCTGAACACAAATATTAGTGTTTAAAAACTGGAAAACGTATCACAACAATTATATCATCAGTAAAAGTTCTGTTTGTGTGTGAAAAATGCAAAAAAAAGTCATTTTCACTGACAATATCATCGCTGTGATATGTTTTACTGTTTTAAATCACTAATATTTGTGTTCAGCGAAGTCTCCCGAGTAAAACAGTACCCCCCATGTACAGGTTTTAGGGTGTCGTAGAACGTTACAGGGTAAAATACAGTGCTAGCAAATTAAATTCTCTGGAATTTCGGCCTGGGTTGGCAGGCAGGTCCCTCAAATTGCAATCAATAAAATTACTGAATTATGTAAAATATTACATAAATACGCACGTAGAATTTAAATATATATGCATATTTATATATTTGAAGTCTACGTGTATATTTATATAATTATTTATGTAATTTTGCATATGGACATATGTATATTTCACATTATTTTTATTTATTTTTATATACATAGATATATATACAAATTCATTCTAAGTGTATTTTGATATAAATATATATATATTAATTTTAAAATACAGTTAGAATAAAATTTCATATAGATATATAATTTTTTTTTAAATTTTTATTATTATTTAAAAAAAATTATTTAATTTAAATTACTTATTATTTATATTTTATAATAATATATATATACAATATATATAGTTATTATATATATTATATATATACGTGTGTACTTTAATTATAAGTGTATTTTTATATTAATATAAGTACATATTAATATAAAAATACACTTAGTATGACATTATATATCTGATATATAGACATATATTATATAGATATAATATATGTCTATATATCATATTTATACACATATATAATTTTTTTAATTTTTTTTATTAACACTAACTTTATTTTTTTTACTGATTTTACACTAGCAGGGAGACTGCCTGTCAGCACAGGCATTCCCCCTGCAGGCAGACACATGGACACCTATTGTGACCATGTGATCGCTGTGTTAAGCGATCACATGGCCACAGGGGTCCTAATTCAGTGTGGGGAGACTGTCTGGGCTGCAGGCAGTCTCCCCACACCGGGAGCCACGCTGATCGCCGCCGGGGGAATGACGGCGATCAGGTAAGTAACTCAGACCGTTAGGACGGTTCAGGACCGTCATCGGTCGGCAACGCAAAAATGCTGATGACGGTCCTGAACCGTCCTAGGTCGCGAAGGGGTTCATTTTGTAGTTGTGTCTTTACACAATATAGAAATGTATATTAATGCTTCTGTATATGAAGCTATCACAATAACACTTATTTTTCACTTTTTTAAAAAAAAATCAGGCTAAACAAAAATTGGTAATTAACAATATGACATCTGAAAAGCACATGAAAGGATGCTGTATGATTTAAAAAAAAAAAAAAAAGAACACACTACATGAAGGTCCTGTTCACTAGAGTGTGTAGTCATGAATGTAACCAGTAAAACTTTGTTTTTACAGCCACTGGTTGGCCCATACATATTTTAAAACTTGTTTAATTTTGCTATAGCATGACTTGTAGTCTTGTTTTTAACTTGTCTATAATACATATTTTTGTATGACAGTGTGTTTTTTCATTGATTATTAAATTTTAATGGTCTAAGATAATTAACATGTCAACAGGCAAACGTAACCCGAATGATTTGTCTCAGTCTTGCCTTCTATACTACCTGCACCATAGGCAACATTTATTGGTCTTTAGACTTTCTTGAGAAGCGGTAACTAGCCAGTGTTGCACACATACACCAGATATGAAGTGCACACCCCAAATGTACTATTTAGCACCCAAAACATTTGAATTTTTAAAACTGCGATGTAACCACAGTATTTGATGGTTCTATTTGACTCTCAGATATGAAGTGCACCGCAGGCCGCAAATATAGTATTTAGCACAAAAAAAATTTGAATTTTTCAAAGTGCGATGTAACCACAGTATTTGACGGTTCTATTTGACTCTCACATATGAAGTGCACACCCCAAATGTACTATTTAGCACCAAAACATTTTTAATTTTTAAAACTGCGCTGTAACCACAGTATTTGACGGTTCTATTTGACTCATAGATATGAAGTGCACGCCCCAAATTTACTTTTTAGCACCAAAAAAAAATTGAATTGGTCAAACTGCGATGTAACCACAGTATTTGACGGTTCTATTTGACTTTCAGATATGAAGTGCACCGCAGGCTGCAAATGTACTATTTAGCACAAAGAAGTGTGATATTTTAAACCAACAATGTAACAGTAGTATTTAAGGGTTTTATTGGACTGCAAGAAATGCACCGCAGGCCGCAAATGGTCTATTTAGCACAAAAAAGTTAGATTTTTTAAACCAACAATGTAACAGTAGTATGCACTGCACTCTCTGTGACACTGGGCTCAGGGCAGGGTACAAAAATGTAGTATAGCACCCACAAAAAAACTCGCTGTAGTTTGCAGATTCAACACCAGAATTCTTTCCTAATCTGTCCCTCATAGATGCAGCATCCTCTTCCTACACTAATAACAGCTCATGTGACGTGAGGCGCTACGTGACTCTAGCTTATATATAGAGGCTGGGTCACATGCTGCACTGGCCATTCACAGCCATGCCATTAGTAGGCATGGCTGTGATGGCTTCTAAGGGCACACGTGTCAAACGCTTGTTGATTGGCTGCCCTGCAGCCTTACAAAACACGCCATTAAATAGCCGAAC
>OW240912.1:179335897-179350897 GCA_933207985.1 Pelobates cultripes
AATCACTACATACCGGGAACACTCCACAAAACCTGCCTTTTTGGAGATGCTCTGACCTAGACATCTACCGATCACTATTTGGCCCTTGTCAAAATCAATCAGATCTTTTCGTGTGCCCGTTTGTCATGTTTCCAACACATACAATTCAAGAACTGACTGTTCACTTGCTGCCTAATATATCCCACCTCTTAACAGATGTCAGTGAAACAATATAATCCATTTTAGTCACTTCACCTGTCAGTGGTTTTAATGTTGTGGCTGATCAGTGTACATTCATTGAGATCTAATTCATATTGAACTGCAATAAAAGGATTCGCTAAGCCTCAGAGCTAAATTCGCTGCCATTTAGGAGTTCTATCACTTTTATTTATGCAGCCCTAGCCACAGCTACCTGAGGCTGTGATTCATACAATGCAGTCTGAGATTCATACAATTATCAGAAAATATTTGATATATATATATATATATATATATAGATATATATATATATATATATGTGGTTGGGGCACAAAATGGCGTAAAATGTAAGTAGTAAGCAAACATAATGTAGCACTGAAATATACATAAGTCATTTGTGATGTGCCAAAAGCACTGTACTGGTCGGCCTGTAAAAAAAAAAGAGGGCCCACCTAAGGAATTTGTTCAGAAATGAGTTCTGGTCGAATACATTCTATACAGACCATGATATAGTTACTTAATAGAGGAAGGTAGTGCTCTAAATAGCTGTGCTAGCCCCTCCCACAACTCCACACTCCCACATTTATATTTGTGGTCGGGGCACAAAAGACTGTAACTTGTAAATATTAAGTATACATGACATAACATTGAAATATTCGTAAGTCGTTTGTGGTGTGTCAAAAATGATGTACTGGTAGGCCTGTAAAATAAAGAGGGCAAAAATGTAATGCAAAATACGTAATTTATTTCAATACAACAAAATACAACAATAGAAAACTATTCTATTAGACCATGAAATGCCTGTCTGAATTCCATTTCAGGTTGGAAAATATAACGGCAATATGCTGTTGACTTCCAGTGCTCTGATATTTTAATTATATGTTGTAGATGGAGTAGATGCAGCCCCTATCCTGAACAAGTATAGTTGTAATAATAGAACCATAAGGAGTTAAAAGTAGCTGAACAGGGGATGAGTCGAATGAGGATAAAAAGTTGTCCAACATCTTAACAGGGCATCATTTATTATGTGTGGGATATATTGGAATCTTAACAAATTGACCCATCTGGCTGGTTTTTATATGGGGCAGAGATAGTGTATAGTGGTCTAACTGTTTTATTATATGGCCAACTTTTACTTTATTCAGTCAATGATTAGATCCTGATAGTTTGGGTTTGTTGTTGAATGATTTGAGGCAGTTGGATTAACCTTGACAAAGTCCTGGAAACTGCCACATTATTGACTTCTAGCTTAAGTACACATGAGGTAAAATGGGTATGTGGCAGCTAACCTGGTCAACCTCCTAATAAACTTCATAATGGTCAAAGAAGGTGACCGTCCATTGCTGATAATTAAACATATTGCTTGATTATCTGACAAACATTTAATGGCCTGGCTGAACCATAGATGGCTCCAGGCTCTGGCTGCAGCTGCTAAAGGGTAAGCCTCAAACAGATCTGAGGTATTTTTGAAGGCATTTAGATTCTTTGTTTCTGGGAGCCTCATACACCATAGCTAATTGTTAAAAAAAAAAGGAGGTGGAAGAAATTTGGACTTCCCATTCCACTTGAATAGACACCTCTGTCACATGTTTTTTTTTATCGACTGAAACTGGAAGCCAGGCAATTGAATCATTATAATGTCTTTTAAACTGCGTGGTGGTTTGGTATTTTATTCAACCATGAGAAACTCATGTAAATAATGTATGACTGTAGGACATCTACATGTTTCAAGTAGTTGCCAGCATAGTGTTTCAGGCAAAAATAACAAAAAGCCTAGGGCTGGTTTGTGAGCCAAAGTAAGCCTGGTGAAAAAATAGTACTGGTTTCTCCACTTGATCCCATGTAGGTGCTACAAAGATGATTGGATAGGGAGGAGCTTAAAGGCATTTACAATATCTGTTTTTCTTCACCATGCATCAACTCCAGCTGAAATTAAGGCTTAAATTACATGATCTAGTAACGTACTGCAGTGAGAATTCTTTGGATGGGATTAAAGAATTCAGGCTACGTGTAGGAGTAGAGTGAGAGGCTGATAGGTAAATTATCAATTGTTTTTTATTAGAACTTTTCCCTGTAGCAATCCCTATCGGATTGGTACACCACGCAGTAAACGGGGGAAGTGTGTCTATAACCATAATTCTGTGGCTAGGAGGGAGTAGACTGTAAAAGGATCTTTTAAAGCATATTGCAGATGTTTGCAGATGTTACATTCCAAGATAACTGTGGGTAAGGAAAGTATACCTTGGGTGAACCCGTTGATTAGAATTCTATTAAATGTGGTGATGGATGGGAAGATAATAGCAGTGTCACAACATCAACTTTAAAAGGAGTTAAATACGGTTTAGAGTACATTTTGGGGGGCTTTTAGACTGGGTGTGTGCCCTGAAACACACTGAGCAAGCATGTTGCAACCTACAAGCACTGAAACCACAAGTGCCAGCATTAAAATTATTACAGATCTAGGCTTTCCCAAGGAAAACAATAGGCCATCCTAGTTTGTCTTTCATACATAGTTACATAGCTGAAAAGAGACTTGCGTCCATCAAGTTCAGCCTTCCTCACATTTGTTTTTTGCTGTTGATCCAAAAGAAGGCAAAAAAAACCCCCCAGATTGAAGCACTTCCAATTTTGCAACAAACTAGGAAAAAAAAGTATTTCTTGACCCCAGAATGGCAGTCAACAATGGTTTGTATTGGCCCTGGAAATATTTGTATAATGTTATCATATCCCGTTTGAGACGATCTTTTTCTAAACTAAAGAGGTTTAAATTTGTTAACCTTTCTTCATAGCGGATATGTTCCTTTTATTAATCTTGTAGTCCACCTCTGCACCCTCTCCAGTGCCATAATATCCCTCTTTAGAACAGGTGCCCAAAATTGCACAGCATATTCAAGATGTGGTCTTACCAATGATTTATAAAGAGGCAAAATTATATTCTAACCCCGAGAATGAATGCCCTTTTTCATGCATGACAATACTTTACTGGCCTTAGCCACTGCTGATTGACATTGCACATTGTTGCATAGTTTGATTTCTACAACAATTCCCAAGTCCTTTTCGTGTGCGGTTATCTCTAATTCGCTTACATTCAGGGTATACGTTGCTTGTGCATTCTTTATGCCAAAGTGCATTACTTTGCATTTTTCAACATTAAATTTCATCTGCCATTTGAGTGCCCAGTCCCCCGGTCTATCTATACCCTCTGCAGCAAAGTAATATCTTGTTCACATTGTATTACTTTACAGAGTTTTGTGTCATCTGCAAACACTGAAACATGACTTTCAATGCTTTTTTCATTTATAAACATGTTAAATAGAAGGAGTCCCAGAACAGAACCTTGAGGGACACCACTTGCCACCTTTGTCCAGCTTGAAAATTTACCATTAATGACAACTCGTTGTACTCTATCCTTAAGCCAATGTTCTACCCAAGAACAAGAATTTTCATCTAGACCAATTTCTTTGAGTTTGAACACTAATCTATTGTGTGGAACTGTATCAAATGCCTTGGCAAAATCCAAATAGATCACATCCACTGCAACACCCTGATCTATACTTCTACTTACTTCTTCGTAGAATGCAATCAAGTTAGTTTGACATGACCTGTGCTTCATAAGACCATGCTGATTTTTGCTGATAACCATGTTCTTCTCAAGGAATTCTTGAATATTATCCCTAAATAACCTTTCAAATACTTTCCCAGCCACAGAAGTTAAGCTTACAGGTATATAAATTCCAGGCAAGGACTTTTAACTCTTTTTGATTTTAATAAGGGGGGGAACCTAATGTCCTCCCCCCTGGCCCCCACCCCTGAGCGGTGGGTGGGGGCCCTAAATACTAATGGGGGGGGGGACCTAATGTCCTTCCCCCTGGCCCCCACCCCTGACCAATTTAGGTCTTTCAGCCTTTTGGTAGATAACTCCCTAATACCGTGGGAATTAGGGAGTTATCTACTAAGCTGCTGCAATAGACGTCCCGAAGTGCCGAAGTCCCGAAATTCCAAAATGCCTTAGTTCCGAAATTCCGAAGTTCCGAAGTGCCGAAGTTGCCGACTTTCCAAAGTGCCGAAGTTCCGAAGTGTTGAAGTGCCGAATTGCCAAAGTCCCGGAATGCGAAAATCCTGAATTTCGGAATGCCGAACCGAACCGAAAATTTTCCCCATGCACATGCCTAATTTTTAGTAGCAATCATTCGCACATCTATTGCCATAGGTTCGTCCTTAATATATATGGAGGAGAAATGGTTATTTAAAATTTCTGCCTTTTCCTGGTCTTCATTAACTAACACCCCCATTGCAATTTTAATGTACCTACACTTTCATTTTTTTGAATTTATGTACTTAAAAAATGCTTTGGGGTTAGTTTTGCTCTCTTTGGCTATAATTTTTTCATTTTGAAGTTTAGCTCTCTATATTCAGGTCTTGCTGTGAAATTAGTATGTGGATAGTTAGTAGTAGGGTTATTAGTTTGGGTAGGACATAGATCAGATGAATGTGATGTAGAAGCGCTTATTGCACAAGCTGGTGTCCTAAGGTCTGCAAACTGTCTTCAGAAGAGTTCTGTTTTGATGTTAAAGTGAGCCAAGGCTGCTGTGGCTGAAAACAACCAGTGATAGTCATAAAATGCAGAGTCCTCATATTTGTAACTTAGATCCACTAACTTGTGCAAGTATAGGTCCAATTCTTCTCTGCAATGTGGAAAACTAGAACATACAACATATTATTACTTTTATGAGCAATAACAGAGAATGTATCTGCATTAAGGTGTTTGCAAAGAAATAGGTATAATAACAAGTTGCATAGATGTACATTTTTGAATTTACAGTTGGTGGTACAGCATTGAGTGTCACACAGTAAGACATTCCACTTGTGACAGCTTTGGTCATAGTTGATTTTGTGCAGTCCTGGGTATAATCATCCTTCGCCTCTATGCCACTGTGTATTGTGTTGTAATTGAGTTCAGTTGATTATACATTGCAAGTTGCAGTTAATATATCGGTAAATAAAATACAAACATAATTAACACAACATGTAACCTGAGCAGCGCTTGACATGACCTGCATAGTACAGTATCTATACAAGGGAAAAGATTCAGGTAATTTAAATAAACAAAAACATGATTACCTTAATGTAGAGTTTCCTATAATGCCGGTATTTTATCACCTGCCGAAAATTCACAAGAATGCTACACATCACCTTGTACAAACGTATCTTTTCCAGGTTCCAGCTGCGGGACTGTCATCGCTAATATTGGCACCAAGCGTTCCCACCTTAGAGCCAAGGCATCATTAGAAAAAGATGAGAGTCCTTTACTATACTTGTATATTAACCCAGCACTTTTAAGGATATACTACACCATAATTTTTTTCCTGCTATTTCTGTTTTATCCTGAGAGGAATTTGTGGGAAGAAGGTGGGGTGCCACCTATATGAGCACTGCTGCACTGATATAGAGCCTTAATTTTCAGGCTCTGAAAATTGTGAGTTCCTCTCTTATAGTCATTTGCACTTTATTTATATACCAGTACCATCTGCACTAGTGTTTCTTCTGTATTTTATCCCCCTTTTTTATGAATTTGAGTACACCAGAATCTTCATACTTGATTAAAAGGGGTAAGCAATCATTGCATGCTAAAAAATCACTAAGGGCTCCACCAATTATTATTAAGAATATCTTGATAATTGTGTGTTTGGTTTGATATTAAGGTGAGGGAGAAGGGTATTCCATCATGGGTGTATTAGAGCAGCTACTTTACTTTAGACACCTATGAGCACCTTTTTACACACTTACTCCTTGTGAGTTATTTTTTATGAAAATAAAATTATTAAAATCAAAAAAGGTTGTTTTAAATGTTTGGGCTGTGTGACTTGTGGACACATGCTCACAGGCTCATCTTTTGCATATCCCCACTCTGGAAAAAGATTTTTTATTCGACATTTAAATTCTTGCCTCACTGATCATGTGGTCTATTTAATTTCTTGCCCCTGCGGACTTAATTACGTCGGGAAAACTGACTTAACTTTTTGGGATCACATACACGGACACAGATCAGAAATTGTGATGGCGTACAGAGATGGTAAAACTGAGAAACCTGTAGCTAAACATTTTTTAGAATTACAGCATAGACTTCCCACACTCAAATTCATGGCTATAAATCATATCCCCCCCGTTGGAAATAGATCTAGAATGCTACTGCAAAGAGAGACATTCTGGATCACGACCCGAAAGGCCTCAACATATATATCTAATTTCATTCCTTTTTGAGCACTCTGTAGAGTTATTATTGATTGGTTTAGTATAGTGATGAGAAGATATCATCACTTACTAACAATATAGCAACGTAGGTCCATGGATTATATTTTGCATTATAATTATTTTCCCTTTTTCTATTCTTTAATTTTTTACTAATTTATTGTCATTATTACCATTTTTTATTTGTTCCCCCATGGTGGGGAACCCAAATAGCTAAAATGGGGGGGACATAGTACCCCGCCCACACCCCCACCTGTGACCCGTGGGTGGGGGCTATTAATATAAACAGGAGGACCTAATGTCCCCCCCAGGTCCCCACCCATGACCAGCAGGTGGGGACCTTAATTAAATAAATAATGGGGGGACCTTATGTCCCCCCCAGGTCACCACCCATAGGAGACCTTCTTTTTTCAGGGACACTTCTGTTGGCTGCAGACCATAAGTAGCTGTCTTCCTAGCTCAGGATAATCAGAGCACTGCCGCAGATTACCACAAGATACTGCAAGTCCCTGAGCATGGTCTGTACCCAGTGGAGGGGCAGACCAGATTCAGATCAGCATGCCCCTCTCCCATCTAGGTAACAACATTTGTTTTGAAATCATTAAGAATCCCCTATACAATCACTACAATCACTACATTCCTACACACACACTATATATGAATGACGGGGGGGGGGAAGGGGCGGGTGCCGGGAGCCCTGTAAATTTTTTTCGCACAGGGCACCTAAAGGCCTAAGGCCGGCCCTGGTCATACATATGAAAAACTGAAATAACTGGTTATTGTAATTGTCAAAAGGAATGAAGGAAATGAGTAGTCAGATCCTGCTTTACTAAGCCTGGACTAATACCCAGGAAGACTGTGCATGTAGGAAATTCAGTAGAAAAGGAATACATAGGGTATTAGGCAACACAACTAAAAACAAAACCAGTAAGTACACAAAGCAAATAATAAACAATGGGTGTCAAATGTATGTCCCAACGTTGGAAGCTCTTGTGGTAATGACTGCATACAGTCAGGGCTCCTGGGGTATAAACGGAGTGACATTAGCTGGATGCCAGCTGTATGGCAACCATTTTCGGTAATTACTTTAGAGTGAGAGAGTCCTTTGGGAGACCCAAGGTCGCCAAGAGTGAAGATCCTGAACCGAATAGGAAGCATCACTGTGCAGGACAGCGTGTGAGACATTCTCCATATTTATTTGATGTCATGTGCATGGAGGAAGGATGTGAAGGGCTGGAATGATTTCTGCCATGCCAGGGGAATCAGGAAAATGCCATCGAATCCCACAATCTAGGGGACAGCACTGCACCCATGATGCACCTTATGAAGTGTGGCAGCTCTCTGTCTGGAATGTAACCTGCAATGCCACTAATCTTAAGGTTCTTGCTGTGTCTGGAGTCCTCCATCACTGCAAATCTCTGCTCAAGGGTGGTATGCTGCTGCTGCAGCATCTCCAGCGGTTGCTGCAGGGGAGTAACTAGCTGAACAGTGTTGCAGGAGTCTTTTCCAGATTCCACTTGCAGCCTGTCAGGCCCAGTAGATCCTTTTGGATAGTCACCGCATCTGCCTGCAGTTCTTGCATGTTGGTCTTCATTACAGGTGACGAGTCTGGTCTGCGTAGGTTAGGTGCAGGTTTGAGCACTCATCCAGGTAAGAGGCCATCTTAGGTTCATGCACCTACAACCAGAGATCTCCAGTGTTCATGCACAGTCTTGGCTTGTCTGCCCTTTTGCTTCTCAGTTTTCTGTCCCATAGCCCTGGGCCACCAGGGTATCCAGTTATGATCCACTGATTTGGGGCAAAAAAAGGATATTTTGGGTGGCTTTGCAAAATGAAGCACTGAGAACATGCGACAATACCTCTCAACAGCTAGACTCCGCTTCCCTTTTCCCATTTATTTTAACTACTAAAACGTATTCAAAAAATATATAGCCCAAAATTGCAGAGCTGTGCATTATATGTGGATTTTTTTTTCAAATTCGGGTACAAATTGCAATTCCATCATCAATTCATCACAATCCCCCCAGATTAAAGAATATACTCATTTTGCTTGCTTAATAATTGAGGATGTTAATAAACCACAAAATATTTTTTGTTCACCAAGCAACCAGTTGTGTAATTAGTGGAACCCAGGGTAAAACATTGTGTTTAACTGAAAGGTGGGACTACTGTATTTAATTTTTATACATTTATCTTAATTTGTAATGTTTCAACACATGGTTCTTTCAAATTATTTTAGTTTCTTTAAGAATGGGTCAAAAACAATGTTTATCCAAAAACCCAAATATAAAGGTTATAAGAATAAGATAAACATGCTGTTTTTTATTACCAATGAGAGCTGATGATCTATTATTATAAGTCAGGACACTTTGCTCCTGTATACAGGACGTCTATTGTGTATCTGATTGATAGGCATCCAGCCAGAAGATCACATCGCTTATTTGTGCCTTATCATTTCCTTCTTTATGGGACTTGCCCTGGTTCCCAGACACCATGGTTTAAATAAGGAAATGTTTTTAGTTTTTGTGCTACAGAAAGCCTTCCTCCATTATATTGATGTTTAAACTGGATATATTAAGTTGTTTGAAGTACGTCTGTGAAGAGAAGTGTACAGGAAAGTGAAAGGGGATAAATAGTCTAATAGCTGAAGTTCACCAAGTATTTGAATTCTACTGCATGAAGTGCATAAAATAAGAGTGTAGCCCTAACAGCAAAATAATTAATTTAACCCTCTCAGTGGCTTTCCCTCTCTCGAGAACCTCCTGCCTTTGACACACAATCATATACAATTAAATAAAAGCACATGGATGCATGCACACAAATATACAAATATATATCTCCTAGTCAAGTTACTAGTTACTAGGCCCAGCAAATTAATGGTTTCAGGACCTCTGTCAAACCCTTTGGACTGGATTTTGTCTGACAAAGTACGGTGAAAACTACCGTATTCCTACCACATTAGCTTACTTTACTAAAGCCAAATGCAGTTAGAATTCAGTCAGTCCAAATGATTCTGTAAAATTCGCTTGGATGCATTCAGAAAATCACTAATATCAGCATCCAAACCAATTTACAGCACAGGAATCTGAGATTCATCAAATGTAATAAAGCTTATTAGGTGTGTATTTAAGTATTCAGCAACAGTTCCAATGATTAGAAAACGAATGAAACATGCACTGGCTGCAAAAAGATGCAACACTGCTATGAAGGCACCTGGTAAAAGATTTAGATGGTTATGTCAGAAGAGAGCATAAGGTTCCTCCTGGTATGTATTTAGTGAATGGATAGGCTCATGCAGAAGCAGATTTTTGTAAATTGCGGGGAAAGGTAGCTCCTTGCAACATAGAATATACAAGAAGCATTAATTATGCTTGGTAAATCCCTTGTAAGAGTATCTGTTATTGTTGCAAACAATGTATGTTCATTTAAATTGCCAGCAAATGTATAGAAATACAAGCAATTGTATAGATTGGAAGAGGAGAAAAGCATAGTTAAAAAAAGGGCTTTGCCTTAACTGTCAATCAATTCTTCGGCATAGATATTGCGTGGTTTTGTTTATTTGTAAGTCAGTGTTTGTCCGACCTCCATTCCCTTATACAGAGCTTGGATACAAGGCTTCGGCTCAACATAAGATAAAATTGTAAGTCCTAACCTTAAATACGATGCCTTTTATAAAGTGGAAGTATGGTATCACCAGGACGGTTGTCAATTTTGATAACTTAATCCGGACATTACAGCATAGCTACATAAACAAACAAACATGGTATGGTCTTAGCTTCAAATAAAAACATTGTAATTATGCTATAATTGTTTTGTAACATTTTCTGTGTGCATTCATTGCACCCTCAAAAGATTTCTTCTGAATGCTGGGAATTTCATGTCTCCTAATTTAGGAATAACTCAATTTAGAGTTAGTTAAAATATTTGTTGAGAGGAATAATAATTCATAAAAAAAATGCTTAAGTATCAGCAATATTTCTATCCATCTTTGTAAGGAATTTATTGGCTGAGAGAGGCACTTCCATTTGAGTTATTTGTAGAGGGGCTGGACAATAGTACCTATGTAAATGTCAAATCACTTGGCACCCTAACCATTAAATAACACTGCAATATTTACAATACCTGGAGAGTCCCTTCAAAAGCAAAACACAAATGCAGCCCATATTAAACATGTATATATGGAAAATCAAAAGGCCCTCTCTAAATACCAGTCCTGCTGGATTAGACCATTCTATACTCTTCTGAATGGTAACAAACGGAACGCTGGGAATTATTGCCTCGTAAGTTAGGAATTACTTCACTTAGTATTATATTCCCGAAACATTTGTTGAGAGAAAAAAATAATTTGTGATAGAAGTTCTGCTACATGTTGGAAACATCCTTGAAGTCATGACTATAACTTTGCATACATTTGTATGAGATTAAGAATGGCTTTGTGCCACTGGAAGAGACTTCAATAGGCTTGTGCCATTTAATTCCAGGTTGCTTCAATTTTAAAGCACAGGGACAGCTCACTCCCACATCTCTCTTGCACGTGCAACTACATCCTAGACATTTTATTGTAAAACTGCCATGAATTCCAACAGTAGAACTGGATTCGTATTTCTCTTGATTAGTGAGCTTGTCCCAAGAGAGGTTTCCATCGGCTACAGAAGGAGCCAACTCCTTGCAGGGGCTGCCAAGACATGTCTGTGGAGGAAATCAGACCAAATTCCCTTACAAATTAAGGCAGACTATTAATGAACAATGGGCACCATTTAATGGTTAACCTATTAATCCCTCAACCTCAGTAATAGGCAAAGCTTCTTTCAGTGCTTAAAGGAACACTGGAATACATTGCGTTATTAACCTTACATTAAGTTACATAACAGCATGCATTATTAAAACAAAATTGCAAGTGATACTCTGAATATAATTTCTATAATTACCACAATAATTATTTTCATTGACAACGCATAGTTCCATAAAGTCTCTCTTTGAGGTCTTTGAGGTCCAAGTGTAGAGCCTGGCATGGCCCTACACTTGTGAATGTAACCTTTATCATTACTCACTTTCTTTTTTGTTATTGTACAGATTACACTATGTGTGGTTGTATCTATTTGTTGTAGATTCCAAGAGTGGTACTAGTACTTCCTTACTTCCAGTGTGAAGTATATGTTACTGTATATTGTACCTGCTGATTCATAACACCGGGTGTTGTATATGTTTGGTAGTGTTTGGCATTACAAGTTATTTATTGTGTGTACTAAGGTGATTGGGAAAACACCTAAAACTTTTTATACACACCCAATATCACTAAATTTGAAGCGCCCAGACACCTACTGATTTTTCAGTATTTTTTTTGCTGTTGTTTACTTCATGCTAGCTCTCCCAGTACCCTTTTTGACATCCCCTTGTTATCTTCACTAGTACTCCCTTCCTATGTCTCTCTCATGTATACACCTAACATAAGCTATAGGAACTAACAAATAAACAAGGGATCTGAGGCCAAAGGAAATTACATCTTTTCTTGCCAAACCTATTAAAAATACCTCAGCACACACATGATAATTTGCAGTAGATGTCATACAGGTGTAAGATGCTGGCAGGCACCCTTGTGTGGTTTTTAAACCTTCCTTATCACTTTTCAGGAGTGCTGGTGCTGTTCCTGGCATCAACTGCAGCCACAGTCAATGTTTCTTGTAGCAGCAGTATTGGCTGCTGTATTTCTTGTTACCAGGTATGACTCGGAGGGGAGGTGGGTTTGGGGGCTTCAGTCAAAATGTAGGCCTCTTTAGTGCCAAATCATTTTTTGCTGTAGGATGTAGAAGTACTGCCCGGTCCTTTCATTCGTTGTTGCACAGGAGAGGAGTTCCTAGTAATGTAGGAATATGAAGTTTTGTCATGTCCCTGCTTTACTATTTACACAGAACGCTCTATTTATGGCCAAAAATTAATCAACTGGCTGGGCAAGTTGCTCAGTGACTTTGACATCACACTGCACAGGGAATTGTGACTGGAAAGAAGTACAGGTCCCTGACTGCCAGACCTGAGCAGTTAACAACTAACAAACAGAAGGGAGCCACAGCCAGGACTTAATAACTTGGTTGTTGTCAGAAGGCCACCTGGGAGGACTGGACTCTGGTATGAAGTGGACTAAGAGAGGCTCAAGCAGGCCACATCAAAGGTCTCTTCTGTGTCCAGGCATCACTAATAATAATCATGTACATCTATAACAAGAGCAAGGTAGGATGAGCGGAAGGGAGAAAGTGTGTATATACAGTTGCAAGAAAAAGTATGTGAACCATTTGGAATGACATGGATTTCTGCACAAATTGGTCATAAAATGTGATCTGATCATCATCTAAGTCACAACAATA
This sequence comes from Pelobates cultripes, assembly GCA_933207985.1. Taxonomy (NCBI): domain Eukaryota; kingdom Metazoa; phylum Chordata; class Amphibia; order Anura; family Pelobatidae; genus Pelobates; species Pelobates cultripes. The sequence goes on from OW240912.1 coordinate 179,348,683, forward strand.
GACAATCACAGTCTGCTTAAACTAATAACACACAAAGAATGAAATGTTGCCATGTTTTTATTGAACACACCATGTAAACATTCACAGTGCAGGTGGAAAAAGTATGTGAACCCTTGGATTTAATAACTGGTTGAACCTCCTTTGGCAGCAATAACTTCAACCAAACGTTTCCTGTAGTTGCAGATCAGACGTGCACAACGGTCAGGAGTAATTCTTGACCATTCCTCTTTACAGAACTGTTTCAGTTCAGCAATATTCTTGGGATGTCTGGTGTGAATCGCTTTCTTGAGGTCATGCCACAGCATCTCAATCGGGTTGAGGTCAGGACTCTGACTGGGCCACTTCAGAAGGCGTATTTTCTTCTGTTTAAGCCAATCTGTTGTTGATTTACTTCTATGCTTTGGGTCATTGTCCTGTTGCAACACCCATCTTCTGTTGAGCTTCAGCTGGTAGACAGATGGCCTTAAGTTCTCCTGCAAAATGTCTTGATAAACTTGGGAATTCATTTTTCCTTCGAAGATAGCAATCCGTCCAGGCCCTGACGCAGCAAAGCAGCCCCAAACCATGATGCCCCCACCACCATGCTTCACAGTTGGGATAAGGTTTTGATGTTGGTGTGCTGTGCCTTTTTTTCGCCATATATAGTGTTGGGTGTTTCTTCCAAACAACTCAACTTTGGTTTCATCTGTCCACAGAATATTTTGCCAGTACTGCTGTGGAACATCCAGGTGCTCTTGTGCAAACTGTAAAGGTGCAGCAATGTTTTGTTTGGACAGCAGTGGCTTCCTCTGTGGTATCCTCCCATGAAATCCATTCTTGTTTAGTGTTTTACATATTGTAGATTCGCTAACAGGGGTGTTAGCATTTGCCAGTGACTTTTGTAAGTATTTGGCTGACACTCTAGGATTCTTCTTCACCTCATTGAGCAGTCTGCGCTGTGCTCTTGCGGTCATCTTTACAGGATGGCCACTCCTAGGGAGAGTAGCAGCAGTGCTGAACTTTCTCCATTTATAGACAATTTGTCTTACCGTGGACTGATGAACAGCAAGGCTTTTGGAGTTACTTTTATAACCCTTTCCAGCTTTATGCAAGTCAACAATTCTTAATCGTAGGTCTTCTGAGAGCTCTTTTGTGCGAGGCATCATTCCCATCAGGCAATGCTTCTTGTGAAAAGCAAACCCAGAACTGGTGTGTGTTTTTTATAGGGCAGGGCAGCTGTAACCAACACCTCCAATCTCATCTCATTGATTGGATTCCAGTTGGCTGACATCTCACTCCAATTAGCTCATGGAGATGTCATTAGTCTAGGGGTTCACATACTTTTTCCACCTGCACTGTGAATGTTTACATGGTGTGTTCAAAAAAACATGGCAACATTTCATTCTTTGTGTGTTATTAGTTTAAGCAGACTGTGATTGTCTATTGTTGTGACTTAGATGATGATCAGATCACATTTTATGACCAATTTGTGCAGAAATCCATATCATTCCAAAGGGTTCACATACTTTTTCTTGCAACTGTATGTGGGTGTGTATTTGTGTGTGTATGCATGTATTTGTGTATCTTTGTGTGAGTTTGTATGTATATGCTGGCTGGTTAGAGCGGTGGTAACACTGTCTTAGATCTGGCCAAACACATGTTCAAATCATTCAGGCCACTTTACCATTAAGTGTCCTTCGGCAAGACAGCTGGTAATATATCTCTGCCTTCCTCAGGTCTCATTGATTAGAAACATGTTTGAGCGGGATCTTCTTCAGCTCTCTCCTTTCTATTATTGTAAAGCACTGTGGAATATGTTGGCGTTAATATATGTATGTGTGTGTGCTAAAGCTCCAGGTAATTTTGGAAGCTAGCAACACCCCTACTTGTACCATCAGCAGCATTGACTGTAGTATTCCTAGTAGCAGCATCATGGACAGATTTTTTTTTTCTCATGAGGTAATATGGTGAACAATTATAAGATTTCTTTCATCCTAGATTATGATTGCAATACAGTTGTTTTTTAGGATGTTGGTGTCTGAGCGGTTGTTTTTAATGGATTGTTTCTTGTGACTTGATATAGAACTATAGACTGTGCTGCTCCCATATTCAGGATATAATTCCAATCTAGAGCTATTAAAATGATTGCTTTGATTTTGACTACCGTTAAAATGTAGTTCTGTTGAAGGTGCAGCAGTTTCTTTTCATCTTTTGGTGCAATACTTTAACTTTATGA
>OW240912.1:179355897-179357038 GCA_933207985.1 Pelobates cultripes
CCATTTTTTGGGGCCTCTTACATAGCTCAAGGTCTGGGCCCCAGGGCCTGACGGTGAGTATGCCCATAAAGCCCACCCATAAGTCCACCTACATGTTCCACCCATGAACTCACAGGGAGTAGAGTGTGTAGGGGATTTGTTATGTGTTACTGTAGAGGATCTAATGTGTGTGCTTACGGAATGTAGTGTATAGGGATACCAGTTTGTGTAGGTGATGCAGTGTGTTTGTGTGTAGTGGAAGCAGTGTGTGTGTGTATAAGGGATGTATTGTGTGTTTCTTGTTGTGTGTAAGGGATGCATTGTGTGAATCTGTGTTTGTATGCATAAGGGATGCAAAGTGTGTTTCTTTGTATGTAAGGGATGCAGTGTGTGTGTCTGTAAGGGGTGCGTTGAGTGTGTGTAAGAGATGCATTGTGTTTCTGTGTGTGTGTGTAAGAGAAGCAGTGTGTGTTTGCATGTGTGTGTAAGGGATGCATTGTGTGTTTCTGTGTATATGTGCAAAGGATGCATTGTCTTTATGTGTAAGGGTTGCATTGTGTGTTTCTCTGTGTGTAAGGGAAGCATGTTGTGTTTCTGTGTGTATAGGGATGCATTGTGTGTGTGTGTGTGCGCGTGTGGTGTGAAAGAGCTCCCTGTCCCCCTGTCCTATAGAGCTCTCCCTTCCATTCCTTAGAGATCTCCCCTGCCCCTTAGTGGTCTCTCCTCTCCCCCCCCACCTCCCTTAGTGGTCTCCTTTTCTCCCCGACTTTCCATTAGTGGTCTCTCCTCTCCCCCCACCCTCCCCTAGTGGTCTATCCTCCACCCCCCTCCCTTAGCGGTCTCTCCTCACACCCCTCCCCTAGTGGTCTCTCCACCGCCCCCTCCCTCCTTTAGTGGTCTCTCCCTCCCCTACGTTCTCATCTCCCACCCCTCGTGTTCTCCTCTTCTTCTCCCCCTGTGTTTTCCTCTTATTCCCCCGCCTCCCTGTGTTCTCCTCTTCTTCTCCCCCCTGTAATCTTCTCTTCTTCTTCCCCCTCCCTGTAATCTTCTCCCCCCTTCCCTCCCTGTAATCACTTCTTCTCCCTCGTAATCTTCTCTTCTTCTCCCCCCCAATCATCTCCCCCCCCTCCTTCCCTCCCATCAAATCATCTCCCCCCCTCCC
>OW240912.1:179357138-179409603 GCA_933207985.1 Pelobates cultripes
GGCAGCCGCCTGAGCGCTCTCTATAGAGCGCTCAGGTGGCTGCAGAATTTAAAGGGCCGGCGATGGGGGCGCAGGGCGCCCCCTCCTATATGGCGCCCTAGGCGGCTGCCTAGTTCGCCTTATAGGAAGCGCCGGCCCTGGGTGTAATGAATATGTCCTGAAGCAATTTCCGAAGCAGATTTCTCCTTGAAATTTCCGCCTTTTGCAATGAAAAGAACTTTTCATGCAAAGCCCTGGTTGACTCAGAAACACACTATACCAGTCAAGGAGAGATCATCACTTCTAGCGGTTGAGGCTATTGATGGGAGACCCCTATCTCAACCATTGATTCCCCATGAGACCATGCCTATTTGCATTACAATAGGAGCTTTGCATAAGGAAGACATTACCTTACAGATAATCGCTTCCCCTTCTTGACCCATCGTATTAGGTTTTCCTTGGCTCATCAAGCATAACCCTCATATTGACTGGACTAAAGGGGAAATACTGGAATGGGCTAAAGACTGTCAGGAAAACTGCATGTTTCACATTACTAAAAAAGTGGGCATTGTTGCTTTATTCGCTGCTATGTCTCTGACCCCCAAAATTCCCGTACAGTATTGGGAGGTTAGGGAGGCGTTTAGTAAAAGCCAGACTGATGTTCTTCCTCCACACAGGTCATATGATTGTTCCATTGATCTGTTGCCTGGGGCTATGCCTCCTAAGGTGGCAGTATATGCCCCATCCCCACAAGAAAGTAAGATCATGGATGAGTACATCAAAGAATCGTTAAGAAAAGGCCATATACGTAAATCATCCTCGTCTGCTGGAGCAGGATTCTTTTTTGTAGCTAAAAAAGATGGAGTTACATTGACTACAGGGCATTAAACAAGATTACTATAAAGAATGCCTATCCAAATCCCCTTATATCCGAATTGTTTGATAGACTCCAGGGTGCTAAGATCTTTATCAAACTTGACCTTAGGAGTGCATACAATTTGGTGAGGATTATGGAAGATCACGAATGGAAGACGGCATTTAACACTAGGAGTGGGCACTATGAATACCTTGCCATGCCCTTCGGATTATGCAATGCTCCGGCCGTGTTTCAGGATTTTATTAACGATGTACTCAGGGACTATATCTATTAATTTGTTCTAGTTTACCTGGATGATATCCTTATTTATTCCCCAGACCTCCAGACTCATCATGAACAGGTTAAACAAGTATTACAAACATTGCTTGATAATGGACTTTATTGTAAACTTGAGAAATGCATATTTGATCAGCGTGGACAAAAATATTAACCCAATTCATATTAATAAAATGCCTATTTACTCAGCATAACCACAATCAGCATTATTCAACCTTATATGTGATTAACCTAAAATGGCCGCTAGGGAGTTTCCCTTTGACATCTACTAACACCCTCATTAACAAGATGGCGCTGGAATCTGGGGGAGACCTCCAAGATACCAGTGACATCACACCCGGTAGGAAGGGCACTAAATGAACCACTAACACCTAACCAATTATTGATGTATTATTCCATGTTATCTCTGACAATGCATATGATGTAATTTTGCTTTATAAGGGGCATGCCATCCCCCCAGAATAAACATTCCTCAAGTTTTTCATTAACCTGAAACCTGTGTCTGGTGTGAATTCAGGAGCGTGCACGCATCTTTTTAAACTTGGCCGGGGGCAGATACGCAAGATAATCAATTAATTGATTGATTCCACATCATTTGGCGCCCAACGTGGGGCACCAGGTTTTGCCGGTTCGGACGACCGGAAACCGAGACCGGAGCGGACCTCCGGAAAGTGGGACAACCGGAGCCTGATCACCTCCTAAATACAGTGGTTTGTCTGTATTCTCCTATTTTGTGTCGGTCTGTCTCCATGCTTCCAGAAGGCTACAAGACAGGTAATCTCTTATCTGGTGTCTTTTAAAACGAACCTGTCGATTGTCTATCTGCCTCCTGAGTGTTTGTGTGCATGTGAGACGGCTGGTTTATGTTTTATTATTATAGCTTGACTGCCTAGCAGGCAGGGAACGCATCAGCCCGGTGAGGGGCTGGGAATTTATTATAGCTTGACTGCCTAGCGGGCAGGGAACGCATCCGCCCGGTGAGGGGCTGGGAATTTATTATAGCTTGACTGCCTAGCGGGCAGGGAATGCATCTGCCCGGTGAGGGGCTGGGAATTTATTATAGCGTGACTGCCTAGCGGGCAGGGAATGCCTCCGCCCGGTGAGGGGCTGGGAATTTATTATAGCTTGACTGCCTAGCGGGCAGGGAACGCATCCGCCCGGTGAAGTACTGGGAACCAACTGGAGAAAGGCTGGGAATTTTGTCGTACTGTTCAGAGCAGAACAGGGTTTTATTTACTGTTCAGTTGTTACTATGCTCGTTGTCATATTGTTCTTTATTATATTATGGTTTTTATTCAATTGTGGCCATAGTGTGGGTACCCTCGGTGTGTGTGTGTGTGTGTTGCGTGGGTCGTCCTTGATTCCGGATTATGTGCACATCTCTACATCTGTGACTCTTGTAAATGTCTTCTGATTAGTCTCTCCACGTTCACCTTTTCCTTCATTCTCTACCTCTTCTGTACTTTTTACCCAGAGCTGTGTAAGTCACACACGCTTGCCTGCTCAGATCCGTGGCCACCATCTCGGGTGGGCGGATCCCGTGACTAGTCTACGTTTAGGGAAGACGCACGAAGATCAATTCCTCGTGGCAGTCGAGCACTTTAGACATTCCTTCTTTTTCCTCTCTCTCTCTCTGTCCCTCTTACGTGGGAAGCCTTGTTTGGTAAAAATGGGACAAGAACACGCCAGACCTTCCAAAGGCTACTTAGCTTGTGACATAGTTAAGGAGAGAGCAGGAGAAGAGGCTATGTTAAAAATAAAGAAAATACCAAAGATTTGTGGCTTCCAAATGTCACCCAGTGGTAGATTACAGCCAGAATTTTGGAGGAAATTGCTTATTGGCAAAGAGGGCTTATTGTTGGATAATGGGTTAATGAAAGCCGTGGAGGTTTGGAATCGGGTGGCAAGAGGGCTCAAGCGGGAGGGTTGGTTAGAGGAAGAACTAGATTTTGGAGGACAATTGATTTATGTATATCACAGATATGTTTGTAATGATGATTCAACTCTTGATGTTCCCCAGCCACCGCCCTATGATGGCGCCCAACACAATGTGAAAGAATCTGGCTCCGCCTCCCCAGCCACTACCCAGTCGTCACCTCCAATTGGTGTAGGCTCCTCTGTCCCCACCCCTCTGTACCCTGTCTTTGGGGCGGACGGATCTTATTACTATCCCGTCCCTCCCCCACCTCCCTCTGTCTTTCCCACTGCTCCAGCCCGATTCCCACCTCCCTCTGTCATTCCTACTGTTCCCGACACTCTCCCACCTCCCTCTGTCATTCCTATTGTTCCCACCTCTCTCCCACCTCCTACCGTCGTTCCCACTATCCCAGCCCCTCTCCCACTTCCCTCGGGTCCCGTCTCTCTTCCACCTTCTCCTGTCGCTTCTGATCCTGTCCCTCTTCTACCTTCCTCTATCACTTCTTCTGAGATCACCCCTCTCCCACCTCCCTCTGTCATTCCTTCTATTCCAGCTCCCCTTTCACCTTCACCCATTGCCTCCCCTGTCACCCCTCTTGTTCCTCTCCCTGTCATTACTTCTATTCCTGCTCCCCTCCCGCCTTCACCTGTTATTCCCCTTGTCACATCTCCCTCTGCCATATCCCCCTTCGACCAATCTTCCTGTGCTCCTGCATCTCCCTCTCTTCTCCCCCTCACCTCTTCCCTCCCAGTTTCAGCTTCCCCATCCCTTCCAGCCTCCAATCCCGTAGTCCCTCCCTCCCTTGATCTTTCATCACTCATTTACACCCTCTCTGCTCCCTCTCCCCATCAACCCTTCCATCCCAGTTTCAGCTTCCCCTCCCCTTCCAGCCTCCAATCCCATAGTCCCTCCCTCCCTTGATCTTTCATCACTCATTTCCGCCCTCTCTGCTCCCTTTCCTCTCCCCATCACCCCTTCCGTCCCAGTTTCAGCTTCCCCTCCCCTTCCAGCCTCCAATCCCGTAGTGCCTCCCTCCCTTGATCTTTCATCACTCATTTCCACCCTCTCTGCTCCCTCTCCCCATCACCCCTTCCGTCCCAGTTTCAGCTTCCACTCCAATTCCAGTCGCCAATCCCATAGTCCCTCCCTCCCTTGATCTTTCATCACTCATTTCCGCCCTCTCCGCTCATCTCCCTCAGCTTACTCAGACCCTGTCACCTCCGGTTATGACTATCACTTCCCCTCCCAGCACCTTTTCAACCATTTCCTCCTCCGCCCTCTCACCCAGTCCAGTTCCTGTCTCCACCTCCCTCATGGCGGCTCCCAGTTACCCAATCATGATAGTTGGGTCGAATGAATCTGTTGCATCGGAACAACCTCATGCTTTAGGCGCCTTTCCTGCTGCATCAGGCTTTCATCCCACTACCTCTCAATTAGTTACTCCCCAGGCCATTGCTGTTGGTTCCCCCAACTCCGGTGCTCCGGCCGCTCAAGCCCCTAATTCACAAAATGCCACCAGCTACCATGGTCTCCCGTTTCCGATTCCTGCCGAAGACGACAACGTGCAGGGGCTCAGCCCATTCCGCCCTGCGAATCATAGGGTTTCCCAGAGACAGAGCACCCTGGCCAATCATATCCACTACTTATCAACTGTGGAAGGGGCTCCCCCAATGTATGTTACTTTCAACCCATCCCAAGCTGCAACCGTAGTAACCTCCCTCCCCAACCCAGAGAAACACCCCATGCCCTTCTTCCGGAGGGTTGCCCAGATTCGCAAGACATACTCAGCTGCTTGGCGCAATCTGTTTAGTCTGTGTGAGATCAAAGCTGGGTATGCCTATTGGCCCATTATGGAAAGGAGTTTTAATGAAGCTCTCCTCACTACTGATATGGATTTTCAGTCGGGTATCACATTCTGTGAACAGCTTCGGGCCTGGGCCCAAGATAAACTAGCTGCCCAAGCCACTTGTATAAATGATATTATACAAGACAAACTTGAGTCTGTGGAGAAATACCATTCACAATTGACTCAAATTTTCTCTTATCTAGGATTCAGTGTATACAATAAGGCACATACCCAAATGTTATCAGCGGCCTTTGTTGCAGGCCTTAAGGAAGCCATCAGGAAAGGCTTAGTGCTTTCCCGCCTTGAATATAGGATTATTCCTCTAGACACTCTCCTTTTGGTTGCTAAAGGCCTAGAATCTGCACACCAGCCACCTCAAAGGAAAAGTAATCCCCTTTTGTTTTCCTTTTATAGTCCTACCATCGGACCCGCCCCAGTACCCGCAGGGTATCCCGTGCCAGCTACACAGGTACAACACCATACACACGCACCTAGGCCTCAGACCAACGCTTGCTTTAATTGTAACCAATTAGGTAATTTCAGGAAAGATTGTCCACACCCCAGAGTGCCTAGACAACAACAGCCGACCACTAGACCACCTAATCCTGTGTTCAACTATCCTATGTACCCCAATGCCCCTGCAATCACACATGGTTGCCTCCAGTCAGGTTACCCTCCACAGGTATATCCTCAGGCACATACTTCGTATTACCCTCCTCAGGAATATACTCAAGCTGCCTGTCAGCCACCTCCAGCTAATGATCATCCTCCACACCGCAGCTATGTTCACAATTCCCCTGATAATTATGATACAGATGATTATCAACAAGATGACCATCCTGTACCCAGTTAACATCGCCCTAAGCGCTAGACTCAGCAGACCAGTCGCTCCACCTGTTGACACAGGTGCAGCCCGCAGTGTTCTCAGAGAACAAGACCTGTCTGACTCATCTTACCTATCCGACACAGATGTCTCTTGTGTAGGTGTCGATGGTATCCCTAGAAACAACCCATTAACTAAGCTCTTGCGGGTGGGTTCAGATATTCTCTCACGGTTTGTTGTTTCTTCTACTTGTCCAATTAACCTATTATGTGCTGATGTTCTGTCCCGTCTTCAAGCTTCTATCTCCTTCACCGCTGATGGCCAGGTTCAATTATTAACCCCCCTTTCTCGCAAAGATACTTCTGTTCTTTGCTCTTTGCCCCTACTGTTACACATGACTTCCCCCTCCGAGGAGGTAAGGGTCCCAGATGCCCCCAGTGCCCTGGATAGGGTCCCAACCAAACTTTGGTCTACAGGCCCAGATGACATTGGACGTCTAAGAGTCCCACCCGTGGTTGTCACGCTACTAAAGGGAGCTAATCTAACACGAAGACCACAGTACCCATTAACGCCTGCTCAAGCCCTTGCCATCTCCAAACAAGTTGAAAATCTGTTAACAAAAGGCACTCTGGTAAACTGTGTGTCAGAGTGTAACACCTCTCTATTTCCAGTGAAGAAGAAGACTGAAAAAGGCCAACCTGACCAATACCGTATGGTTCAAGACCTCCGCGCTGTTAATGATGTCACCAACTGAGACACTGCTGTTGTCCCGATTCCACATACACTGTTGTCACAAGTCCCTCCAACGGCTAAATTCTTCACTGTGGTTGATCTTGCAAACGCCTTTTTCAGCGTGCCCTTGGATCCCTCTTGCCAATATCTGTTTGCTTTCACACATGATCACCAACAGTACACTTGGACTGTCATGCCTCAAGGTGCACAAAATCCCCCTACTCAATTCACCAAAGCTATGTCAACTGTCTTAGAACCTTGGCAGAAGTCTCACCCTGACGTGGTCCTGCTCCAGTATGTGGATGATTTACTTCTCTATGTGGATGATCTTCCAACTGCAGAACAAAATTCAGAAGATCTCCTTTGTTTCCTCGCTGAAGAAGGATGTAAAGCCTCCAGAACAAAACTTCAGTGGTGCTGGCCCTCTGTGGTCTTCTTGGGACATTGCCTCTCCCATGGCACCCGTCACCTAACAAAGAACAGAGTACATGCTATTACCAATCTCATCTACTCATCAAGCTCTTCATGCCTTCTTGGGCCTCATCACATACTGCAGGTCTTGGATCCCTGAGGCTTCTCAGCTCATGCAACCTCTCTATGATGCCTTGAAGACTGAACCATTTTCATTGTCTTTGACAGCTCGCTCCTGCTACTACGCCCTTCAAAGGGCCATCTCCTCTGCCCCAGCTTTGGGCCTACCTAACTATCAGCAACCATTCAAACTTTTTGTCTCTGAAAAGATTGGCCATGCTTCAGGGGTCCTTACACAATCACATGGTTCCCGTCAACGCCCTATTGGTTATTTTTCATGCATGCTGGACCCCGTGGCTCGAGGTGGTCCTTCTTGTTTACGTGCCTTTTTTGCTGCCTGAATCAAGTCCAACCGAAACATCTCTCCTCCCAGAGACACCTCCGCCTTCAAACCTCCCTCCTCTTGCCTGATTATGTCAGTCTACAAAGATGTTACTTCCCAAGGGGGGAGTACCACAATACCGGTACAGTCTGGATATAAATCCTGATGTTCATATGGAACTTCAAGTGAAAAAGCCCATGGTTCCACATGATGAACAACCTGAGGACTACTTACATTGCACCATGTGGTTCAGGATTACCCCAGGTCCTGACCCTTACTATGAAGAAGAATTATTCAGCCTGGTGGAAATACGCATCACCCTGACAGACCTGTTCTGTGACTCCAGAGGAAATATTGTTATCTTGGTCTACCTGCCCATGGAGGTATCACATTTATACCACCACTGGGAGGTGGCAGTTCCTCAAATCTCTTTCACCAAATCTCAGAATCTCTCATGTAAAGAACTTGGCCCAATGGCCAAAACATGGAGTACCGCAACTCAAAAACAGCTCACATTGACGGGGGTCACTAAAAGGACCATAAATTGCAAAACAGTCGGTTACCCTCGCTATCACACAGAAATATGTGAAGACATCCCTCCTACAGAACAGGACCCGTATGCCCCTCATGACTGTTTTGAACAGATGAAAATGGAGACAACCCATCTCCCAACGGTGCACAAGGCTGCTCTGCCAGATCCTGACTTAACCCTGTTTGTGGATGGTTCTAGATTTGCTGACGTACAGGGACAATATCGTACCGGATATGCGGTCACCACAGAAGACCGAGTACTCCAAGCATCTTCACTTCCATCATCTAAGTCAGCACAAGAAGCCGAACTAATAGCGCTTACAGCAGCATGTAAGATGTCTGAAGGGAAGCGTGTTAATATCTATACAGGCTCAAGGTATGCCCTGGACGTAGCGCATGATTTTGGCTTAATTTGGAAAACAAGGGGTTTCTTACTGCAGCAGGTACTCCGGTGCTCCAGTGCAGCAGGTACTCCGGTGAAACATGGCGCAGCTATCAACGAATTAATGGATGCCTTACTGCTCCCTGAAGAGGTGGCCATATTGAAGGTAAAGGCCCATGGGAGATTGAATTCAGAAGAAGCATGTGGCAATTTCTTAGCCGATCAGGCTGCTAAAGATGCGGCATGCCAGTGTCAGGAAGTGGACAGAAGAGTGCCCGTTGAACAGACTCCTATTTACACTATGCAAACCCTACCTACCGATCTCAAGTTCCTGAGAGAACAACAGGCCGCTGCCACCCCTCAGGAAAAACAAAGTTGGAAAGATAAAGGGGCAACCCTCCAGAATGAAATGTAGATAATCAACCTCAAATTCTGTCTACCCAAGAATATGTACCCAGCTGTTGTTCAGTGGGCCCATGGTCCAGCCCATTTATCCAAGCACCTCATGAACTCCCTGATTGATAAATATTTTGAGGCACCAGGAATCACTACTTTGACAAGAAATTACTGCAGATCCTGTACTATCTGCGCCAGATGTAATCCGGGAAAAATAATTAAAGCTGCACCAAACCATTTGGCCAAGCCATAGTACCCTTTCCAAAGGATCCAAATTGATTATATCCAAATGCCAAAAAGTGGCCGGTATGAATATGCACTGGCCATAATGGATATGTTTTCAGGCTGGCCAGAAGCTTTTCCTGTCACTAATCTCACTGCTAAGACCACAGCAAAGCGCCTACTTACAGAAATCATCTGCAGATATGGAGTTCCTGAGGTGATTGAAAGTCACCAGGGAACATCCTTCACCGCGTTGCTAACCAAGGAAATGTGGGCAGCACTGGGGGTGACCCTTGCATTCCACACACCCTATCACCCACAAAGTAGTGGTAAGGTAGAACGCATGAATGGCACATTGAAAGCCAGAATGCTTAAGATGGCCCAAGAAACTAACCTAGCCTGGCCAGAAAGTCTTCCCATAGCACTATTTAGTGTAAGGTACACTCCAAGAGGGAGATTTAGCTTATCCCCCTACGAGATTTTATTTGGTACAGCACCCAGGTTAGGCTGTTATGTTCCTCAACAACTTCAAATTCAGTCAGATGCAATGGTAGATTATATAACTGCACTCTCTCATGCCTTGACCAAAATCCATGCACAGGTGCTTTCTTCTATTCCAGATCCAGAATCAAATACAGATACACATAAACTCCTTCCTGGTGACTGGGTTATGGTCAAGAAATTCCTGAGAAAGCACACTCTTGAGCCAAGGTTTGATGGTCCATTCCAAGTTCTATTGACCACATCTACCTCGGTAAAATTGGCTGGGAAGAATACCTGGATACACGCCTCGCACTGTAAGAAAGTTCCTGATCCAGAGGAAGCAGATCCAGCTAAACTATGAGCTTCCTGTGTCTATTTCTGCTGCTAGGCCTATTAAAGGCCCAACAAGTTGCTATCACCAAAGTTAATCATGTTTACACATTCTGGTATAACTCTTCAAACACACATGTAGCTACTTTTACCTTTGATTACTGTGATATTGTTCCTTGTACTTTTCCACAATAACAACACTCAGCAATATACAAAGACATACCCAATAGAAAGGACCCATACATTTGTGTGACATGTGACCATTGGGGACATCATTGTAGTACCTGGAAAGCAGCAGGCTGGAACATAGGCCGACCATGGGGCTGCAGACCACAAAGCGCTTTGCATAGGGTGGACAGACATGGGAAACCCTTATTACACAGAATGACCTTATGTAAGCCAACAGGGTCTACCCCAATGAAACTCACCTTAAACATAGAACATCCCAGCCCAGGAGACACTGGAGAGTCTCTGGAGAGGGGGTGGCTCATATAACAAGTTGGGGACTTTCTATTTACAAGACCCGGCCTGACTGGGTAGACTCTACACACATGACCACTAACACTCTAAAACCACACCGACAGGGGTCGGGGCAATTGCCAATCCCACATTCGAGGACACTATGGCCGTGGAGACCGGTTTTTCAGATACCAACCTATGGCTTGAGTGGATGAGGTATAATGCTAATTCACACAACAAAACTAACTGTTATGTCTGTGGCGGGGCCAGACCCCATCTGGGTACAGTGCCTTTTAATCTACCCCCCGATGTTGAGATGTGTTTTCTAAGCCTCTATGTATAATCAGCCACAAAACCCTTCAGTATGTGAATCGTGGAAACTCAATAACTCAAGGGAATCTCAGGCCACCTGATGGAATAATCGTGTATCCAGGTAATTACACTTGCTACACTATACACGGAGCCATGGGTAAATTTGTGGGTAGTTTCCCTCCCGGCTAATGTGCCACCTATCGGAAACCTCCCACTACCTTATTGGTAAATCAAGTCAAGCCCTTGGCTATGTGGTGATATGCAACTCAGATCTAAAATAGGTGGGGAGAATGTACTTTGACCAAAGCCATCATGTCTATACATATAATTTCTGATAACCACCAAGGCCCACTTGTTTCCCCACACACGTACTTCAGGATAAAAAGAGAAACCCCTATTCAAGGTAGTTTCAACCCACATATATATATATCGATGCCATAGGTGTACCAAGGGGGGTACCAAACAAGTTCAAGGCCAGAGATGAGGTTGCGGCAGGATTCGAATCCTTGATCCCACTCATCACCGCTAACAAGAATGTTAACTGAATTAATTATATCTATTATAATCAGCAATGTTTTGTCAATTATACTAAAGATGCCCTTCAAGGCTTGGCAGAACAATTGCAGGCTACCTCCCAAATGACATTCCAGAATCGAATGGCCTTAGACATGATCCTAGCAGAAAAGGGGTGTGTGTGTAAAATACTCCCCGACACCATGACATGCTGTACCTTCATTCCAGATAATACAGGCCCCAATAGTAACGTAACCATGGCCATAGAGAAATTAGAAAGTCTCTCTGCTGAATTAAAAAAGAACTCAGGGGTCTCCAATTCATGGGACAGGTGGTTGGGATAGATGAGTGGATGGCAGAGAGTTCTCTTTCAAGTAGGTATGGCAGTTCTTACAGTAGTGATTCTCTTCCTCTTCCTGGTTTGCTGTGTGATGCCCTGGGTGCAAAGGTACTGTAGATCAGACCATTGACCTCACCACACCTACATTCCTACATCAAGAAATTGACGATATAGACTGTGACACCCCGCACACACCTGTTCAGTCCCACCACCTCAAAAGGACAACTACTTCTTTATAGGAACAGCATAGGGACAGCGTCTGTCTCCACGGGTAGGAGTCTGACGCGGGAGATGTAGTGGGTTAGCCACTACGGGATACCCGCGCAGTGAAGCGTTCGAGGCTTGTTCAGACAGATGAGCTGCAGCCATTGTTAGGGTCAGTTAGTAGTTGTCTCTTTAGTAAATAGTCATTTTAAGGGGGGACTGTTGTGAACAAAAATATTAACCCAATTCATATTAATAAAATGCCTATTTACTCAGCATAACCACAATCAGCATTATTCAACCTTATACATGATTTACCTAAAATGTCCACTAGGGAGTTTCCCTTTGACATTGACTAACACCCTCATTAACAAGATGGCGCTGGAATCTGGGGGAGACCTCCAAGATACCAGTGACATCACACCCGGTAGGAAGGGCACTAAATAAACCACTTAACACCTAACCAATTATTGATGTATTATTCCATGTTATCTCTGACAATTCGTTTGATGTAATTTTGCTTTTTAAGGGGCATGCCGTCCCCCCAGAATAAACATTCCTCAAGTTTTTCATTAACCCGTAACCTGTGTCTGGTGTGAATTACTTCAGGAGCGTGCACGCATCTTTTTAAATTTGGCCGGGGGCAGATACGCAAGATAATCAATTAATTGATTCCACATCAATTAGGTTCAGCTTTTGGGGTCTAATATTTCTGCCTATGGTTTCCAAATGGATCCTCGCAAACTAGAGGCCGTTCTACACTGGCTGTTACCCAATGGGTTAAAA
The DNA here is from genome assembly GCA_933207985.1 of Pelobates cultripes. Taxonomy (NCBI): domain Eukaryota; kingdom Metazoa; phylum Chordata; class Amphibia; order Anura; family Pelobatidae; genus Pelobates; species Pelobates cultripes. Next base: position 179,369,401 of record OW240912.1, read on the forward strand.
GCTATCCAAAGGTTTATTGGTTTCTCTAACTATTATAGGAGATTCATCAAAGTTTTCTCTTCGGTAATAGCCTTCACCAATATCACACGCAAGCTAAATAGGCTTTTGAGCTTCTTAAACAAATGTTCGCATCTGCTGACATATTAAGACATCCTGACACTAGTAAATCTTTCCTGCTTGAGGCTGATGCCTCAGAGACAGGGGTCGGGGCAGTTCTTTCCTTACGAGAGAGAGAGTCAGGATGCCCCTTTGGATCCTTGTGGTTACTTCTCCAGAAAGTTGTCTCCTGCCGAGTGTAACTATGACATTGGTAATAGAGAACTGTTAGCCATCATACTAGTGCTTAAGGAATGGCCACATCTTTTGGAGGGCTCCATGGATCCCATTCTGATTATTACTGATCACAAGAACCTGGCATATATTGGGGATGCCAAACGACTGTCTTCTAGACAAGCTAGATGCTCATTATTTTTGTCTTGCTTTAACTTCATTATCACCTACAGACCCGGTTCTAAGAATGTTAAAGCTGACGCCTTGTCTGGGCAATTTGACGTTGAATCGGATCTAGAACAAGAGACATACCCTATTATTTCTCCTGAGTGTATTATTGCATCCACTGTCCTTTCTTTATCGTCTCCTTTGCTCCATGCTACCATGGAGGCTCAGCCCAACGCACCTTGCAACAAACCTCAACATAAATTGTTTATTCCATTGCCTGAGAGGAAAGAGGTGCCAAAGGTATTACATGAGAACGTGACTGCTGGGCATCCGGGTATTAATAAAACTGTATCCGCCATTTCCAGGTCATTTTGGTGGGAGTCACTCAGGTGTAGTTTCGAAGGTTCCATGGTCTCATTTATTGATGGATTTCATTGTTGAACTGCCTAGTTCCAATAGGTGGTATAAAACCATCCTCATGGTAGTTAACCGTTTTTCCAAAATGGCACACTTTATTCCACTTAAAAAATTGCCATAGTCTTAGGACCTGGTGCAGATATTTACAGTTGCAAGAAAAAGTATGTGAACCCTTTGGAATGATATGAATTTCTGCACAAATTGGTCATAAAATGTGATCTGATCATCATCTAAGTCACAACAATAGACAATCACAGTCTGCTTAAACTAATAACACACAAAGAATGAAATGTTGCCATGTTTTTATTGAACACACCATGTAAACATTCACAGTGCAGGTGGAAAAAGTATGTGAACCCCTAGACTAATGACATCTCCAAGAGCTAATTGGAGTGAGATGTCAGCCAACTGGAGTCCAATCAATGAGATGAGATTGGAGGTGTTGGTTACAGCTGCCCTGCCCTATAAAAAACACACACCAGTTCTGGGTTTGCGTTTCACAAGAAGCATTGCCTGATGTGAACTATGCCTCGTACAAAAGAGCTCTCAGAAGACCTACGATTAAGAATTGTTGACTTGCATAAAGCTGGAAAGGGTTATAAAAGTATCTCCAAAAGCCTTGCTGTTCATCAGTCCACAGTAAGACAAATTGTCTATAAATGGAGAAAGTTCAGCACTGCTGCTACTCTCCCTAGGAGTGGACATCCTGTAAAGATGACTGCAAGAGCACAGCGCAGACTACTCAATGAGGTGAAGAAGAATCCTAGAGTGTCAGCTAAAGACTTACAAAAGTCATTGGCAAATGCTAACATCCCTGTTATCAAATCTACAATACGTAAAACACTAAACAAGAATGGATTTCATGGGAGGATACCACAGAGGAAGACACTGCTGTCCAAACAAAACATTGCTGCACGTTTACAGTTTGCACAAGAGCACCTGGATGTTCCACAGCAGTACTGGCAAAATATTTTGTGGACAGATGAAACCAAAGTTGAGTTGTTTGGAAGAAACACACAACACTATGTGTGGCGAAAAAAAGGCACAGCACACCAACATCAAAACCTCATCCCAACTGTGAAGTATGGTGGTGGGGGCATCATGGTTTGGGGCTGCTTTGCTGCGTCAGGGCCTGGACGGATTGCTATCATCGAAGGAAAAATGAATTCCCAAGTTTATCAAGACATTTTGCAGGAGAACTTAAGGCCATCTGTCTACCAGCTGAAGCTCAACAGAAGATGGGTGTTGCAACAGGACAATGACCCAAAGCATAGAAGTAAATCAACAACAGAATGGCTTAAACAGAAGAAAATACGCCTTCTGAAGTGGCCCAGTCAGAGTCCTGACCTCAACCCGATTGAGATGCTGTGGCATGACCTCAAGAAAGCGATTCACACCAGACATCCCATGAATATTGCTGAACTGAAACAGTTATGTAAAGAGGAATGGTCAAGAATTACTCCTGACCGTTGTGCACGTCTGATCTGCAACTACCGGAAACATTTGGTTGAAGTTATTGCTGCCAAAGGAGGTTCAACCAGTTATTAAATTCAAGAGTTCACATACTTTTTCCACCTGCACTGTGAATGTTTACATGGTGTGTTCAATAAAAACATGGCAACATTTCATTCTTTGTGTGTTATTAGTTTAAGCAGACTGTGATTGTCTATTGCTGTGACTTAGATGATGATCAGATCACATTTTATGACCAATTTGTGCAGAAATCCATATCAGTCCAAAGGGTTCACATACTTTTTCTTGCAACTGTATACATGATATTGTCAGGCTATATGGTATTCCTCAAAATATTGTGTCTGACAGGGGTTCCCAATTTGTGTCATGGTTCTGGAGGGCATTCAATAAACAGTTAGGCATTGAATTGTCATTTTCCTCTCCCCAAACTAATGGTATGGCTGAAAGAGCTAACCAATCACTTGAGCTGTATTTACATTGCTTTGTGAATAGTACACAGTCTAACTGGGCTGAATTATTGCCTTGGGCCGAATTTGCAATCTGGTTGAACCACATATCCAAAATTCCCCCAGATCCGTTCAGTAGTTTGGAAGATCCGGTTTAATGCAGATTCCGCAGAACATATACAGGCTATATGAAAAATGTGTTAAATGTGTGCCCTGTTCTGTAGTTTAAAACTAGTTATAACTACTGAACGATGTCTTTGTGCACCAAATACCGGCGAGATGGCACCGTGTAGAAAAGTCAAAACAGTGTCTGTGAGTTAAAATGGCCGCCATCCATTGTTCTCACCATGTGCTTCATCCATTGTTCTCACCATGTGCCTCTGAGACATGAAATGGTAGCCACCCAGTAACTCCACAGTTTGTCTGCTAGTGTATCCAGCCGAACCAAGAGATGAAACACATGGGGAACAGTGCAACAAATGAAGGGAATCATAAAAATTATGGACAATAGTCATATTTGTGTGCAATCTCCAGTTTTGTCACAGGGCACAAATAGTGTTTTCAAATGCCATATATCCCAGGGCCATAGTCAGAAGGTAGGAGGCGGGCAAGCAGCCCCCTCCAAGAACACGTGGCGAGGTCTGTTCCGCCACAGGGTCGTCATGCTGTTGTTCTCCTTGCTGTGTTTTCTGATACGGCTATCCCTACTCTGGATGATCACCTTCCCTCTATTCGTGACACCTGGACTAAGGTTCACTCTGCTCTTGAAACTGCGGCTGCCCGTTTTAAGTTTCATGCGGATAAACGGCGGAGTGCCAACCAGGTGGGTGACCAGGTTTGGTTATCCTCACGCAGGTTCCCAGCATGAAGTTTTCTCAGAGGTTCCTTGGTCCTTTTCGTGTGGTTAGGAGAATCAACCCTGTTTCTTATTCCCTGGCCCTTCAAGCATCCTTACGTATACCTAATACTTTTCATGTGTCCTTGCTCAAAGCGCTTGTTTGCAATCGGTACACAAGTCCAGTTGTTCCCCCTCCTCCTTTGGTTGTTTCTGGACAGGAGGAGTATGAAATATCCTCCATCATTGATTCCAGGTTTTCTCGTGGTTCCTTACAGTATTTGGTTGATTGGAGGGGGTATGGGTCTGCTGGCCGTTCTTGGGTTTCGGCTGGCCATAAAATGTGTTTTTTTCATGCCAAGTTTCCTCTCAAACCTAGTCCTGCTCGCCCAGTGGGCGGTCTTCAGGTGGGGGGTAATGTCACGTATTCATGCACACATAAAAATGTGGTTAATGGCATTCACCATCCTGACAGGAAAAGTTGTGCCGAGCAGCATTACCGTTCTGACAGGAAAATTTGTGCTGAGCAGCAATCATGCACCTGGAAACCTGGTAATTGCTTTTGGGGTCAAAGGCCGGTTACAGCCAATCGGATCCACAGGAGGGGTATTTAAACCCAATTCTCCTTTTGCTCATTGCCCTGTCGTGGTTTCATCCTGATGGTAATCCGTTCCTGATCTTGATTTTCTGGTATTTGACTTTGGCTTTGTTTTGACTTCCCTGAATTCTGGTATCCTTGACTTTTGGCTTTCCCTCATCGTTGTGTCTGATTCTGTGTTCCTGACCTTGGCTAGTATTTTATATACTATAGATATATTAAGTCGGGCCATTCTAAGGTCCGGTTATACGTTATCCTTAATCCTAGGTGTGACACAGTTCTGCATGATGGATCAACTTGTAATCCTGACAGGGGGAGGGAAGAGGAAATGTTTAGCTAGTCCTGATCTTGTGCAGCCCAACAGATTTGTCCATTTCAGTAAAGATGTTGGGAGCATCAGCTCAGGAGTAGCTGTACTGCTGCAGGAAGCTGTTCCCTCTAACATCCCCTCTAGTACGGGTGGGGATGAGAGTGTAAGGTAGGATAGACAGGTTGTGGTGGTAGGGGACACTATTATTAAGAGAGTAGATAGGGTAATCTGCCACTCTGATCTTCTCAACCGGACAGTTTGCTGTCTCCTGGGTGCTTGGGTCTGGCATATTGCTGACAGAGTGGAGGGATTATTGGTAGGGTCTGGGGATGGTCCATATTGGTACCAATGACAAAGTCAGGGGAAAATGGAAGGTCCTAAAGAATGAGTTCAGTGAACTAGGAAGTAAGCTATAGAAAAGGACCTCCAAGTTAATATTTTCAGAAATCAAGGTCAATGCGTGGCTGAAGTCTTGGTGCAGGAAAGAGGGTTTTGTGTTTTTAGAGCACTGGAACGATTTTGCGGTCGGGTTCAACCTGTATAGCAGTAATGGATTGCACCTAAATGGAAGAGGGTCTGCTGTGCTGGGGTATAGGATGGCTAGAAGGCTGGAGGAGATTTTAAACTAGTAGTAGAGGGGGATGGTCAAAGCAATCTAGAAAATGGAGATAGGATAGAAAGGAGATGGGCTTTAGCTCAGTATAAGGGGAAGGAAAAGGGGGAGGGGCAAGCTCAGAACAGAGGATAAAAATATTGATAAAAATATTGATAAAAATTCACAAAACGTACAAATGCCTCATGATAATATCAAATGTATGCTTACTAATGCAAGGAACCTATATAACAAAATGGGGGAACTAGAGGCAATAGAATACACTAAACAATATGATATAAAAGGCATAATAGAAACATAGTGGGCTGAGACACATGACTGGGCAGTTAACTTAAATGGGTACACGTTATTTAGGAAGGATAGGAAAAACAAGAAGGGTGGTGGGGTATGTTTGTATGTCAACTATGTTAAAGTCAAATCTCAGGCATGTGGAGTGTGATGAGGAAAATGTGGAAGCTTTATGGGTAGATATCTAATATTGTAAAGCGCTACAGAATCTGTTGGCGCTATATAAATGTCAATAATAATAATAATAATAATACCTGCTTGGGGCAAACAAAGGGAAATCAATTATTGGTTGGGATATTATAAACCACTTAATGTAAATATTAATGACGAAGAACAGCTGTTAGAGCGAGTTGGGAAAGCGAAGTAAATTATTGGAGATTTTAATTACCCTGACATAAATTGGGACAGAGGGACTAGTACTTCAGCAAGGGGAATCAGGTTTTTGAATGTGTTAAATGACACCTTCATGTCACAACTGGTACAAGCACCTACTAGAAAGGTTGCTTGTCTGGATCTCGTTATAACAAACGATGTTGATCTTTTGACCAACATTCAAGTAGGGGAGCATTTGGGAAATAGTGATCACAATATGGTAATTTTTTTAAATAAACTCAAAAAAGCAAAAGCACGTATAATTTTTAAAAAGCCAATTTTAATAAGATTAGGGCTGCTCTACAAGATATTGACTGGCATAAACTCCTTAGTTAAAAAACCCACTGAAGATAAATGAAAACTCTTTAAACAAATATAAGAAATATACATTTCTCAGTATGTACCACTGGGTAATAAATATAAAAGAAACAAATTGAAACCAATGTGGTTTAGTAGAGAAGCAAAACAAGAGATTAAATATAAGAAAAGGGCATTTAAAGTATTTAAATCGGACAAACCAGAGGCATCCTATATAAGATATAAGGAAGCCAATAATGCTTGCAAAAAGGAAATTAAAGTGGCTAAACTAGTACATCAAGTACATCAATTCTAAAAAAAAATGAAGTGGAAAAAAAAACCTGGAAACAGAGATGGGTCTGTTAGTTAATGAAGAACAGGAAAAGGCAGAAATGTTAAATAACTATTTTTCTTCAGTATATATTGTTGAGGATCCTATGGCAAGAGATATGCAAATGATTGGTGCAAAAAACTTGCAGATAACTTGTGAGTGGATGACTCGAGACAAGGTGCTACAGCAGTTAAAGAAAATTAATGTAAATAATCCTGACGGTATTCACCCACGAGTACTTAAGGAGCTAAGTGGGGAAATACGTGAACCTCTGTATGTAATCTTTCAAGATTCTTTTGTTTCAGGTATTGTACCGAAGGATTGGAGGAAGGCACATGTCGTTCCTATATTTAAAAGGGGTTCAAAATCCTTGAATGGAAATTATAGACCTGTGAGTTCAACTACTGTGGATGGCATACAGCGGTACAATCCCCGCTTATAGGATACGTGGAGAAGTATTGGTCTTTTACTCTGTATGTTTAGCTCTACTAAACGTGAGTAGGAGTACCATAGATCTCTTCTTCCTGCATACCAACCCTTTTATCAGACGTATTTGCATTATTATTTGTTTCTCTCTTTACATACGGAAAATGGAAAGTCGTCTTCACATGATCCGTATAGAGAATACTCCTCCACATAGGCCGTCGGTGCCCTATAAGGCCCAACTAAAGACTTTGTTTTGGCACCACTTACACTTTGGACTTTGTTCATTTTAGCTGTACTGTAGTCAGCTTCGGCGCAACCTTCTTCTGTCTTGTCTTGTGTATTACCTTTGTCTATAGGGCCTAGAGGGAATCCTATTTTTAGGTTGCTGCCTCCTTCTTTACCTATTTATAGGATTGGTTTATTTTAGCGCTGTTTCCTTCCTTTGTATATTAACTACTGTGACTGGGAAAATATTTGAAGGGCTATTAAGGAATAATATATTTAGGAATTCATAGGGAAGAACTTTTCTATTAGCCGTAATCAGCATGATTTTATGAAACATAGGTCATGTCAAACTAACCTAATTGCATTCTACGAAGAAGTAAGTAGAAGTATAGATCAGGGTGTTGAAGTGAATGTGATCTACTTGGATTTTGCCAAGGCATTCGATACAGTTCCACACAATAGATTAGTGTTCAAACTCAAGGAAATCGGTCTAGATGAAAATGCTTGTTCTTGAGTAAAACATTGGCTTAAAAATAGAGTACAAGTGGTGGTCGAGTTGTCAAGTGGTAAGTGGTGTCCCTCAGGGTTCTGTTTAGGGACCGCTTCTATTTAACATATTTATAAATGATCTTGAAATGGGCATTGAAAGCCATGTTTTAGTGTTTGCAGATGACACAAAACTTTGTAAAGTAATAAAATGTGAGCAGGATATTGCTTTGCTGCAGAGGGATTTAGATAGATTGGGGGACTGGGCATTAAAATAGCAAATTAAATTTATTGTAGATAAATGCAAAGTTATGCACTTTGGGGTCAAGAATGCACAAACAACTTACAAAGAAAAATAAAAAAAGGGTCAGCATTAATAAAACTGAAGTAAGGTAGGCAGTGGCCCAACAGAAGGTAACCCTCAAACCCTCTGAGGAGAGAACATGTAACACAAAGAAATACAGGAAAAGGGGGCGGAGCCTAGCAGCCAAGCAACCCAGACGTGTTTGGCACAAGCTCCCACATCTGGAGACAAAAATCAGGGTGTCTTACTCAAGAACCCGCACGCACAGATCACTGTTCCCACAGCTAATAAACAGGAGAAGAAGCTGCACCCGACAGTACTTTTTGGGGAGTCTGGGACACTGGATTGCCTCACTGGGGGCTTGAGGCCTACACGCGGCCGGGCCACGAGGAAGCAGCCGATCCTCGGGCTCATAAGCTAACGCTGAAACCCCGGTAAATCACTCTTTCCCCCCTTGGACCGGCGGGTATTATCCCGGTCCCCACTGGACTGTACTAATCGACTGACACCGCACCTAACCATACAGCAGAACCTGGGCCTAGCCGCACTCACCAAAATGATGACAGAACACGCAAGCGAGCACACTGCAACCTCTACAGCTCAGTAGACCACTTTACGCAGCAGTTAGACAGGCACTTCCAACGATTCTGGAAGGCCCTGATGAAACACTGCACAGCCTTACCAGCACAAGCTCGGGTAGAAGGGCGGAGAGGAGAGAGCTGGAGGGCACGGAGGACCCCCTCGGGCCAAGCTGCAAGAAAAACGCCCAAACCTCCCACTACTGGCCTACCTGGGCCGAAGGCCACCCTGGGCATGACCCAAAGACATCGCCCACAAAGATGGAGGGCTCACCGCCGCAGTCAGAGGCTGTCCGGCAAGACCCCCCGTCACTCACACAGGGAGAGGGACCCGGCCTTTTGAGGAAAGTGGGTCCGTGGAACGAAGATGTCGGCCTTCAACCTGGCCCGGGGCTGGAGGGTGGACTTACCTCGCCCCTACCGACCCGCACACGCTGCTCCAAGCCCTACTCCACCGACCACGAGTGGAAGAAAAACGCACGACTGAGCCGCAATGGTGAAACAACCGGTAAATTCCTTACCGCCATCAAGAACTTTCCTTTGAACTTTTAACTCACCTTACCCTCTCCGCTAACACGAAGTGCCGAAATTTGTACTCAAAACCAGTAGACCGGGAGTGGTAGACGGCTCATGCTTAAACCTACCGGTGACCCCGAAAGGGCACCCAAGTTGCCGGACGGATTGGCAACTACCCTCATGATCATCAACGGGTACCAGGGACTTAACCCAGCATACCGGCTCCGGGTTCGCAATGCCTGATATGTTATTATTAAGTCTGTTATTTATTTGTTTTCCCTCACGTATAGCAAGGTGCAGCCAGTTACAACTGAAGATTAGCCCAGTGGTTTTCACTTTAATTGCATATTCAGCACATGCCTAGTCCTTGCAATTCCAGATAACATTACCCGACTACTCAGACAAGTGCTATGCTTAAACATGATCACAGCTCAGATTAGCATGTATTAAATCATATTTTCTAGCACTCATTAACTTTGTTACTGCCTGCTTGGACATCACAAACTAACTTACCACTTAAAACAATGATTAGCCATAGCATGCATGTATGTAGAGAGTCTAGGCAAAGCGTAATGTTTAAACTTTATTACTCACTCGATAGGCACATGAGCAAGCGTTCCTTTGTATTTCATTTTATTTTATTTTAGTCCTTTGTAGACTCTTAAGACTCGACTATACTTGGTAACAACGTTTAAAATATACCTATCTGTTTAGCCTGTATAGTGGTATGGTTGTTATAACTCTGCTTGATATCTCACTTAAGTCTAACCACTTACATTACTACTACGCTAAACTTACTAGAACTACTCTTCTTAATATAAAATGTGGCTAACAGTTACTCAGAGATGATATAAATTGCATTGTATTATACCCGTTATGTATGAAACTTTATCGTCTCCCCTTTCTCATTCTGTACCCCATATAATTTTATGCCTCAATAAAAAAATAAAAAAAATAAATACAGGAAAAGGGCTGCGCCAATAGTTAAAAGGTACAATAATTCGTCTGAATAGGAAGGGAAATATAGCGTAGTTGGTCTCACTGATATGGTGGGACTAAAGTCCTGATGGAGTAACTGAAGGTAGAATCCGATAATATTGAGGTCTCACTCAGAAGTAAGTATCTTTATAAGGTGCTTGTTTTTGGGTGTAGAGTCCTCAATGTCCCTAGTGGTCCAACCGTCCCATTTATATGCAAGACAAAAACGAGGAGACCCAATGGTGCAGTATATAAAAGCCAATATGGGTAAAATAAACAAATATGTGCAATCAACTCACATTTAAAAGAGCTATAGCCAGCTCTGGTGTGAAGGGCGTACAACGGTATAATACCCGCTTTAAAGGATATGTGATGGGAGTCCTCCAGAGGGATGGTATCCAACACTCAGGTGAGGGATATATAAAAGACAGCCAATAGTGCTCTCAGTAAAATAAAATATGCAGTAAACATAAATAAAAAAGTACTCACAAGTTAAGTGCAGGCACACTGCACTATGATGTCAGCGTTGGTGGTACGATCCCCACCTTGGATATACTTGGAGTCACACGAAGATAAAATGAAGCAAGGTTAAAAATTCCAAATAAAAAAGGTTATTTAAAAGATGATTGGCCCAAAATTGTAACCAAAAAGCCTTTTATTTTAAAAAATACACAATCGAAATAACCATAACGCGTTTCACCCCTAGGGCTTTATCAAATGGGTTAGAGATTAGAACCTGGCTGCTCTGAGTATATATAGGTAACTGAGCAATTAAAATTGGTTCCAAAAAACATCATAGATTAGCAGCCAATACAATCAAAGAATATGAACACATACATAAACAGTAAGAAAAGACATAATAAAAGAATTATAAGTGTAGCTGTATCTTAAATAAGTGTAAAAAAAATAGAAAAACAAAGGTTTTGGACCAAGTATAACTTTAGTATAGCAGGTCATGTCATCACTCTTCCAAAAAAAAAAAATTTTTTTTTTTTTCTTTATTCTATTTTACTAAACAGAAAATATAAGGCTGTTAAAGGCATATATATTGTATAGAAATAAATCTCACAGGAATATAATTTAAACAAATATAAATGCATATAAGATTACAATTACAAAAATGAATAAGAAAGCATATAAATGGCAGTAAAATATAAGGATTAAAATACTGAGAGACACAAGTATGTATTTAAAACTTAAAAAGGAACCATACAATTGTATCTAAATCAAAACATAAAAGAGATCACAAAAAGTTATGCATATAAGCATATTCTGCAGGATTCTTCATTGCCTAATTGCTTAATTTCAGGATTCTTTAATGCATAATTGCCAAAATCTGCACTGGGCGGGGTGGCTTGAGGGAGATGGGGACCTATAGGAAGCAATAGTATCAGGAAAACAACTTTGTTTTCCTGGTACTATAGTTTAAATTTAAATGCATGCAAGTTTTTGTGACAAAAGCGGCTTTCCACAGACGTTTGCCACATACTCCTGGAGGAATGTGGAAGCTGGCCTCCTGCCCACGACTATGGGCCACGTCAGCGACTATAAAGGCCCCTTGAGGACCTGCATATAAGGCCAGTTGTGGCTGCCATTAGAGAGATTTGTTTTACCCTTCATGAAGTCTAGGCTCATGTTTGGGGGATTGGAGAGCTATATTCACTCTGGGGATTGCTATAATCACTATACTCCCTTGGCTCACAACGATTGCTCTTGTAAGAGCAGCCTGCTTTGCTTTCTGGACTAGGAGAGGTCACTGGAGCTGGATCCTGGTCTTGGGTTCAGGTAGGGTGGAGGAAAGCGAGACCCCAACCAAGCTGCGGCAGTTTGTGGGGTTTACGGTGGTTATGCTGTCCAGGGCGGTGCTTATGGTACTCAAGGATTACTAGGAAGCATTGATTGGCGGAGGTACCCAGTCGGGATGCCAGGTGGTCCGTCACATAGGTGGCAGCGGTTGGACGGCTTACTATTGAGTATAGAAGCATCCTGGAGACACCGGTATCGTTGGATTTATAATTGAGGGCAATGCTAGCAATCGTGCAGTGCCCCTGGTTGCGGAGGAACTCAGCAAGACAGAGCGGGCAGCTTCCCCATATGGGGAGGAGTTTCAGTGGAGACTACAAGGTGTACCGGCACAGGAGTATGGCCCTGTTTCAGCCAAGGATGAGCTGGTATGGAGAGATGTTGTACGGCGAGAGCTCTGGCACAAGGACCTGGAGCAGTCTCAAGCTCAAGGGGGAGATAGCCTTCCCAGTACAGAACGATGCAGGTAGAAGCAAACAATACTGATGCTGCCTTTACTGGAGTATCTACCCGTGAAGAGTGGATTATAGAATTCCAGTGGCTGATCAAGAAGGAACTGTGGCTGGACGAGGCATACCGTGCGCTACGGTGGTACTCGGACCAAAGGTGCCCATGGAGGACGGAGAACGAAAGACCAAAGGGGGATCACTACGATGGCCCTGGTCTACTATAGAGGGCCATGGAGGAGAACAGTGATTTTGGCAGCATGCGGTGGGGTCTTGGTGCTGGGACATTCAGGAATACCATATGGACGTATTGGAGCTCCCCTGTACTGCAGGCCTGGGACCGGATATCACCCATCTGGTCGCTATAGAATGGGAACTGGAGCAGGAATACCAGAACCTAAGAGAAGCAGTTTAGCAGTGGCAAGTATCACTGAGAGTGGAGATGGTCAGTCCCACTACCCAGCACCAGTCAGCGTTACCGGGAGTTGAGACAGTCGGTCTGACTCCCCAGTGGCAGTATGGTTTAAAGGTGCAAGGATTACAGTTGATCCAGCACACAGAATTGTGTCACACCTAGGACTAAGGGTAACATCTAACCGGAACTTAGAATGGCCGGACTTAACGTACCTAAGAATAGTCAATATACTAGCCGAAGTCAGGGACACAGAATGGGACACAGCGATAAGGAAAAGCCAATAGTCAAGGTTACCAGAAGTCAGGGAAGTCAATATGAAGCCAAAGTCAATAACAAGAATCACACGGTCAGGAACACACTCTCAGATAACCATCTAAGGGAAACCGCGACAGGGCAATGAGAAAAAGTAAAAATGATTTTAAATAAGCCTCCTACAGATCCGATTGGTCGTAACCTATGCAATTTTGGGCACCTGTTTTAAAGAAGGATATCATGGCACTAGAAAAAGTGCAGAGACGAGCTACAAAATTGAAAAAAAGGAATGGAACATTTTAGTTACGAAGAAAGGTTAAAAAATTTAAATCTCTTTAGTTTGGAAAAACGGCACCTCCGGGGGATATGATAATATTATACAAATATATTCGGGGCCAGTACAAAATATTATCTGGAAATCTATTCATAAACAGGGCTATACATAGGACACAAGGTCACACATTTAGGCTGGAAGAAAGGAGATTTCATTTAAGGCAAAGAAAAGATTTTTTTACAGTAAGAGTAATAAGCATATGAAATTCTCTGCCCGAAGAGGTGGTTTTATCAGAGTCCATACAGATGTTTAAATGGAAATTGAATAAAAACTTGCAAAAACATAACATACAGGGATATAATTTCTAATTAGTGGGGTAATAGCTACTTGATCCAAGCTACTTGATCTGACTGCTATTTTGGGGTCAAGAAGGAATTTTTTCCTAGTTTGATGCAAAATTGGAAGCACTACAAACTAGGTTTTTTGCCTTCTTTTGGATCAACAGCAAAGACATATGTGAGGAAGGCTAAACTTGATGGACACAAATCTCTTTTCAGCAATGTAACTATATAAGGTTGTCATTACCGTGGGCGGACGTGGGGCTATAAAATGGCATGGATCTGCAGCGGCCTGCATCCACCAACATATTGCAGTAGTCAGGTATACTGGCGCAGGGCTGCTGAGCTAAACATTCGTTATTGTCAGGAAGGCAACCACTACCATAGATACCACAAGGTGAGGATGAATATATGACAAAAGGGAGAAGAGACAACCGGTCTCTTTCCCCAGCGGCAGACAGAGTTACAAAGAGAGGAGATTGTAGGTCCCTCGTCCCAGCAGCAGCCGCCAGCCAGCAACATGTGGTTAGTCTCCCAGGAAGGGGGGAGATATGTGACAAACGCCACTTGACACAGACGTTTGCCATAGACTCTGGGAGGAGTGTGGAAGGTGGCCTCCTGCCCACCAACAGGGCCAGGTCAGTGACTGTAAAGACAAATATTTTATTCCCCCTGGTTCTGCGCTTTCCATTCATGCGCATAGAACCAAACGCTAGCTCCCTGGCGGCTGTTTGATTGGCCCAAAACCACAAAGCGAATAGACTTCAGGGGAACTTAGCAGCGAATGCCCTGGAACTATTTTCGGCATGAAGATTTCGAGGTTCCCGGTCAGTCCCCATCGGCCCTTAGCCGCGATTCTATGGAACAATTTTTGGCATGGGACCATGCGTGTGGTCGGTCAAATTATGACTTTCAGGAAAATCCTGAACCCCTGAATCGATCGGGGCGATTTTTGGATATGTTGGTCACCCAGATCGGGGCTATCAGGGGTTGTAACTTTTGTGGGGGTTTTGTGTGTTTAAAGGTATTTTTTGGGTTTTGTAAAAATTTATGTTAATTTTTACAATTATCTCCCAGGCACGGGGGGTTGGGGGGGGGGAATTTCCCTATTTTGTATGGGAGTATTCTGGACCTGAGAGCCAGTGTAATGATGTGTATGTTTTTACTGTAGTCTACTCTCAGGTTCAGAGGAGAGTGCCCTTTGCATGGGGACCTGCATATAAGGCCAGTTGTGGCTGCCATTAGAGAGATTCCTTTTACCCTTCATGAAGTCTAGGCTCATGGTAGGTGGATTGAAGAGCTATATTCATTCTGGGGACTGCTGTAATCACTATACTCCCTTGTCTTACAGCGATTGCTCTTGTAAGAGCAGCCTGCTTTGCTTTCTGGACTAGGAGAGTTCTACCCACTGGAAGCTGGATCCTGGTCTTGTGTCCAGGATAGGTGGATGACATCGAGACCCCAACCAAGCTGCAGCGGTTTGTATGGTTTACGGTGGTTATGGTGTCTTGTGCAGTGCTTATGGCACTCAAGGATAACTAGGAAACACTAATTGACGGAGGTACAGACGGTCCATCACAGTTTTCATTTGGGGTATATCTACTAAACGGTCATTTTATTTATTTTGTATTTGGGCACTTGAGTGTTCCTTTAAATGCATCATCACAACACCCATTCTGAAAAGTGTCATGTCAAGCCTGACATTTTTACTAATCTAAGGTAAATCCGCATTGTGACTGAAGTTATCAAAAAGGTCATCAATGTTTGACACTTTCTAAAAAGAATTTTTAGGCTGCAAAATTTTACAGGGTCTTCACCCTTACCCTGCCATGGCTTATGCATTAACCCATTCTGCTTTCCTTTAGCTCTATGTATGTTCCCTGATATGAACAATTAATGCACGACAGTCATTATGGAGTTAAAGAAAGTAGTAGCTATTTAATGCGTGTACATTGTATTATATGAAATACAGTTTTCTTAGGGGTATATACAACAGAAGACAACATTAACCAATCATTGAACTTTCAGTGCAAAAAGTATCATTATTCATATAACATTACGTATTGCTGTTATTCTACTGCGCATGTATACAAGGGAGCTTACTTTTAGTCTTATCTACAAGGTTACTGCAAAAGGAACATTTCAGAAGAAACAGCTGCAGGAACTGCTGACACAAACATGATTTTAAAAATGTAGCTTTTAACCCCTGCAGATGTGGAAGGACCTAACTAGGGAAATGGCTTTAAACCTTTATTTACCTGTATCTATGACAAGTCCCCTCCTCTGGCGCTACAGGTGAGAGTTAGACAAGGTAAATCCAGGTGTACTAATTACACCTGTGGGACTTTAACTATTTCTTCACCTCTATTCCCTTTGCCCTCTTCTACCCACAAAACTATACGAAGAGGACCTGTCCAGATATTTGTAGATACAGTATAATATATGTTATTAAATCCACGTCTCATTATGCAATACATCCGTAGGTTAATGTATATATTTCTTTATAGCTCTGTATGTCTCCTGTTGTTCACAATACCCATGTAACAAATTGTGAACATACAATACCCACTGGGAATAATACCTATCCCTCCTCTGTCGGCCAGGGTATAGGATTAACTTGTCTGCCTGGTACTCTGGGCCAGTAAAAACTCACATTAGAGAAAAACTCACATTGGAAAAAACCTGACCGTACAGACACGTCATTCCCAGCACTGGTTAGGGTATAATTTAATGATGTTGTGGTCTGACGCCTTAAGGGTGGGGTGACTGTGTGCCCATAACTCCAGCTACAGTCACCCCATTCTAAATGCAAATACCTTGAAATAGGTCGGGGCCGCACAGGGAGGCCTGGACGCCAGGGTACCAGCATCAAAAGGTAATATAAGTTTAAAGGGTTGCTGTGAGCACTTAACTTGGATGAATTACATACGCAGAGAAAAAAAATAATTACCAAATGTGCAACAATTCTTTCAATGTTTGTGTGGCAGTAGTGCGCTGATTTTTTCTTTTTTCGTTTCAGTTCTTTCAATGTTGCCTAGTCAATCCTACATATCATTATTTGAAGTATCTCATTAATAGAAAGATAATAATTTCATTAATTGTACAAAGGTAAAAAAAGTGACAAAATATAGAATAACAGGAAGAATTCCCCTTAGTCCCTTCTTTGCTTCCTTCCAAATAACCTACTGATCTAAATGTCCAATCAAATTATCACAATGATGCAAGCCAATGGGAGGTAAAGCAATATTGAGGCTGCATGTTAAATGTTTTGTCTGTCTACTCTCAGGGGAGGTACACTTCTCTATGCAAGTAAGTTCAAAACTTGATGAATCTATCCCTAACACACTCAACATACATTAAAAACATACATTCTACATCTGTCTCTTGGCCAGTTAAACTTTCCTCTCTCTCTGGCTAACCTTACCAAAAGAAAAAAGAAAAATGTAAATAATAGCAAAATAGTTCAATAGTTCAGCTTCCATAGTTCAGCATGGTTCAGAAAAAGGAAAAAATAAGTATTTCAAGGAATATAAGGAAATCATTTTGGACACCATAAATTGTTTCATAAGAATGGTTAATAATAGCAAGATGTGTCAGTGTCAGGATTACTGTTTGATCCAGCACGTAGAACTGTACAGCACGGATGACAAATAAGTAACGTATTACCGGTCCTTAGAATGGCCGGATTTAACGTACAAAGAATAGTCAAAAATACTAGCCGAGGTCAGGGAACACAGAAAGGGACACAGCGATGAGGAAAGCCAGGAGTCAGGATACCAGAATATAGAGAAGTCAATAAACAAAGCCAAAGTCAAAAACCAGGTAGAAAACTATAAACAGGAACGCGCTCTCAGACAACCACAAGGGAAACCACGACAGGGCACTGAGCAGGCTGAGAACTGGGCCTAAATACTCCTCCTTTAGTTCTGATAGGCTGTAACCGGCCTTTGAACCCAAAGTCAGTTACCAGGTTTCATTTGCATAATTGCTGCTCAGCATTAACCCTTCTGTGGATTAGGTTGCTGCTCGGCACAACTTTTCCTGTGTGGACAGTAAATGTCATTAACCACATTTCTATAAGCGGATGAATATGTGACATTACCCCCCACCTGAAGAACGCCCACCGGGCGGACAGGACCAGGCTTGAGAGGAAATTTAGCGTGAAAAGCGCGGATCTTACGGCCCGCATGCAGGTCAGGAGCCGAAACCCAAGAACGATCAGCAGGACCGTAACCTTTCCAAACAACCAAGTACTGTAAAGTGCCCCGAGAAAACCTAGAATCCACGATAGAAGATACCTCATACTCTTCCTGACCACCCACCACCACCGGAGGGGGAGGAACACAAGGAACAGTATATCTATTGCAGACAAGAGGTTTGAGTAAGGACACATGAAAAGTGTTGGGAATCCCTAAAGATGCAGGAAGAGCCAGAGAGTAAGACACTGGATTGATCCTACGAAGCACTCTATAGGGACCAAGGAATCTGGGGGCAAACTTCATGCTAGGGACCCTAAGCTTGATGTTGCGAGATGACAACCAAACCCTGTCCCCCACTTGGTACACCGGGTTGGCACTCCTACGCTTATCAGCAAAATGTTTGAAGCGTTCAGCAGCAGCCCCTAGAGCAGTTTGAACCTTAACCCAGGTATCCCGAATGGAGGCCAGACGCTCATCCAGAGCAGGAATGGCAGTATCAGAAAATACCGCAGGGAGAACCATAGGATGCCTACCATTATTGACAAAAAATGGACTGTACCCAGAGGAGTCATAAACAGCATTGTTTCTAGCGAACTCGGCCCACGGGAGTAGTTCGGACCAATTGTCTTGTGTGCTATTAATAAAACAACGCAAATAAACTTCTAATGACTGGTTAGCCCTCTCAGCTGTACCATTGGTCTGTGGATGGTAGGAGGAGGAGAAGGAGAGATCAATCCCCAATTGTTTACTGAACGCCCTCCAGAACCTGGACACAAACTGAGAGCCCCTATCAGACACAATATTGTGGGGATGCCATGCAAACGGACAATTTCACGTATGAAAATTAGGACCAAATCTTGCGAAGATGGCAACTTCTTGAGAGGAATGAAGTGAGCCATCTTAGAAAATCGGTCTACAACCATGAGAATAGTAGTGAACCCAGCAGAGCTAGGAAGCTCAACAATAAAGTCCATGGATAGGTGGGACCATGGAATCTCAGGAACAGGAAGAGGCTGCAACAGGCCACAAGGAAGTGCATGAGTCACCTTAGAAACTGCACACACAGAACATGCCTGCACATACTCCTTTACATCTTTCCTGAGTGAATCCCACCAAAATGATCTAGTGATCGCGGCAGTGGACTTATTGATGCCCGGGTGTCCAGCAGTTATATTGTCATGGAACACTTTCATGATATTAACCCTTTCACATAGGGGAACGAACAGTTTATCACACGGTTTACCACTGGGCGCCTGAGGCTGGGCCTCCAGTATGGTGCCAAGCAGTGTAGAAGACAGTGAGAGCACAGTAGTAGCAATAATACACTCTGCTGGAATAATAGGAGATGTCATCTGTTCCGGAGCTGACTCATTATCAAATTGCCTGGACAAGGCATCAGCCTTGGTATTTTTAGAACCAGGTCTATAAGTAATGAGAAAGTTAAAACGTGAAAGGAACAGTGACCATCTAGCCTGTCTGGAAGACAAACGTTTGGCATCCCCTATATATGCCAGATTTTTGTGGTCGGTTATGATCAACAGGGGGTCCTTGGAACCCTCCAAAAGATGTCGCCACTCCTTGAGGGCAAGAATAATGGCCAACAGTTCTCTATTGCCAATATCGTAGTTGCGCTCAGCAGGAGACATCTTTCTGGAGAAGTAGCCACAAGGATGCAATGGTGTTCCCTGGCTTTCTCTCTGAGAGAGAACAGCCCCTACCCCTGTCTCGGATGCATCAACCTCCAATATAAAAGGTTTACTGGTGTCAGGATGTTTTAGTATGTCCGCAGAGGCAAATCTTTGTTTAAGAGTCTCAAAAGCATTCACAGCCTCTTTGGACCATACTGTGCTACTAACCCCTTTGCGAGTCATATTTGTGATTGGGGCTATTACAGAAGAAAATCCCTTGATGAATCTTCTGTAATAGTTGGCAAAACCAATAAACCTTTGAATGGCTTTTAAACCAGAGGGTAATGGCCAGTGTAGTACAGCCTCTAGTTTTTTAGGATCCATTTGAAATCCCGATGCAGAGATGTTGTAACCCAAAAAGTGGACTTCAGGCTGGTCAAATATGCACTTTTCTAATTTACAATAAAGTTTATTTTTCAACAACGTCTGCAGAACCTGTTTCACATGGGAGTGGTGAGTTTGAAGATCAGGGGAATACACCAAAATATCGTCCAAATAAACCAAGACAAATGAGTAAATGAATTCCCTGAGTACATCATTTATAAAGTCTTGGAATACGGCCGGGGCGTTGCATAACCCAAATGGCATTACCAGATATTCATAGTGTCCACTACGGGTATTAAATGCCGTCTTCCACTCATGATTCTCTTTAATTCTAACCAAATTGTAAGCGCTCCTAAGGTCAAGCTTAGTAAATACTTTAGCTCCCTGAAGTCTATCGAACAATTCGGAAATGAGTGGAATAGGGTATGCATTTTTTACAGTGATTTTATTAAGTGCCCTGTAGTCTATGCAAGGGCGTAACTCACCACCCTTTTTCTCAACAAAAAAGAATCCTGCACCAGCTGGTGAGGATGACTTTCTTATGTGCCCTTTGCTCAAGGATTCTTTGATGTATTCCTCCATTATTTTACTCTCCTGGGGAGATAAGGCATAAACTGCCCCCTTAGGTGGCATAGCGCCTGGAAACAGGTTAATGGCACAGTCATATGCTCTGTGGGGAGGCAATACATCAGATTGAGCCTTGTTAAACACCTCCTGAAGTTCTCGGTATTGTATGGGAACTCCAGGAGTTTGGGGAGTGGTAGTGGGAAGGTCAATAGTATCCAATCTCTTTAGTACTGGTTTTATACATCTCCCCATACACTCTTTACCCCATTCTAATATCTCCCCATTAGCCCAGTCAATATAGGGATTGTGCTTACTCAGCCACGGAAACCCTAATATGATAGGACATGATGGAGAAGTAATAACCTGAAACGTCATCTCCTCCCTATGGGAGGCCCCAATGGAGATCGTAATAGGGACAGTTTCGTGGGTTATAAGCGGTTGTGTGAGTGGTCTACCATCAATAGCCTCTACAGCTAGCGGCGTAGGTCTCTCCCTGACCGGTATCTCATTACCCCTAATAAACTGGACATCAATAAAATTTCCAGCAGCACCTGAGTCCATTAGGGCACTGCAAGAAAACTTCTTGTTATCAAGGGAAATAGATACCTCAAGGAGGAATCTACTTTTGTTTTTGTTAGAGGACAACTCCATCACACCTAAGATCTGTCCCCTTAAGGTTCTTAGGTGCGGAAGCACGCACTGGACAATTAGTTATCATATGTCCCTTTCTACCGCAATATAGGCATAACCCCTCCCTTCTCCTATACTGTTTTTCGGCCTCTGACAGTCTAGTGACCCCCAACTGCATAGGTTCGGGTTCGGACTGTACAGGGAGGTTAGACAAAACAGGTTTAGAGAATTGAGGTGCTAGGGACATAGCCGTACGTCTGGTCTTGCTTCTGGTGACTTCTCTGAGTCTTAACCTATTATCAATATGCATGACAAACTTAATAAATTCGTTAAGACTCTTAGGTAATTCTTTAGCGGCTATCTCATCTAGTATAGTCTCTGAGAGACCCTTTTTGAATGCTGAGATTAACCCATTGTTAGTCCAGTCTACCTCGGAAGCTAAGGTACGGAATTCAATAGCATAATCCGAGATAGACCGGTTACCTTGTCTGATGTGCATTAGGGCAGTGGAGGCGTCATCCTCTCTACCCAATGGCTCAAACGTGAGCTTGAATTCGGCAAGGAATTCCCTGTAATTATGAGCTATGCTCCGATTACTCTCCCACAACGGATTAGCCCAGGCAAGGGCCTTACCCTTTAATTGATTCATTAGATAACCAATTTTTGCTCTGTCCGTGGGGAATGACCCTGGTGAGGCCTCAAAATGGTACTCCACCTGATTAAGAAAACCCCTGCATTCCTGGATATTGCCATCAAACTGTAGGGATGGTGATAAGGAGATGCAAGGAGTCCTATTAACAGTGGGTGGGGGTATACAGGGTAGAGGTGCTATAGGAGGAGACGCTGCAGGCTGAAGATGCTCCGTTCTAGCGAGAAGCGTACTTAAAGCCTGAGTGAATTGATCCATGCGGTGATCATTCTCCTCTAATTTCCTCTCGCAAGCAGCTATGTGCTGACACAGTTCTACAGGATCTATGGCCATGTCGTAATGTCAGGATTACTGTTTGATCCAGCACGTAGAACTGTACAGCACGGATGACAAATAAGTAACGTATTACCGGTCCTTAGAATGGCCGGATTTAACGTACAAAGAATAGTCAAAAATACTAGCCGAGGTCAGGGAACACAGAAAGGGACACAGCGATGAGGAAAGCCAGGAGTCAGGATACCAGAATATAGAGAAGGCAATAAAGAAAGCCAAAGTCAAAAACCAGGTAGAAAACTATAAACAGGAACGCGCTCTCAGACAACCACAAGGGAAACCTCTGAGCAGGCTGAGAACTGGGCCTAAATACTCCTCCTATAGTTCTGATAGGCTGTAACCGGCCTTTGACCCCAAAGTCAGTTACCAGGTTTCATTTGCATAATTGCTGCTCAGCATTAACCCTTCTGTGGATTAGGTTGCTGCTTGGCACAACTTTTCCTGTGTGGACAGTAAATGTCATTAACCACATTTCTATAAGCGGATGAATATGTGACAGTCAGCTTCCACATAGTTCTTTTTTAGTACTTCTTTTTAGTTGCAGGATTTTCACCACAATGCTCTGTGCAACACCCCAATTGTTGAAATGGTTATTACAGAACTTGCGGCATTTGACAGCCCTTTCACGATACTTGCGTGTAAAGTTTAGGTTCTCATAAGTTTAGCATCTCCATTTCTTCCGCCTGCATAGGTTTTTTTTGGCCAAGCAGAAGCAATTGCAAAATATTTAGAATAGGGTCAGCCAGAGTAAAGAGATAGGTGAGCATGTTCCAAGAATCTGGCAGCACAAGCACTCCAGGACGGTCTCTACAATCATACAGACACAAAGATCAATACGACATGAACAATTCCTAACAGGATACCTTAAACCTTACTTCAGATAAACCATACTACCCTTTTTTTTTTTTTTTTTTAATGGTGCCAGGATCATGACAGGATAAGTCTGTGGCTGCTTTATAAAATCCATATCTATCACCTAAGAAGACAGTTTGCTTAGTACCTAAATCCCAGCCAATCATGTTTCAAACATGAAAGGGATTAATTCAGTGTAAAGATTAAGAATATAGCAAAATGTCATTACACCAATCAGTAAGGATAACATATTACTTAACACTAACAAAACAATGTACTATTTTTTTTTTAATTCTTTATTTTATTTGTGCATAGATAAATCACAATAGCTTGACAGTAGTTAGGCATTAGTGGATACTGCACAGTTTTATATATAATAACATTATTTATCTAAGTGTTGTTCTATGTTGCTGCATATAGAAGGTAAATTACAAGATTAAACATAGCAGAGGAATATATGTTTAGTGCTATAGAGTAAGGTGTTCCTATTGCAGATTATGCTAGGTGTACTGGTAGTTGCTTATGAGTTTCTGCATGTTGATTATTAAGCTATTTCTAGCGATTATTCAAAATATTCAAAATATGTTGCTTGCTAGTAAGATGGCTAGCTCAGGTGCAGGCATCATTTAAGTGTACACATTGTGGTGAGCCTAATGTGTAGCATTCTTATTAGGTGATGCCAAGTCCAGGTTTAACCGATCCCCATCAGCTTTAGGTTTGGCCGAAGTAGTGGTCGGTGGGGGTCCCCCCAGTCGATGTTCTTCCAGTTCCCAGCCGGGATGTGGTCCGAGGGTAAGGTGGCAAAAGTCCCCTGACCTGTGGTGAGACTGCTGTGGGCTTGTTGTCTCTGGCTGGGGTTGTGGAGCTGGTGGTGGCTGGGGTCTGCGGTCGGGGCGATTTGGTAAGGTCCCCCCTTGCTTACCATCTCTATCAAGCAGAGGTGTTAGGCTGAGTCGTGTCTGGGAGTCTGGGGGTGTCTGACGGGATGTCTTCGCCCGGGCAGGTTGATGGTCCCCATGAGGGAGGGGGGGGTTCGGGCGGGCAGACCGGGAGCTCACTGCTTGTCAGGTGGGTAACTCACCGCTGGCAGGCTGTTGCTGACCCGCCATCGCTTGTGTCGAGTCTCCCGCATTCTCCTCCCAGCCTTCCAGGCTGTAGTTGCACCCTCATCTGGAGTACTATTTATTTTTTGTTTGGACTTTGAAAAGAAAAAAATTAACTCTAAGTTGGATACTCCCCTCATAGCAAACCTTTAGAAGGGAGAGCTATCTCCTTGTCCATGCAATCTGTTTCCAATGGAAGAATTACGTTCAGGATTAGTCACTGTACAATTTGGAAATGTGGATCCATGATTTGATTAGTTGTATTTTTATGTGGGGCCACTTTAACGTAAGATGTAACAAGGGCTTGTCTTGCAAAGTCTTTTGACCTGTTTTAAAACACTAAGGCTTGCGTTAATGACATGCAAATATTACTCATTACTATTTAAAGTCATAGACACTGGACAAGGACACATAACACACCAATCCATCACAAAACATAGAATTCATACTCAACAATCATTGCAATATGATTCATGTTGTCATTCGCTAAAACAGAAAAACGGGAAAGTAGTGGATACACACAGTGGAAAACGCAGAGTTGCCAACGCAAAAAGCACATTCATGGATACACAGAGATCTTTTGAACAAGCTCCTGCATATTCAGATTTACAAACAGCTATTGCTGTAACCTTCACAAACATCTACTCCCATTTCTAACCTCAATCGTTAACAAAACATGCCTTTTTATTTTTTATTGCATTCCTTTACTCTGCACATTTAAACAAAACAGATAAGAAGTGAATTCAAAGTTTGACAAATCCGTGCAGTACGAGATGCTCTGCAGTCCAAGTCCCATGAATCCTTAGGGGCAACAATTGCCATAGTATACAACAGTCCATAAAACGTTTATTCAATATGCTGTTGGGCAGGGATTTTATTAAGACACGGAGGCTCCTATTATGTTGCACTCTTTCTTTATTTCCCTCAGCAGCAAAGAAAACATTAACAATAATATGAACACAGGAACAGTTCTTAACATATATCTTCCCTGGCAACCAATCAGCCAATCAGGTTCCACTCACCAGCATAATAGGCGGTGTTCTTATGACAATTTCCTCTTTCTTTGCTGCTCCCTCAGTTAAGTACACTGATCCCATAGTTCTTAACTGTGGGATTATTATTATTACTATTATTATTATTGTTATTATTGCTAATATTAATACTGTTATTACTAATATTACTATTATTATTAGTACTAAGTTTAGTATTATTTGCTAGTATTACTGCTCTTTTTAATTTACAATTATTATTTTACTACAATATTATTCTGATTACGTTGATTAAATTGTTGTGCCTTTTATTTCTGTTTTTTGCTTGATTGGGCTCCCCCCGGTTCCCTATATCTCATTAGGGGACACCAGGAGGGGAATCCATTATATTCATCCCTCTAATTTTACTTACACTTGTCTCGCGGCACTTTCATGCCTTTTTCAACTGACGTCTAATTTGTCTAATCTGCCGTTCCGCAGTTTCCTTTATTCACCAGTTTATTTTCGTGCTTTTTTCCACTTGTATGATTTTCCGTTCGTATGATTTTTTGACGAACTGTGCATTAATTCACACAGTTCGTCTCTTTATCGTTCATGCGTTTTACTGTTCGGGAGTTTCACAGTTCGGGAGTTTTACAGTTCGGGAGTTTTACCAGTATTTATACTGCTCTTCATAGTACAGGCTGTTCGCGGAATTTTGTAATTCGACAGAATTTTGCACGGGTATCTCCTATAAACCTGCCCCTTCCTGTTTCCCCTTGTTGGGGTTTAGTGTTTTGGCGAACGGACGGCTTTCTATCTCTCTCTGTGCTTTTGGAAGTTATTTGTTTCCTTTGCAGGATATTTTTTCCATATTCTGCGTTAATAAACCTTATAGCTAGGTATCCTATATTATATTATATTGCAGGTTACTATAGTCCACACTAATAATGCAGTCTGACAAGGACCAAACTGTGGCTTCTGTGTCACCCCTCAGATTTCCCAGGGTAACCCAGGAGAAGGGACTATGTTCCATGATTTATCCGCTACTGCAGACATACAGGCGCAATTCAACGCCTCGGTTTCTCAAGCCATTTCCCAGGCTATGGCTTACGCTCACACAGTATTACACAGGCCATCCTGCAGGTCCACCAATCTGCGCAGCAGACTGACACGTCAACTGCATCTAATGTACCAGAGGTCCCCCAAGGTCGCAAAGCTACCGCTAAGACCAAACATTCCTCCAAAATTTCTTTGAGTGACAGCCTGACGTCTGTCTCAGATGGTGCGCAACCACCACCGCGCAAAAGAGCCACTAGCCGGGCAAAATCGGCACCTCCATGACTAATTGCCAAGACAAGGCTTAGGACATATTGGGCCCCGCAGCAAAAATATTTGAGACGGTCGAAGATGACAGGGATATCATCTGCGGATGGATCCAAAGGATCATTTGCCTAGTAGGAAATGTAAATTCGGCTTTGGCTACAGAACGCTGCAAAGCTATCCTGCTCAAAATCAAGCCTAAGCTAGTTAATCTAGCAATTAATGAGCTGGGTACCCAGGCTTTTATTTGGTGATTCCTTTGTAAAGGAACTAGGGTTTTTTGTACATACCTTTACGGCCCTAGATAAGGCGCAGAATAACAATATATTTCACCAGAAGGTTTTTGCCGGGGCCGGAAGAGGTAGGAGCCGTCTATCCGGCCTTATTCAGAGAGGTTCATACAGACAGAACCGAGGTTCCTATACCGGAAGAGCTGGATTCCAAGAGCAGAGGGCCACACCAGCTTTCTTCCCCCAAATGGGGCAGACCCTGGGTCGCTAGGGGCATCCGAGGAGCTCCCTCTGGAAGACGACCTTATGGTAAGTGTCTACTATCCCCCTTCTTCCATTCAGGGTGTGGGGGGCAGACTCAGACATTTTTCCCATGTGTGGTCGCATCTGACATCAGATGCTTGGGTTCTGCAGGCTGTAACAGGGTACTGCATAGATTTCGTATCACACCCGATTCAACTCTCCCTACCCAGAGAGATTGTTTTTTCCCAACAAGATGCTATCCTTGTATCCAAGGAAATTCACGATCTGATGCGCAAACAAGCCATCACAGAGATCCCGTTCAATACTTCGGGGTACGTTAGCAACCTCTTCCTGGTACCCAAGAAAGACGGAGGAATGAGGCCAGTCATAAATTTGAAACAGTTGAACGCCTATGTGGCCTATCACCACTTCAAAATGGAAGGCATACATTGCCTGCGCGACCTACTACACCCCAAAGATTGGATGGTCAAGTTAGACTTACAGGATGCATACCTCATGGTACCCATTTCAGACAGATGCCATGATTTTGTCCAATTTACGTGGGAAGGAAAGAAATGGAGGTTCACATGCCTCCCATTCGGACTGTCATCAGCCCCATGGTGTTTCACAAAGGTTATGAAACCCGTGATTACCTTACTTCGGAGTCAAGGAGTGTGGCTTATCATCTACCTGGACGCTATCCTCCTGCTGGCCCAGTCCACCAGCCTTCTCCACACACATCTCGCATGGACTCTGACGCTGTTGCAAAACTTAGGTTTCCTGATAAACTGGGAAAAATCTATTCTGATGCCGGCTCGGAACATCAAATTCCTAGGACTGGTGATCGATTCCACTTCACAGACTTTACACCTCCCAAAGTCAAAATTACTGAACATCAAAAAAGAAATCAAACGTACATTGGCCGTTCCCCAATTCTCTCTCAAACACCTGGCACGAGTCATGGGACTCCTGGCGGTTTCCATCCAGGCCATATTCCCAGGCCCACTCCATTATCAGGCTCTACAGCGACTTCAGGCCTCTCACCTCAGAGGCGGTGCATCATACAGGGATATGGTAACGCTAGACGAAGAAGCGAAAGACGAACTTCGCTGGTGGCTCCTCCATATGGAGGCTTGGAATGGGCACGCTATTTTCAGAGCAACCCCAGATCTGATTATAGAATCAGATGCGAGCTTATACGGCTGGGGTGCGCGCTGTGGAGATACCTCCATGAGAGGCAGATAGTCGGACCTCGAAACGACACTACACGTCAACTGCTTAGAACTTTTAGCCGGGTCCTTTGCAGTACGCAGCTTTTCCCTGACTCAGTCGCAATGCACAATTTTATTGAAGATGGACAACGTGTCCGCATTTAGATATATCAACCATCTGGGAGGCACGAAATCCAAAATGCTAGCAAACATGGCACAAGACTTCTGGCAATTCTGCCTTTTGCACAATATCTTGGTGACTGCGAAATATATCCCCGGACTTTCAAACACCACTGCGGATTGGTACTCCAGACACCTCAGGGACTTCAGCGACTGCCGTCTACACCCAATGACATTCAAGAACATCACAGATACCTGGGGGCCTCTGGGAGTAGAGCTATTTGCCTCCCGATTGAATGCTCAACTCCCTCGGTTCTACAGTTGGAGACCAGATCCTTTGGTTCTCGCAACGAATGCCTTCCTCCAGGATTGGATCACGGAGACGAATTAGGCATTCCCTCCATCTGCAATGATTCCCCGTTGCCTTCTACATCTTCAACACCAAAAGGGCACGTTGGTCATTGTGACTCCCCTATGGCCGTCCCAACCATGGTTCCTTTACCTTCTAGAGATGTCGATAGACTTCCCATGCCTCCTCCCATCGTACGACTCCCTTTTCCAGGACCTGGATGGACAACCTCATCCCTTAATTCTCCAAGACCTTCTCAGGCTTATGGCGGACCTTCGTCAATCGAAGGCGTTCCGCAAGCAACTCTCAGACTTCTCGAGACTGTATGGGCACCCGGAACGAGACACGCTTATAAATATGCATGGAATGGTTGGTGCGTGGGAAGAAATTTGGATCCCTTATCGGCTCCTTTGACAACCATCCTATAGTTTCTGACCTCACTTTTTGAAGCAGGAAAAGCCTCCCACACGGTTAACCTGTACCGTTAGGCGCTCTCCGCTGGACATCAAGGCATCGATGGGACCCCCATCGGACATTATCCCTTTGTCTGCCGCTTACTACGTGGAATACGATTTTTCTGTCCACTGCTCCCTCGTTATTCTACACTCTGGGATGTTTCCATTGTCCTCCGTTTTCTAATGTCATGGCCAGACAATTCTTCATTATCACTCAAACAATTGTCAGCAAAATTAGTCATGCTCTTCTGCCTTATATCATGCAAAAGAGTCTCGGATGTTCAAGCTTTGGATTCAGACACTCGATCCTTTACACCAGAAGGCGTCCTCTTTAATATCTCTAGAAGGACCAAAACGTCTTCTAAGTCAGTACTATACCCGGCCTTCCCTCAGAAGCCTCTATTGTGTCCAGTTGCATGTTTCCCAATCCCACGAAACCACAACTATTTATCTCTGTCCGCAAACCACATCTTCCAATATCATCTCCCTCTTTAGCCAGATGGGTCAAATGGATTATGACATTGGCAGGCATCGATACTTCCATGTTCTCTCCACATTCTGTTCGTGGAGCTATGGCCTCAAAAGCCTCCGCGGTAGGATGTCGCTTGGAGGATATTTTAAGAACGGCCGATTGGTTTTCGGAATCCACTTTCCGTGACTTCTACTTCAACCCGATTGAAAACTTTGCAGGAACAATTATATCACAGCTTTAAACCAGCATAATAGGAGACTCCGTGTCTTAATAAAATTACCAGATTTTACTATTTACATGACGTAAAGTCATGATTTTATTAACGACATGGAGGCGAGTATTATCCCTCCCACCCTTCACTGGATGATGTTTCACCTGGGTAAGTTAGTATGGTAAGTTAACTTGACTTAGATTTCTCACTGGTATCGTGATGGGTTTTGACTATACATGTTGGGTTCTCACCTCAGACAGATTGATTTAAGATTAGTTGCAGTGGATATTGCCTCATAAAGTATAACATGATATTTATGCATAGAACCAGTTTCATACTTGGATATTACCATATTCTACTCTCTCTTACAGCCTAAATTTAAAGTTCATCCATCGATGACTTCTCGTTGTTTGGATTACTTCTCTCGTTTGGATGGCGGTACAAATTCGGGAAAACCGCCTATTATGCTGGAGAGTGGAACCTGATTGGCTGATTGGTTGCCAGGGAAGATATATGTTAAGAACTGTTCCTGTGTTCATATTATTGTTAAAGTTTTCTTTGCTGCTGAGGGAAATAAAGAAAGAGTGCAGCATAATAGGAGCCTCCGTGTCGTTAATAAAATCATGACTTTACGTCATGTAAATAGTAAAATCTGGTAATTTCTAACTACATCTACAGATTTGGAAAACATGATTCAAGTCAAAACAGAACACAGTAACAACTCCTTCCAATTGTTATGTTGCACACGTTACATATTCATACCTTCTTCTTTAACGGCATTCAAACCACGCAATTTTCATTATATATATATTTATATATAATATAAAATAAATTAATCTGTAAATTATGTTAAAATATTTAATGAAAAAAAATAATAAAAAATAAATAAATAAAAAAATATATATGCTTAAATTCGTTAACTGTATTTTAAAATTAATATATATATATATTGATATCAAAATACATGTAGAACAAAATAATATATATATCTATATACATAAGTCTATACGTATATCACTATATATACCTATACATAAATAAAAATACCTATATATATAAATAATAAATACAAATAATTTGAAAAAATTATATACATATATATATATATATATATATATACATATATTTATATACACACATATATATATATATATATATATATATATAATAATTCTACGTATATATTTATGTAATAATTTTAAATAATTAGGTAATTTTATTAATTACAATTAGCAGGACCAGCCTGACAACCCAGGCCAAAAGTCCAGGGAATTTAATTTGTTAGCACTATATTTAACCCTGTAACTTTCCAAGACACCATAAAACATGTACATGGGGGGGTACTGTTTTATTCAGAAGACTTCGCTGAATCCAAATATTAGTGTTTCAAAACAGTAACATGTATAGCAACGACGATATTGTCAGTGAAAGTGATATTTTTTGCATTTTTCACACCCAAATGGCACTTACACGGACAATATAATTGTTGTGATACATTTTACGGTTTTGAAACACTAATATTTGTGTTCAGCGAAGTCTCCCGAAGATAACAGTGCCCCTCATGTACAGGTTTCTATGGTGTTTGCAAAAGGTAGAGAGTCAAATATAAGGCTTGCGTTTCAGTTTTTTCACATTGAAATTCGCCAGATTGGTTACGTTGCCTTTGAGACCATAAGGTAGCCCAGGAATGAGAATTACCCCCATAATGGCATACCATTTGCAAAAGTAGACAAACTAAGGTATTGCAAATGGGGTATGTCCAGTCTTTTTTAGTAGCCACTTAATCACAAACACTGGCCAAAACCGACGTTCAAATTAGTTATTTGCATTTTCAAATATTAACACTAACTTTGGCCTAAAATGCATCCAAACATTCAGTGTCTGCATGCAGACACTGAACTTTCCTCATAGAGATTCATTGATTCAATTCATCTCTATGAGGAGATGCTGATTGGCCGTGGCTGTGTTTGAATTTTATCACATGACAGGAGGCTTCGTATTTTGCATAATCTTTCTTTACTATCTCCATAGCAGCAAAGAAAAGAGTGACAAAACTTTTAACCAATCACAACGTAGAATAGGGTATAAGAGGTGTGACCTATGACATCATTTCCTCTTTCTTTGCTGCTCCATCACAAGTTAAGTACTAAATTTTGTGTTATCTATTCTACATACACTTATTCATTTACATGCCTTTTGTTCTATCACTGTACCTTTATATATTTGCCCTATTACTGCTCTTAACCTATCTATATACCAGGGGACCTTGTCTGGCTCCCTAGCTGTCTTTCATGGCTTCCCCGCCGTCTGTACTTTCCCTCCATATTCTCTGTTTCTTTTAATGGCTTTTTCTGTGCGCTCGCGCACAACCCTTTCGGTTGTTTCTACCGAACGCTTTATTCGGTAGTTTTGCGCATTCGCCTGTTTGACACGAATGCCCGCGGTCTTTTCTGTGCGACCGCACATTGACTATTCATTTCTTTTAACCGAACGCTTCGTTCGGCAGTTTGACGCGATCGCCTTTTTTAAGCGTTCGCATCTATTTCTATTCGCACGTTCGGCAGTTCGCATAGATCTTCTATTCACGTTCGGCAGTTTTATGCGAATGGCAAGCTTACAGTTTGCCGCCCAAACTGGGGGAGGTACTATCCTCCACACACTAAGCCTGTCAGTCCGGCGGCCATCTTAAAGAGATAGACACTGCCTGATTTTTCTGCTCCTGCTAATCCGGCAAGCAATTGAAAAGCCTTAACCCTTTTCACTCAGTGGGACCAGGTTAGTGCCTTACACTTGGGGTTGGTTAGCCAGTTGGTCTGCACCTTATTCTGGCTGGGGTGAGCCCCCATTTTACGCTGCTAAACGGTCCTGTTCATGCAGGTTTCCGATCACCTGGGTGAGCCCCAGTCAATCAGCCCTCTCCTCTTCCTACGACCTACCGGTCTCTAACCACAGGTTATTTAGTCCTGATACTATACCACCCCGGTCCTCAGGCCTCTCCACTAATCATGCCTAGTGCCCTCACGCAATTTACCGGGTGAGCCCCGAATCCTCATTCCTTATAATGGAGGAATCACAAACCCCAGACCTCGAGGCCATGATAACAGCTGCCGTGGCTGCAGCCATGGAACAAGCCGCTTCCAAGTCGCTCCAAACAGACTCTGAAGTCCCCAGGCCCATCTCTAAACGGGTTCATTATAAGGCGGACTCCGAAGACTCAGACTCTTCCAGGGAACACTCCCAACGGCGAAAACGCCATTGGAAGGGCAATGTAACCCCACGCAAGGCTAAAGGGAAAGCCCCTGCTGATCGCAGGAAAGCCACGGTTCGTGCTACCCACGATGCCACACAACTTTCCTCAGGTGAGGAAGATGTAGAACCCACTCAGGCACTAGCTGTGCTGGATGAATGGCAGGCGGCAGCCTCTGACCAGGGGGACTCCGACAGGGATTCCACGGCCAACTCTGACCCTTACTTCATAAGGGAACAGGGTCTGGGTGAGCCCCAGGACTCCATGGCAACATCCATGGATAACCCACAGGAGGGCTCGGAGATTTTCCTCGACAATTCGGGCCTCCAAATGTTTGACCCAAGAAACATCCGGCACCCCCGTTCGGAAGAATGGTCACCACCTGAGCATTTGGCAAGGTTTATGCACTTCTGGCTCAGAAAATCGCTGGACAAGGAAGTAAGAAACCGGATGAGATCCGAATGCCCTCGCCCTAGTCTACCGGACAAAGTGACGCACACCCCCGAGTTTGACCCGCTCATGACTACATTCATGTCCCGAGGGGGTCGGGATCCGCGCAAGGGCATAGAGCGCGGCTTTAAAGGAGCGCAAGACAAACTGCTAGATGCCATTGGGCCACTAGCCAGAATCATGGATATGGCGGATGAAGCCTATGAGAGGGCTGACACTTTTACCCCAGATACGGTGCGTGAATGGGCACGAGATACCCGGGAATGGGCACAAAGGTGTTTCTGTTTCCTAGGGAACACCAACGTAGCCCTCTCTTCGGAGAGGCGCCGAGCAGCACTTTACCGTATCGACGAAAAACTGGTCGAACTGGGGGACAAGGAATTAGGACCCTTAGCACAGGGTAAATTATTTGGAGAGGCCTTCCTTAAGGAATTAAATAAAAGGGTCAACATATTCACGTCCCTTAACAAGGCACAATCTTCAATGCGGAAAGTCTTCCGCGGTTCCCACACCCGTGGTGTTTTTGGAAGGGCTGGACGGCAGAGGGGCCGTGCAGCCAGCCGTTTTTGGCCATCCGGCCCTCGTACAACAAGGACTCAGCAGATGTTCTACCCAGACTCATCTAGTCAGAATAGATTCCACCAATTCAGAGGATCTGATCGTGGCCGAGGCACCCGAGGACGCTCACGAGCAAGATTCTCCAACGGTAAGTCGGAATCTTACTCTTCCTCTAACCCCCTGTCATATCGCAGGTCGTGTTTCTCTTTTTTTTCCAGAACTGGAAAGAACTATCTTCAGATGCGTGGATAATCCAAACGGTGCAGGGCTATCGAATAGAGTTCGACTCGACCCCGCTCCAGCTGGCCCCTCCACGTCCAATCCAGACTACACGGGCAGATGCCCGCCTCATAGACGCGGAACTCCAAGAACTTTGCTCCAAGGGTGCCATCCAACCGGCTCCAGATGCCACCGGTTTCTACAGCAATATCTTCCTGGTCAGGAAGAAAACAGGCGAATTTCGCCCCGTTATCAATCTCAGGGAGCTCAATTCTCACGTGGTATATCGACATTTCAAAATGGAAGGTATACATCTTCTCCGGGACTTGCTTCGACGCGACGACTGGTTCACTCGTCTGGACCTCAAAGATGCGTACCTTACCATTCCGGTACACAGAAGCAGCCGTCCCTACCTACGCTTCTTCTGGCATGGGATCCCCTGGCAGTTCACCTGTCTCCCGTTTGGCCTCAGCTCGGCCCCGTGGTGTTTTACCAAGATTATGAAGCCGGTAGTGGCAAAAATCAGATCCCAAGGCATAAGATGCATTATATACCTCGACGATATCCTGATCTTCGACGAGGATGCAGACACTCTGCGGAGACACACGGAATACACACTACACCTTTTGGACTCTCTGGGTTTCGTCGTCAACCGTCCCAAGTCCGCATTGACCCCGGCTCAATCAGTTCAATTCCTCGGATTCGTAATAGACTCCACATCATGCACTCTTCACCTCCCGGCTACCAAAATTACGGCAATCCGCAGGGAGATCCGGAAAGTCCTTCGTCGGACTACCATACCCCTACGATTACTGGCACGGATCGTAGGCCTTCTCTCCGCGTCCATCCAGGCCATTTTTCCCGGGCCCCTGCACTACAGGGCCATGCAACGCCTCAAGGCAAGTTTCCTTCGCAGACAACCGACATACGACCAACCGGTTCCAATGTCGGTCGAAGTTCGGGAAGAACTACACTGGTGGCTGAATTGCATGCAGGCTTGGAATGGCAGGGCCATATTCGGGAACCAGCCAGACTTCGTGCTGGAATCGGATGCCAGCCGTTCAGGCTGGGGGGCAACAGACGGAACCACGTCCACAGGAGGAGTCTGGACTTCCGAAGAGCTCTCGATGCACATAAATTGCCTGGAACTCTTGGCCGGGTCCTTCGCCATTCGCAGCCTGGCAAAGGACCGATCCAACTGCTGCATCCTACTCCGCATGGACAACGTCTCAGCGGTCAGATACATCAACCGCCTTGGAGGCACTCGTTCTCGAACACTGGCGGATCTCACGAAAGAGATCTTCGACTACTGCCTACCACGCAACATCACCTTGCTGGCAGAGCACTTACCAGGAGACTCCAATACGACGGCGGATTGGTACTCACGCCACTGGCGGGACGCCAGCGATTGGCAGCTAGACCCTCATATTTTCGCGCTACTGGATGCACAGAGAGGACCTCTCTACATAGACCTTTTCGCGTCCCGCAACAATCGACAGACAGAGGTTTTCTTCAGCTGGCTCCCAGACCCGGAGAGCCTCGCAACGGACGCTTTTCTCCAACAATGGCCAAGGGACGGCGCCTACGCATTCCCTCCTTTCGCAATGATAACGAGGGTCCTTCACCGGATCCATCTACAGGGAGTGAGAATAATTCTCATCACGCCGCTCTGGCAGAGCCAGCCATGGTTTCCGGACCTTCTGGAACTCTCAATCAACGATCCCCTCCTCCTACCAGATGCCCCAACCATCCTCAGGAATCCATTGGGCCTACCTCACCCACTAGTCTTGCAGGAACGCTTGCCCCTTGTGGCCTGGACTCTTTCCGGGGTTCCTGGAGAACCGAAGAATTATCGCAGGAAACTAAGGACCTGCTATGGGATTCATGGGCACCAGGAACTAGGAGGTGCTACTTATCAGCATGGCACTCCTGGACAAGTTGGTGTGTGGGACGGGACCTCAATCCCTTTACTGCACCTACTCACTCCATCATGAATTTCCTGACTTCACTTTTCACCGCCGGAAAATCATACCGTTCCATCAATGTGGTACGGTCAGCCATCTCAGCGGCTCATACTCCGACACAGGGGATTCCTGTTGGTAAGGACCCGCTCATCTGCAGACTTCTCCGCGGCATGCGCCTAACCTAAATATTCTAGTCTCTGGGACGTCGGTGTGGTCCTTCAATTTTTACGAAATTGGCCTCCCAACGAGAAACTATCACTCCGCCAGCTTACCGCAAAATTCACCCTCCTGCTCTGTCTGGTTTCCTTTCGACGGGTAGCGGACGTACGCGCCTTTGACGCCAACGCATTTACTTTCTGTCCGGCGGGTGTCACCTTTCGGATCTCACGTCGCACTAAGTCCAACTCTCACTCGGTCTTCTACCCTTTCTTCCCTTCTGACCCTCAACTCTGCGTGGTCTCAACCCTCCGTCACTACGTGGAAGCCACCGCGACGTTGCGGTAGCCTTCCACTCATCAACTTCTCATCTCTTACGTCCGCCCTTATGGTCCGGTTTCGGTTACTACACTGGCCAGATGGGTTAGATGGCTACTATCCCTTGCCGGTATTGACCAAACTTTTGGAGCACACTCCGTTCGTGGGGCAGCGGCCTCTTCCGCTTATGCGGCAGGCGCGTCCCTCTCGGACATTTTACGAGCGGCGGACTGGACCAGAGAATCTACCTTTAGGACATTCTACTTTCGTCCTCTTGATAATCCGGCATTTGCTTTTCTTTCACAGCGTTGAAATTGCAAAATACGAAGCCTCCTGTCATGTGATAAAATTGAAGATTATGCTAGCTTTAGTGTACAGATAATCTTAATTTTAATAATGACAGGAGGCGAGTATTTTCCCTCCCTGTTCTCTTTCGTTCTTCCCTCCCTTTTATTTTCACTTCTACCTACTACACTTTGCTCTCTCATATGTTGGTATAATACCTGACACGGTAGCTCTTGTTTAAATGCCTTATTTACTTTATAGAGATATGTATATATTGTCTGGGTGGGATACTTATTTAACACCTCTAGGGAGGACGTTTAGTTTATTATTATTATCATGTTACTAGACGATATTAAAGTTGAATTACGGGACAGACATCCTTTGTTTTATACAATCACTTCTGGACTCTAACGCACCTTATACTCTCGTTTCAGCTTAACCAGAAGCTACACGGAATCATTAAAGTCTCCATGCAAGATGTCGTCATCATCGCATCAGGAGATTCATCATCAGGTCTTGGTAGACCATCGTTTGACAAGGAGACGCCTTCATCTGCATTCTACCTGTTCCGGTTCAATTTATTCTGATTAAGTTTCCAGTTTCTTGTTCTATGGACTTCTTAGCTGTTCTGTTATTTTCTACATTTATGAACTTGTGATGTCACAATTTTTAAAGAGGAAATTATGTCATAGGTCACACCTCTTATACCCTATTCTACGTTGTGATTGGTTAAAAGTTTTGTCACTCTTTTCTTTGCTGCTATGGAGATAGTAAAGAAAGATTATGCAAAATACTCGCCTCCTGTCATTATTAAAATTAAGATTATCTGTACACTAAAGCTAGCATAATCTTCAATTGTGCTGGCTCTGCCCCTGATCTGCCTCTTTTTCAGTCTCAGCCAATTCTATGGGGAAGCATTGTGATTGGATCAGGCTGCCACTTCTGCTGATATCAGCAGGCAGATCTAAAGGAAACAAGCACAAAGCATGCAGGAGCAGACTTGAATACAAGTAAGATTTTACTATTTTTCGGGAGGCATGAGAGGACCAGGGGGGCTAAATGGTGGTTTTAACCCTACAGGGTCAGGAATTTATGTTTGTGTTCCTGACCCTATAGTGCTCCTTTAAAATTAAACCACTCGTTCAGATTACAAATCCTTTCACAGCAGACATATATTCCTAGTCCCGGTGTAAAAATTATTGGGCTTATTAAAATCATTAAAAACAAGCACACGAATCATATATTCCTGTAAAATTTGTATCAGACCCCATTCGGTAAAATGTGCACTGCAAGTCATAAATCTTAAACTCTAAAAATAATAGGAGACAGTAGAAAGCAGGATTAACACTTGCAACATAGGAGATCACTTATCCACTGAATCCAATAAGGTGACAAAATGTACCAAATGTATAAATCCCCTCTAAATAGCTAAACAGACAATAAATCCATATATAGACTGACTGAGAGTCTCCCTGACTAACTAACCTAACCAAACATCACCCTAATGGTAACTCTAACAGACATCTCCCCCTAGGGTGACTCTAAATAACAGGCATCACCCCATAGGGTGACCCTAAATAACAGACGTCACCCTGCTGGTGACTCTCTACTTCAGAGCTAGCTCTCTCTCATCCAGATCTCAAGAACACCTTAGCATAGGCGCGCGCACGGGGTGTGCCGGGTGTGCCTGGGCACACTCTAATCCCCGCGGCACGCCTATTGAGTGAGACCGGCAGGGGTGATCTCCAGATCTCCCCTGTTGGCTCATGCAGAGCAGGTGGTATCCAATCGCCGGCTCTGCTCTCAGCCTCCCTCCCCACCGACCCACATGCAGGGAGGGAGGCAGGAGAGGACCCAGACATACACAGCACCCACACACATACAGCACCCACACACATACAGCACCCACACACACAGAACCCTCACAAACACACACAGCACCCTTACACACAGCACACAAACAGCACCCTCACACAGCACACAAACAACACCCTCACACACACATATCACACTAACAGTACCCTCACAAACACAAACAGGACCCTAACAAACACATACACAGCACACTACCAGCACCCTCACACACAGTACATTAACAGCACCCTCACAAGTGCACACACACACACAAACAGCACCCTCACACACAGTACATTAACAGCACCCTCACAAGCGCGCACACACAAACACCCTCACCTACATAGCACACTACCAGCACCCTCACTCAGCACACACACACACACAGCAGTGTATGTGTGTGTGTATATATGTGTATATATATATATATATATATACATATATACATACATACATATACATGACGTGTGCTTGTGCTTTAGGGTGCACACCCTAATGCAATAGGCTGCGCACGCCTATGCTCCTGAGTCTATATTGAATCTGGTACAGAGACAAACGGCCCATCCCGTTAGCAACCTCTCACTATCTGTCCAACAGACAGATCTCTCTCTCAGCCTAAGACAGGTTCAAGAAAGA
This sequence comes from Pelobates cultripes, assembly GCA_933207985.1. NCBI lineage: Eukaryota > Metazoa > Chordata > Amphibia > Anura > Pelobatidae > Pelobates > Pelobates cultripes. Next base: position 179,408,474 of record OW240912.1, read on the forward strand.
AAACTGTGAAGCTCCCGTGAGTAGACAAAGAAAGACAGAAAAAGTCAATAACTTTGTACTCACCATTAGGTTACAATCCTCTTCCTCGGACAAAGCACCCACTTGTTAGGCTGCAAAATGTTACAAGGTCTGTAACCCCATGGACTTATGCATTAACCCATTCTGCTTTCCTTTATCTCTATGTATGTACACTGCAATGAACAATTAATGCAATCCAGTCATTATGGAGTTCAAGAAAGTAGTAGCTATTTAATGCATGTGCATCGTATTATATGAAACACAGTTTTCTTAGGGGTGTATACAACAGAAAACAAAATCAACCAATCATTGAACTTTCAGTGCAAAAAGTATCATTATTCATATAACATTACGTATTGCTGTTATTCTACTGCGCATGGATACAAGGGACAATAGCTTACTTTTAGTCTTGTCTACTAAGTTACTGCAAAAGGAACATTTCAGAAGAAACAGTTGCAGGAACTGCTGACACAAACATGATTTCAAAATGTAGCGTTTAACCCCTGCAGATGTCGAAGGACCTAAGTAGGGCAACAGCTTTAAACCTTTATTTACCTGTATCTATGACAAGTCGCCTCCTCTGGTGCTGCAGGTGAGAGTTAGACAAGGTCAGGGCCGTCTTTAATAACGAATGGACCCTGGGCAAGTGTTTGCTTGGGCCCCCTGTGCCCTGCCGCTCTCGCCCCTCACTCCCTGGTATGCAACACGGCATCCATCCCAACGCAGTGGCGGTACTAAAGTAGAATGAATTTTATTGGGACCCCCAATTGCAAGGTTGGACTAAAGGTAGAACCCCATCTGTCGTGCAACTCCAACAATGCTTTGACAGTTGGGACTCTACCAATTTCCCATGCTTGCAGGGTTGTATTTAGCACTGAGCCATGTTAGTATGTTTGAATGTAAGCATGTGTTTGTATGGAGTATGTTTGTGTGAATGTGTTTATATGTGGTACTGGAGTTTGAATGCAAGTGTGCATTTATGTGTAGTGTTTGTTTTTGAATGTAGGAGTGTGCTTGTATGTAGTGTTGACGTTTCAATGCAGGAGTGTGTTTTATATGTAGTGTTGAAGTTTTGAATGGAGGGGTGTATTTGTATTTAAAGTTGCGGCTCA
>OW240912.1:179417462-179438890 GCA_933207985.1 Pelobates cultripes
CAAATTTTGTGAATAGGGAGTCACTAATTGGGTTAGAGCATCAGCTGGCCATTTAAGCAGAACAGCAGTGCCCCTGCTTAGCAACACTGTTCTTGTAACTCAATTTCAGAAGCCGGATGCCTCTGGGGAAACTGCAGACCCAGCACTTGAAGCAGCCTTTAGGGTTACCCCTTAAGGTAAGAAAGTGCCCAGAGACCTCTTTGAAGTTGTTATGGTGACTGGAGTGTTCCTTTAATGCAATTTCACAGGAAGACAGGATGCTTAATTTTTGCTTAAACCTTCTTTACTGACACTTCCAGCAGCAAAAAAACGGTTCACATAGTCAGTATAAAACAGACCTGCACAACATACAGCCCACAGGCCAAAGGACTTCTTGCAGCCCCCACACTAAGGGGACCCATCACGTGGCCCATCCAGCCTGTTGGGCACTGTGGCCCTTTAACCATGCAAAAGGGTCCCATGATTATCGGCAGCATGAGAGAAAGTAAAAGCCTTCCAGAGAGACTGGAGCCACGCGGGAGAAGAAGGCAATGAGAAGGACACCAGACTGGGACGAGACAAGAAAACAGAACAGGGGAGACGTTCTATTCATTGGATTTATCGATTTAAAAAAATTATTTGTGTACTTTTCCCTTTGTATTAGCTCCTGGCATTTAGTGGGCTTTTAAGTATATATATATATACTTATATATATAGTGTGTCTGTATGTCTGTCAGTGTGTGTGTCTGTGTATGTATTTGTATGTCTGTCAGTGAGTGTGTGTATATGTGTCTAAATATCTGTTCCTCCCCTGGTTTCAGTTGTGTGATTTGCGCAACTCTGCTACGTGTTAGGCAGCAATCTACCACCATGGTGGCCATCTTGTTCACGGCACTCCTGGGTACTTCCCGTGAGACCCCCGACATCAATGCTGACTGTTTGCCAGCTATCCCTGCTACTGCTTTGTTTTTCCTACTGTTATTAGGTACACTGTCAAGACCTACTGGTCCCTGTATTGGTCCTTGGCTCAAACCCCAATGGCTGGCAATTTGTTGCTGCCTTATGGGTGACCTCCACTTGTGCATGCTTGGTGATCCCTGGCCTTTCTTCCCCCCTATCGCTGTGCCCGCTGGCCTTCAGAAGTGATTCTGTGTGGCCGGGCTGACTCCTTTGAGTGGACCACCGTTTCTTGGAGTGGACCACACCCAGAAATATCACAGATTTCCTGCGTTATTTACTCTATAACCCTTTGGAGTAGAATGTCAGGATCAAGCTTCGCGCAGTATGCCCACATTACCGGACAAGGTATCTTTTACCCTTGATTTCGACCCAGTGATGGTTACATTCATGACCAGGTCTGGCAAGGATCCTTGCAAAGGTATGAAACAAGGTCTCCGCTTGACCCAGGATAAATAGTTCGACATCAGCGGGCTACCAACACAGATCTTTCTAAAGTAGTCAGACAAGGTGCTCAATGATGGCAACCCTTTGGACATGCGCCTGCTACGAGTATGGGCCCAATGTGCCTTGTGTCTCCTGGGCAATGCTAACACTTTTTTACTGAGCACCGCAAAGTTACTGTCTATTAACCAGATGCCAAACTGGTGTATCTGGCATCCAAAGAACTGTGTCCTGAAACCAAGTTTTCGAGGACAAGTTCATGAAGAAGCTGAACCATCACATCTTGATCTAGACATCCCTGATCAAGGCTCAATTTTCCATAAGAAAGGTTTTCCATTCCAGGAATGTTTTTCTACAGGGCCAGTTGGCAGTGGGGCCGCACCACTATCAGAAAGTCAGGAAGGCCTTTTCTGGCTCAAGGTCCTTCCCTCACCTCTTCCTACCACTATAAACACTGCCCCTTCTTCCCACTTGGATTATATTGTGGATGTGGTCCACCCGGGCCAGACCTACCTCAGGTAAGAGTTACACACTCTCTCCCACATATTTCTATACAGGCAGATTTAACTTTTTTCCCCACAGTGGGCGAGTCTCACTCACCTTGGGTTCTTCTGAGGTTTTCTGGATATATTTTCTCTCCTGACCAATTCAACGTGTCCCTCTACGGCCTCTTTGGATGGATCAAGAATTGGAGAACCTGATCCTCATTTTCCAATCTCAAGTCAAATGGTGCAATAGTGAAGGTGTGCGGACCTTCTTTGCAAAATGACAATATTTCATTGGTGCAGAAAAAGACAGACGATGGCCGGTGATAAACCTCTGCAAACTGAATGCGTACGTCCTCTTCAGGAACTTCAAGATGGAAGGCATCCACCTTCTGTGGGACCTGCTATGCGAGGGTGATTGTTTTTTTCATCTGGACCTGAAGGACACTTATCTAACTGTCCCAATTCACCATAACGACAGATGGTTTCTGCAAATCCTATGCTGCTCTTTTGCCAAAATCTAATAACCATGAGAATTTTTTTTTTTTTTTACAATTTTCTTTGATATTGTGTATATATAAGTGAAAACACCTAAAGATAGTGGAATGCTTAAAATGGGTTATCTTACCCTTTATTTGCAGTGATACATAGGGAAACGAGCAGCACATGTAAAAAACTAATTAAAGAAAATATAGTGCAGATGGTAAAACACCCATAAATCAGGTATAGCCCAAATAAGTAAGAACACTCACATGCAGTAGACCCTGATAACAATAAGGCTCAGTATTCACACAGGTTTACCTGAAAGTAGCAGCACGCTTTTTTTCTAATGGGACGCTACACTCAAAAAAGAAAAGAAACTAAATGCAACATTAGTGGTCATAATGCTTTGAGTAATTTTTCTCTCTAAATATGTAGTTTTTATTGCTAGGGATGAAGTGACAAGTCTGGGTGATCCATTGTAACATTTTTACTGCCAAGTTTTTAGAAATAAATCTATGTTGTCTCTGAAAGGCCTGCTGAGAGTAACAAGTTAATTAATATCGTACTAGAATAAGGCAGCCAACGAACAGCAAAAGCTGAAAAGGCTGCTAAGAAATAATAATAAGAAACAATTACCTAGGAAAATATGACTGTTAATGTTCACTACTATTCTGTTCTTCCGTCCTCCACCACCCAACCTCCCCCCCCACTACTAATAATAATAACACAATGTTTAACAAAGTTTAATGCATTTTTTGAACAATTACTCAACTACAGTGACCTTCCGCTCGTCCCATGATAATCTTTATAATAAGAAGTGAAAAGTTTTTGGGGGTTATCCGTCACAGCGCCGAATAATCTAAGAGGTAAGGAATAAGTCAGGAACAATGAATGACTAGTAAATATCTTGTTGACTTGGCATTTGACACCATCCTCGAGTTTTATCACTGAGTTTACCTGTCTTTCAGTCCTTGTGCCTATGCAAATGCTAAATGCTATTTCCAGAAACAGTAATGGAGCAACAACTAATGACACTTATTGTACCAAAACTTCATCTATGTACATGGTTCACAATATGAATGAGTGCCATTAATTAGCTGTCATTTGTATCCATAAATTTAAAATATCTTTGATCAGTCTTTATAAGTTGATGTCCTTTATTTGATACTGTACTTGTGTGTTTTTCCATTGTACTGTTATTCTTGCTGTGACTTGGTTAGCATATCACTATTTCTGTAATATCCATCCTGCTGTTTAGTGCCCATAGTGAATCTCTGCATGTTTAATAAGACTCCTATCTGGTATCCTGATGTTAGCTAGCCCAACGTGCTTCTAATTCTTTCTTTAATTTCATTGTTAAACCGAACTGTACTATGCAATTCCTACTATACGATAAAGATGCAAAAGTTGTGCATTTTCTAAGAGAAGATTTATGTGAAATTTATGTTATAAACCTGGACACACCTGCCACTGGTCTCCATAACCCATCCCAAGCCATATGTTTTCAACACCCTGCTCCCAGAGCACATCCCCACACTAGCCACCGCTCTTAACAGCCGATGCCCAAACTAGCCACTACTCTTAATAACTAATTGCAAACTAGTCAGTTATTCCTACACCTATCCCCAATATATCCACTGGCATCCACAAATTAGCCACTACTCCCAGCAAGCCATCCCCAAAAATGTTTTATTGCTTCCTTTTCAAGAATTATCTTAAGTGAGCTTCTAGTCACAGCATTAGATAGACATGATGTGCACAAGCAGCCTACCTGATGTAAACACCAGCAACACAAATAGAGCTCTCTCCAAAAATATACCCTAAGCAACCCTTAGTCCCATCCCTAAGTCCTCAGCAACATGGCACACTTCTGTAAACATTTGCCATATAACAGCCAAGTACAGCAGGGTATTAAGCACAACATTGACGCTTGCTATAATACTAGCACAACATTATAATTTGCTATAATAACAGCAACAATTGTATATTAATAGTAAGCTGCACACCTCTCAATATGCTTGTAATATCACTTTATTAAAGGGACACTCCACTGCTAATATACAAACAAAAATAAAAATCACTGTTTGGTAGGTGTACCTCATATGAAAACATGTGTGTACATTTAATTATGTATTTTGCCAAGCTGTAGGTTAAACAAATTAATTATGTATTTTTTGTTGGTTGTATAAATAAAAACAGCTTTCAAAAGCTGCAATTTCCTTGTCTGAAGCCATTGAAAGCCCTCCTCTTCTAACCCAGCCCAGACTTCCTGTGTATGTCCAATCACAGACTTTCCAATGCAGCTTAAAGGGACACTCCAGGCACCCAGACCACTTCTGCCCATTGGACTGGTCTGGGTGCCATCTCCCACTACCCTTAACCCTGCAAGTGTAATTATTGCAGTTTTCATAAACTGCAATATTTACCTTGAAGGGTTAAGTCCTCCTCTACTGGCTGTCTACTAGAGGACCTCCAGCGTCGCTGAAATCCCCATAGGAAAGCATTGAAAGCATTATTCAATGCTTTCCTATGGGGAGGTCTAATGCGCGCGCATGAGACACACTCAGATTTATTCACAAAAGTTCAAATGGCCCTGTACCAAATGGGGTAAAACTATTTGGTTGCATACGGAAAATACAAACCTAGTTCACACTGTTTAACAATGTCTGGATTTTGTTATTCATGCACTTAATGCCAAATGAAACACAACAGAAGGCTGAAATCTGGCCACGGATGCGTCAAATCCGGAATTAGATTTTTAAAAAATATGAACTATTTGCCTACTGGCAGCGCTAGGAGCCAAAATGCAAATAGTTAAAAACCCAGCAGCCACATAAAAAAAAAAAATGAAAAAAACAATATGACCCTCATATTACAATAAGTGAGGTTTTAACCTCCCTATGCTCCCATCTGCCAAGCTGTAGGTAAAACAAATTAAAACTGGAACGCTCTGATTGGTTGACTCACAAGGGGGTAGGACAGCATGGCCATGCCACTTATTAAGTAGGTGAACAATGGCATGTCACCTCCCCACCCCACTGTATAATTATTTAGAGTCCCCACCAACCATCTTTGGAGAGGACACTTGTTTCCCCCACTCCCCTCCAAATATTGTAATTAGGCCCAACATGTGCCAACCATGGATTGGGGCCGGGGTGAGAACACTATGTCCCCTTCCCTTAATATTATAATTAGGCCTCCCACCAGCCGCCAAAGCATGTGGGCCAAGGGAGGTTATTAGGATGCATCCCCTTTTGTTTTAGTGAATAGCAACCCACTCGATTTTATTTATTTTAAAGTCCCCAATCTGATGCTCATAGTGGTGGGACTATATGTGTGCCACATTTTAACGGTCCAGTCACTACTTTTAACATTTAGGAGCTACATTTAAATATTTAGTAAATATGTCCCCACCTCCCTTATGGTAATATGGGGAACATATTGACCCACATAGGCCTTTTTATTTATTTATTTGTTAACTTTTTTTAATGTTGCGGGTGGCTAACAAGCCACATAATTAACCCTCAACAGCCAAAGGATTTAACTTATACCTATGTGGCTGCTAGGACTGCCAGCAGGCAAATAGTAATTCAAATTCATTTGTAAAAAAAGAAAGTGAAAGGTAATTTGCATCCTGCTGGATATTTATTAATATTGGTACTTTGTATAGGTTTCCAAAGCAAAAACACTGCTTTTAATCCAAACACCAAATGCATCTACACGATTGCTGCAGATTTGTTTGGGCCAAACCCGAATTCTGACCATATTTAACTTTAGCAAATATGAGAATTGCCATTGCAGTCAGAATTCGGTCATTTTCACAGGATTTTTGACATCTGGACAAATCCCATGTTTAGCGAATAATCCTGATTGTAATCTTGTATCTAGAATGTGATAGTTTGAAAATATCTTGTGATTTGAGTAATCTTGGTATATAATTCCATCTAATATATATATATATATATGTATATATATATATATATATATATATACACACACACATATATACATATATTTGTGTGAGGGGCAAATAAGGCCGTATAGAAAGCATAGCAAGAGGAGCATAGTAAAGGGGGAAATAAGTCGGTTGAGGTGTGCCGGAACCGAGGTCGCGGCAGGCCTGTAATAAAAGAGGGCCCACCCATGAGATGTAATAAAAATATAGATAGAGGGAGTGGAGGGTGGGGACAAGCGAATCGCTATAATCACGTACGGGACGGAGGAAGGTGAGTAGGGGGATTTAAGTAGTGTAACAAGCCCCTCCCACAACTGCAGGCCAAGCCTTTTCATTTGTGTGAGGGGCAAATAAGGCCGTATAGAAAGCATAGCAAGAGGAGCATAGTAAAGGGGGAAATAAGTCGGTTGAGGTGTGCCGGAACCGAGGTCGCGGCAGACCTGTAATAAAAGAGGGCAAAAAGTTGATACATCCCAGAAACGTAGAACAATCAACAACTAATAAAAAAAACCTTAAGTGCCTAGCTATATGGTAAAGCCGGTTGAAAACTTGGCGGTACGTGGTACATATGGGGGAATATGCTGAGAGCTTCCATTGACCTAGAGATTAAATATATACGAACCAAAGTGAACTAGATTGAAGCCATAGATGCCACCCTATCCTAGAGGGGTGACCAGAATAGTAGAACTGATTAAAACTGGCCCCAAGATCAATGCACCAAAGAAAGTCGGGGTGTAAGGACTGTCCCCAAGTAGTGAGATCTGTGATAGTTAGGCTTGAATAGAAAAAGAGTAAATAGGTGCCCATTTCCTTGTGGTTGATCCAAAAGAAGGCAAAAAACCCAGTTTGAAGCACTGCCAATTTTGCAACAAGCTAGGGAAAAAATTCCTTCTTGACCCCAGAATGGCGGTCAGATTTATCCTTGGATCAAGCAGTTATTACCATACATTGAAGGCTGGTGTCTGGTTCGTAAGGACAGGCGTCTAATAGGTCTGATAGTGATTGAACTAATTGGATGTGGATGGGATATCTGCAAGATTTGAAAATCCTGGGAGCCGGAAATGTCTTGAGTATGGTACTAAACTGGTATGAGGACATGAAAACTGCGTATGAAACATAGACCTGTAACAGCATGTGAAGTTGTAATAGGTAGAGTAGATGCAAGTTAGAGGTGGCAAAAAGAAGCGAAAACCAAATGCAGACAACCTAGCAAAAAAAAAACACAGTAACAGAATACGCGAAAGGAGCAGCAAAGGAGAAGGCCCTAATACATGTACCGTGAGTGTCAACCAGATGAGTAAGATGATGACCATGAGCTAACAAGGCTGGTAGTCCACGAGCAGAGGATGGCAGTGGCTACGGGAGAGGCCGAAGGCAGAGCCAAGAGGAATGCGTAGAGGAGGCACAGGAGAGACCGTATGAAAAAGGTGCAGGAAGTCTTGGCTCGGATCCAGCCAGAGCGGCAGACGTCAATAACTCAAACTGCCAATCTGAAACTGCCCTATTGAAAACAGTAGCGGAGGATGGAAAAGCAAACTCGGGGGCCCTCGCGCAACAGCGTAACCCGTGGAGGCAGACAGATGCTGAGAATTCAGCTGACCGAAAGGCTGCTAGGGAGGGAATAAGTCGACTCGCGAGAAACACAGCGAAGAGAGGAAGAGACCAGGACACGAGAGGGAGTAGCCGAAACTCCACAGCGCGATGAGTACCAGACCTAGCCAGAGAGCAAGGCTGAAAAAAATAAAATAGCACGCCAGCGCCAGGCAATGGAGACCCGCTAAGAGAGAGATGAAGAAACAGCGCATACGCTACCCAATGTGTGTGTGCGTGAGTGTGAGCTGGCATACTAGCTAATGCCAAAAAGGCGAAACAATTAAAACTAGGTTTGGTGACAGGTGAGGCCCTGCTAAATGCCAAGCGGCGTGAGAGGCTCTAACTATGCGTTGGCGCGAGGGGACAATGTGGCCACTGAACGGAGTGGCGGGGTGTTGGCCTCTCGGTGACAGGTAAACATAAGATAGAATGGGAGTGACAGGTGAGGCCCTCTCTATGCTACAATGCGAGGCAACTAACTATGATTTGGCCCGAGGGGCGTAGTACCTCCGAGTATGAGGATGGGTGTAGGCCTCGCAGGACCACTAACCTAAGGCGAAGAAGCCTGGAGGAATTACAACTAGTGGACACCTATGACCCTGACAGCCAGCCACAGCTAACTAAGAGGAGAGGGAAGGTAGCGTGAGAGAGGACGGACTTGATGAACGTGTATCGAAAGAACGTGAGGGTGAACGAGAACCGCAGGGCCGACCGTAACCGAGAAGCAGAGTAAGCACGTCAGAGTCCAGGCGGTCAGGCCAAAAAGGAGCGATCCCGGCAATAGGTAATAGAGTACGTGGTGGTGAAAACCCACGGGGCTCACGAGACCCAGTGTGAGAGTGTGTGTGAGTGTAAGTGTGTGCGAGTGCTGGCATACTAGCTAAAGCCAAAAGGCGAAACAATTAAACTAAGTTTGGTGACAGGTGAGGTCCTGCTAGATGCCAAGCGGCGGGAGAGGCTCTATCTATGCGTTGGCGCGAGGGCACGAGGCCACTGAACGATGTGGCGGGGTGTCGGCCTCTCGGTGACTGTTAAACATAAGATAGAATGGGGGTGACAGGTGAGGCCCTCCCTATGCCACAGTGCGAGGCGACTAACTATGATTTGGCCCGAGGGGCGTAGTACCTCCGAGTATGAGGATGGGTGTTGGCCTTGCGGGACCACTAACCTAAGGCAAAGAAGCAGGGGGGGGGGGGAAATTACCACTAGTGGGCACCTAGGACCCTAACAGCCAGCAACAGCTAACTAAGAGGGGATGGGTAAGGAGTGAGAGAGTGGATGCACTGCGTGACGAAGATGAGGGGGGGGTCATTCAGAAGATATTTTCTCCAGTATTTTCCCTAAATATGCATGTATTTGAAGTGTCGCATTATACTTATAATATAATGGTTACAGCTAAAATTCAGCTGTTTTCTACTTCTGTGAAAGTGCCTACCTAAAATGTAACATTTATTGAAAACAGATAAAGTATGACCTTTCCTCTGTAAGGAGAAGGCAAAAAAGGTTATACTAAACAACTTAAAAAACTAAGCATTTTGAGCGCATAGAAAACAAAAACACATAATGTCACCCAGCTAAAAGTCCCTGAGTAGGGTACCTACCCGTAACCAGAACTGCATACAACACACGTGTGTGTGGCCACATGGCCGCCGGTGAGAACAGATGTGCACGTGCGACGGCGTCGCTGGGGGTGATGGAAAGCTCAAGAAAAGGGAAGAGGAGTCACCGCAAGATTCTTTTCCAATCCGGGCGGTCAGAGTGATGCCCGCATCCAGTCTCCCCGCCGACAATTTCACCAGCCTCGCACCTGCACCAATAGTGCCCGTCCCCACTCTGGCCTCCCCCACTCCCGAGAGCACTGCGGCGCACAACACACCCAGCCTGGTCCGCTGCACCCTGGGCGGTAGGAAACAACAGAGGCTTGGAGCACCAGGGGCAACCGGAGATCCGGAGCAGAGCCCAGGAGGACCACAGACAACGATCACCAGGTGAACAGCAGGCCAGGCAAAGGATCCTCGAGGACCAGGTAAGTGAAGAAATGGAGCGACAAGCGAATCGCTATAAACACGTACGGGATGGGGGAAGGTGAGTAGGGGGGGTTTAAGTAGTGTAACAAGCCCCTCCCACAACTGCAGGCCAAGCCTTTTCATATATATATATATCCTATATAATTCCATCTAACTGGTTGTTAGCAACAAGACTGAATATCTTTATGCGAATCTCAGCATTGTATGCAAAAATTAGCACAGTTCAGTTGTTTCTCTTTTTTTTATTTTCCATAAGTCATGGAAAGTTACTATTTCCCTTTGTAAGTGGGTATGATTTACTTATAAAAGCTACCATGGCATCTTCTCTGTCACATCATTGATTTTTTTCTAGCATTATTTTTTTCCCATGTTCTAAATTTCTTTTTTTTTTTATGATCAGTGCCTCTTAACATTCATACAGGGTTTCACATTTAAAAAGTGTTGCTGGTCTCTTCAATTGCTATTATTTTTGTTCCAAAAATCCACAGACCTCTCTAATTTGGGTTCCCGGAAGCATGGCATTTCTGCCATTCCAACACTAAACACGTCTTCTCTCCATGTAAACAAAGTCTTCAGACAGAGTACACAAATAAAACATGCTTCACTCTTGCACAAAAAAAAAAACCAGCTTCATCCCTCCTTCTCTTTTGGTGCCTGGCAAGCAAACTGGGGAGAAATCCATACACTCCTCTTAAAAGAAAATAGTTTTCAGGATTCATAATGGAACATTAAACCAGGCGGGATTCAAGATGAAAGGTCAAGCCGCAGCAGAAACAGGACTCATATGTGCCTCCAGATTTTCTTTCTTATGTCTGCTGGCAAACAGCCTCATGTTTCTCTTTTCTTCTTTTTCTTGGGTAATAAGATTTACAAACTAAAACAAGCAAACATTAAGACCAACCATGAAAACCAGTGAAAAACTTGGCCTGTTGCTGTAGCAGAACAGCATCTACACAGAACGTGGTTAGCTCATGGAATCCATATGGAATGGCTAGTTACACCTAGTAGATCACCAACTCATCATGTAAACATTTAGAAATAAAAATTTGCTAAACTTAAAAGTATGCATACATTAGGGTGCACAAGGCAACCACTTGTCAAATTATACAGACTGGTGCAGAGTCTTGTTATATGGTATATGAATAAGTATATCTCACTAAATACTCCCCAAAATATCTAGGCAATTACATCACCCCATCCCCATCCCCCCTCTCCTTCCCAGTTAATTTCCCTACATCCAGCTTTATTCCTCCCAATTAATGTCTCCACAACTTCCTAGAACATCTGCCCAGTACATCTCTAACCAGTCCTACCCCTCAATACCTCACCCACCCGTAATTCAACTTCCCAGATCCAACAGTATCCACTCCTTTGTAAATTCCCCCAATTAGTTTTGCTGCATCTACCCTTATTCATTAGCAAATGTCAGGCTCATACACACAGACTCCCACAATCACATAGTTGCATGCACGCACAATGTCCTTACTTACCAGCATCTTGAAGCCTGTTGTGAGTGTGAGGTGGGCATAGTTGTGACATGGTAATCCCTCCTCCCCCCCAAAAAAATCCACAGAGTTATTGGAACATGTCAGTCACACACAGATATACTTCACTGCGCTACTGTTGAGAAGGCACTTCTGAATAGGATGATCCTATTGCTAAATGAGAGAATTAGCCCTAGAATGACAAATTAACCATTGAAAAGTCTGCAAAATAGTGGCATTCATTTGTAAGGCATTTTTGGGATGTGGTATTTACCCCATTCTTATTACACCAGTCGGTCTATAATATTATTTGAAATACAAATTAAGGAACAATTTCATTTGGTTAATGATCCCAACTTCACTCATTTCTTTTTGTGTTGGTGTGTCAATGTGGATATTTAATAGAGGATATTCTCCAGTGGTTGCATGAGTATTATTTATCTTGTTTAAGATAATATACATACAAAAACCTGAATCTCTCTTCATAAATGCTTACTTGAGGTTGCACCAGATTGCAGAGATATTGCTCACCCTTGCAAAATGTCTCACGGTGACTAGTTAAATAAATCACCTGAAGAGTGAATGTGTGCATGGGGGCTGTGCAAGAGGACAGATACAGAAGCACAGGACAGAGAAGGGAAAATGCAAGGATCAGGGCCGGCAGCTAGTATACAGAAACAATAGTCCATAAATAGCTTCACAAAATTCACCCAGACCAGTAAAATACTTGAGGAGTGGACACCACAAAGTTGACATACGATCTCCACTGACAGCGGGTAAACCCCCGGAGATTGTGACATCCAGCTGTATACCACAGACGAGACTTGAGATACTCAGCCGCACCTATTGTCCAACGGTCTCCATTAAATAGGTCCCAAGCAGGCTTGTACTCACCGCAATGAACTACTTATGTTTCTCTCAACCTGACTAATCATATACTTGCATTGTGGTTACTAGGACCTCTGTTTAACTAACAATGCCAATGATGTCATCACTGTTGTCGCAATACTGCTTTCTTGACTATCATTCTACACGGCACTGTCTACCACTCAAGTTTAAATAAAGAATATAAAAAATAAATTAGCTTCACAAAACAAGTGAGTCAGAAGTTGGAAGAATGCTTCCATAAATGGCAACAAATGAACAGACTGTAAATCAGGTACTCCCTTCTGTGCCAACACTTTCTAATTGGGTCCCCATGGACCAGGTGGGTGATAGATTACGGTGAATCACCTAAGTGCGTAGTGTTGGATTTTAATGTAAATGTACATTTGTGTGTAGTATTGGTGTTTGAGTGAAGGGTGTGTTTGAGTGTTAGTATATAATTTTAGAGAAGTTCAGGGATGTCTTTGTATGTTATGTTTATGTTTGCATGGGTTGTGTTTGCATGTTGTTTTGGAGTTTGATGGGATGTCTGCACTGACACACTTACACAGATATAGATAAAATATATACACACACATTAACACACAGATATACACATACATTCATACACAAACTGACACAAACACACAGTCATATACACACTGACACACAGAAACCCATTGATACACACACTTGCACACACTAACACACAGATACACACACTGACAGATACAAATACTGGCACACACACACTGGCAGATACACTGACACACATTGATACTCAGACACACATCTTGGCACACAGATACACAAACTGACACACAGGTACACACACATTAACAGGTACACACACTGGCACATATATACTGCCAGATACACACTGACACACAGATACACACTGACACTTGCAAACACACTAAGATGCACACACTGACAGAGACATTGACACAGATACACACAGATGCACACACACTGACACTCATACATTTCTTGACATACAGATACACACGCTGACGCACAGTGACACATGCACACCTTGGCACACAGATACACACACACACAAACATACATAAACACACACACACACATATGTCATAATATTTGTATTTTCAGTCACCCTCCTGTTCAGTTACCTTTTATCTTCAGGAGGGTGACTTGCTTGCAGTGCTGCTGGGTGCTGGAGTTCTGATGGCTGCTGAAGTGCTACTGGCTACTGTACTCTCCCTTCTCCTGCCTTTTCTTGCTCGGCACACTCTAAGTCTGGGAGGAAGTGACACACTGTCAGTTCCTCCTAGCATCCAGTACAGTCCAGTAAGACGCCATGGCCTTTTAAGACCGCAACCGGGTCCCAGTGATATCAATCAGTTGGCCCTAAGTGCATGGTACACCTGATGGGCAAATCCCTGCGAAACCCCATTTTTGTTCTAAAATAAAACATTGTAGCTGACATTTTGAAAATTAGGATGTAAAAAACAACAAGAAAAAGGAAACTCAAAAGGCTGGAAAGTGGGAGGGGAGGAAAAGACACTCCCGTATCCCAATGCCGAGCCTCCAGAGTATAGAGGTCACCTGGACTGGTAAAAGGGGGTAACCCTGGAAATTGTAGAAAAAAGGAAGAAAAAAAAACCCAAAAAGGGATGTCTTATATAAAGACCGCCCAGAGGGTAAATACCCAGTCCAATCTCAACAGTAGTGTAGTTGCCAAAAAATAAAAAAGCCTTTATTGAAATCTATTAAAAAACCTGGGTAATCAGTGATGGACAGAATAATATAGGGAGAAATATGTATGGTAGGAACAAGGCTAATCAAGAGCCAACCCTCACAAGAAACGGAGAGGGGATAGAAGGCAATATGTACCCCCATACATAACTCAGGTAACAAAGCAGTAGGAAAGAACAGGGAAAGGGAGAAACACACACTCCCAACCAAACAGTAGTGCTATGCTAATACCCTATCTCCTATAAAACACCTTCGTGGGTGTTCTAATCTAAATGCTGTCATAACATCTGAAGCCCCAGGTACACACACATACTAGAAAAACATAAATGAAAAGGTGCTCAGAGCAAAGTGCTCAAGAGAGTATTAAAAACACAGAAGACCCCGACGTACGTTTCGGCGTGACCACACGCCGTCCTCAGGGGTATCAGCAGTGAGCAAAAAACTGTCCGGGTGGTAAATTTATACCTTAAGCTCATAAGCTTTATTGTAATCACCTGTGATTGTGTCTAAATTGCTCCGGTCCTCCTGTGAATGGGGCTGTGGGGGTGTGGTGTAACACACCATAGTGTCAGCCCACATTTCAATGTCAGAGGTAGCCAGAACAGAAATCAGGTGAAAGGCAATTAACCCTTTGAGTGCCCCGCCCGGAACAGATATAAATGGATACTTACTATATCTAAAAGGCAGTATCCATAGCTTAACAGTTAACCCTTGGAATGTCCAAATTGTATCATATAGGTCAAGTGTGTGGATTGATTCTTATGGCTGTATTGTGTAGCTTTAGTACAATTAAAGAAACAACTTATAGCCGTTGTGAACCAGTAAGGGATAAGTACAATGGCTATATGGGCAGTCATACACAGAAGCCGACAATTCTTTTATTGCCACTGTAAATAGTAACCCATTAGTTTATGCAACACAAAACAGACCCCTAAACTCTTAGACCTATAATACAGGTAAAATTAATGGGCATATGAACACCAAATATAATTGAAATAAATAAAGAATATATACATATATACAGACATAACTTAAGATACCATTTATTATCAGAATTATTGCAGTACTTTAAATAAACGGGGAATATGAAAACCCTTCATTTAGCCCCAGGGGAGATAGCGTTTTGAGATGGTAAATCCAAAACGCCTCTCTTTGTCTTAGTTTTAGGTCCCAGTTTCCTTTCCTAGGAGGCTGTGGTACATGTTCAAGACCCATGAACCGGATGCCTGCCGAGGAGTGATTGTGATGTAGATGTAAATGCCTTGAGACGGGTGTTTCCAAACGTCTCTTGACAGAATTTACATGTTCACGTATCCTTAGCCTGAAGTGGCGAAAAGTCTTGCCTACATATTTTAGGCCACAGGAGCAAGACAGTAGGTAAACTACTCCTGTTGTGTTACAATTAAAGAAGGAACGTGGTTTGAAATTCATTAAGCCCTTGCTGTCAGAGGCCCTCTTGGTAATAAACGGGCATGCACTGCAGTGACCACATTGGAAAGAACCCATTGGTAGGTATTTTTGAAAATAACCTGACGGGGACGTAGTTGAGAGGTGACTAGGTGCTAGGATATCTCTCAAGTTTTTGCCCCTCCGTGCTGTAATTAAAGGGAGTGATGGCAGAATTTCCTTCAGATGCTTATCTGATTGGAGGATAGGCCAGAATTTTTGAAAGACATTCAGCATAGTGTCCCATCCTGCATCATATGTACCTATGCAGCGTATTTTATTTGACTCAGTCTTACGACCCCCATCTGTAATTAGGGTTTCCCGTTCAGTGTGGATTGCCCTCAGATAGGCTCTTTTTAGAACCCTATTTGGGTAACCTTTGGCCTTAAACATGTGACGCAGCTCATTTGCTTTTAATTTGAACTCCTCCATCGTGGAGCAGTTTCGTCGAAGTCTCAAATATTGGCCTATTGGGATACCGGATTTGAGTGATATGGGGTGATGACTAGACACAATCACAGGTGATTACAATAAAGCTTATGAGCTTAAGGTATAAATTTACCACCCGGACAGTTTTTTGCTCACTGCTGATACCCCTGAGGACGGCGGGTTCTTCTGTGTTTTTAATACTCTCTTGAGCACTTTGCTCTGAGCACCTTTTCATTTATGTTTTTCTAGTATGTGTGTGTAACCTGGGGCTTCAGATGTTATGACAGCATTTAGATTAGAACACCCACGAAGGTGTTTTATAGGAGATAGGGTATTAGCATAGCACTACTGTTTGGTTGGGAGTGTGTGTTTCTCCCTTTTCCTGTTCTTTCCTACTGCTTTGTTACCTGAGTTATGTATGGGGGTACATATTGCCTTCTATCCCCTCTCCGTTTCTTGTGAGGGTTGGCTCTTGATTAGCCTTGTTCCTACCATACATATTTCTCCCTATATTATTCTGTCCATCACTGATTACCCAGGTTTTTTAATAGATTTCAATAAAGGCTTTTTTATTTTTGGCAACTACACTACTGTTGAGATTGGACTGGGTATTTACCCTCTGGGCGGTCTTTATATAAGACATCCCTTTTTGGGTTTTTTTTTCTTCCTTTTTTCTATATATATATATATATATATATATATATATATATAAAAATACGAAATATACATATGTCCATATACAAAATTACATAAATTATATAAATATACACGTAGACTTCAAATATATAAATATGCATATATATTTAAATTCTACGTGCGTATTTATGTAATATTTTTACATAATTCAGTAATTTTATTGATTGCAATTTGAGTGACCTGCCTGCCAACCCAGGTCGAAAGTCCAGAGAATTTAATTTGCTAGCACTGTATTTTACCCTGTAACGTTCTACGACACCCTAAAACCTGTACATGGGGGGGTACTGGTTTACTCAGGAGACTTTGCTGAACACAAATGTTAGTGATTCAAAACAGTAAAACATATCACGGCGATGATATTGTCAGTGAAAGTGACTTTTTTGCATTTTTCACACACAAAGCACTTTTACTGATGATATAATTGTTGTGATACATTTTCCAGTTTTTAAACACTAATATTTGTGTTCAGCAATGTCTCCCGAGTAAAACATTACCCCCCATGTACAGGTTTTATAGTATTTTTGAAAGTTACAGGGTCAAATATATGGGTCAAATAGTTTTTTTAGTTTTTTAAATTCTTTATTTTTGGTTCGACACCAAGTACCACTGACCAATAGAAAGTGGCCCTCGCAGGGGTCCGTATGTAACATAAATTGCAGTTAATTATACATAGAAGATTAAAAGGTTTGTCGGATAATCTGGTTGTCGTGGGCCGCTTGGTGCCTGTTTTCAATTTTAGGGCCGTTCAGGTCCCGATATCAAACATGAACAAAAACTGGTACTTTACCGTGCGTGTAACATTTATATATCAGAAAAAACGTTAGTCTTTCACAATCCTAACTTCCGTCCAGCTGTTGCATCGTGGTTTTGGTCTTCGTCAACTGCGTCACCCGGCGATCGTGTCGGCCGGCTGTCCTAAGATTTGGAGTCACGTATGGTTGGTGGTTTAAGAGTTGGGGACGGGGGCGGTGGGGGGCTACTAAGCGGTGCTGTGGGGAAGGAGCAGGTGGAAGAGAGGTAATGTTTGTCATCCCTCGGGGCGCCCGGCGGGAGGAGGTCCGCCGAACCACTACGAACCTTATGCAGGCTATATAGCGCCTACGTTAGCGTATACTTCCCAGGGAAGCCAGATTTTTAGGAATGTTTTTTCCGTATTTCTGATTTGTGCTGTGAGTTTGTCCATCAAGTATGAGTCTTTGATTTTAACTATCACGTCATTGTCTGTGGGGACTGTGGGTTTAAGCCACATCTGTGCGAGGGCTCTTCTCGCAGCCAGTGTGAGTTTATTTAAAAGTTGTTGTTCCTTCCTAGGAAGGCCGTCCGTTGGTCGGGACAGTAGCATCGCCCAGGGATCTAAGTCTATATGTCTCGTGAGAACCTCTTTCAATAATCCTTGAACCCTTTTCCAATATTTGGTCACCTCAGGGCACTCCCACCACATGTGAACAAAGGTGCCTTTGCCTCCGCAGCCTTTCCAGCATATGTCTGTCGAGGTTTTCCCCATCTTATGGAGTTGGACCGGTGTTGTGTACCACCTCATAAGCATTTTATAGGATTGTTCTTGGTGTAGTACACAAATCGACGTTTTGGCCGTCGCTTCCCAAATATCAACCCAGTCCTCCCCTTCTAGGGCCCCCCCCAGGTCCTCTTCCCACTGGTGTATATACCTAGGGTCTTCGGTTCCCTTTGCCGGGGAACTCAACTGCGTGTATATGGCCGTGATCAGCCCCTTTTGAGTAATTTCTGCGTTGCACATTTGTTCGAAAAATGTCATAGGGGTTTGTGCTGCTCTTTTGATATCTGGGTTTTTGGCAAAGTCTCGCAACTGTACATATCTGAATACGTCTTTGGTTGTCAGGGGAGCCATGGCTTTTAGGGTGTCAAAGGTTTTGAAGGAGTCGCCGTCGTACATATGTCCATATCTTTGCATTCCTGTGTATTTTATCCCCCTAAAGTCTCGTGCAGTCAGCCCGGGCTCAAATGCTTTGTTCCGTAAGTATGGTGTCAGTGGCGAGGGTGTGTGTTTTAGTGCGTATTTGGTGGCTGTTAGGTCCCAGATCCTTATGGAATTAAGGATCGCCGGACAAGAGGTGCGTAGGGGTGGTCTGTCTTGTTTGGGTACCCAGATCCAAAATTGTGGGAGGTCCGTACACATAAATTTTGTCTCTAGGTCCACCCACCTGTGCGAGCCCTCCGGGGTGTGGGTCAAATAGTTTTACATTGAAAATGGCCAGGTTGGTTACGTTGCCTTTGAGAGCGTATGGTAGCCCAGGAATGAGAATTACCCCCATGATGGCATACCATTTGCAAAAGACAACAACCGAAGGTATTGCAAATGGGGTATGTCCAGTCTTTTTTAGTAACCACTTAGTCACAAACACTGGCCAAAATTAGCATTCAATTTAGTTTTTACTTTTTTCACACACAAACAAATATGAATGCTAACTTTGGCCAGTGTTTTCGACTAAGTGGCTACTAAAAAAGTCTGGACATACCCCATATTGAATACCCTGGGTTGTCTACTTTAAAAAAAATTATGTACATGTGGGGTGTTATTCAGAGATTTATGACAGATAATAGTGTTAAAATGTCACTATTGATAAATTTTAAAAATGTATGTTTTGAAACAGCAATATCCTACTTGTACCTATAGCCCTATAACTTGCAAAAAAAAAAAGCACGTAAACACTGGGTATTTTTAAACTCAGGACAAAATTTTGAATCTATTTCGCAGTTTTTTTTCCATTCGCTTTTGTAGATGACTAAAAGATTTTTCAAGTAAAAGTAAAAAAAAAAAAAAAATAATAATTTTTTTCTATTTTTCATCATATTTTTTTATTTTATTTTTTAAATTAAAATACATGAGATTATATAAATAATATGGTATGTAAAAAGCCCCTTTTGTCCTGAAAAAACTATATATAATTTGTATAGAACAGTAAATGAAGGCGAAAATTACAGCTAAACACAAACACCACAAAGTGTAAAGAAAATATACTAGTAAGCAAATGTACAACATACATAAAAACAGTCCATTCCCTTAAAGGTTTTAAAGGGACAAAACAATATTTAAGAGTTATTTACTAAACTGAGAGTCAAAAGTAAATACAGGAGAATTTAAATTTAAGGCCAAGTAGATGAACTTGAAAAGTTTAGCTATTTGGACCTTAGGCACTGGCGTTTACTAACGCCCCAGCCCTGTCTACAGACCTGCTGAAATGATTAGTATTGCCAATACCACGATCAGAGAAAAAAAAAAAAAAAAAAAAGTCAAATATCGAACAGTTATGCAATAACACAACTATTTAATTCTTCTTAACCTCGGAATCAGCAAACCATGCCAGTGAGATAAAACCAAATGATACATTTCGATTCGCACATAAAATAAAGGGGGTTATGTATTAAAAGCGTTTCCATGAGAAAACGACTCATTAGCTACAAAAGTATCTTCAATTCTGAATAATAAGACATCCGGCAGGAAAATGTGCACTCAGTTTGCAGAAAAACAGGAAAGTGATGTTATGTCTTATGCATAAAAATTATTCTGTATAACAATAGGCTTACAAGTGCACCTTTGTTTCATGTCACTTTATCGAACCACAGTCCTCCACTTTATGTCTAAAATCCATTTAGACATTTATACGCGTACCGTACAGACGTAAATGTAAACATACTTCCAAATAGAACGTTCGTTACAGAATCATTTGAAAGTGCTCAATTGGAAGAACATTTACATTTCGTCCGTTCGGCACATTCTGATGAAGCACAGATGTGATGTAACGACTGCAGGTGTTCACAATCTAACAGATTTAAAGAAACGTTGACGCACAGAGGAGTCTATAGAATCAATCTTCCAGCCCTCTCAGACCGAGAAGCAGGATGCTGGTGTCCTGTTAATGTATAAAACAAAACAAGCCATTTACTGTGGTATAATTATGTGAATAGCACTCCAGACCTCTCAGCATAAGAGGGGCTTGGTTACTGAGGAAAAAAAAACCATAAAGGCTTTACATAACTCAGCTCTTTGAATCACTAATACAAGATATAAAATAGCTTACAGGGAATAATGTGAACATTGATGAATTTAGCGCTGAAATATTTGCGTAAGCCTAATGCAATGGTTCTGGGTCACAGAAACTGTATTTTTCAGGCTGAGCTGTGTAAATGCTGCTGTTTCAGAGAAACGGTATAGCTTACATTGCTGCATTACGCTATTTCTAGAGTTCAGTCCTGCAAAGATTGCAGGTTCAACGTTCTGTGTCTCTACGCTTATGGAGAAGCATTGGAATGGCTTAGATCATTAGGAGTGACGATTTCAGCCAGTGAAAGTGGGGCCGGAACGCCAGGGGAACAAAGGTGAGTAAATATCGTTTTATTTTTTTAATTTTGGGCAATGTTTGCGATGTACCTTATGTTCTACTAAGCAAAAGCACCATATATATTTCTCTAGCCATGGTCCAGCAAGTAGTTTGCATTTCAATAGCCAAAGTCCAGCAAATAGTGTATGCTCTGCTAGCCAAATCCATCAGGTAGCTTGAGTTTAATTAGCCAAGATAAGATAGGTTTCTTCGGTTTGACCAGGAGAGTCAGGAGGTACCATAAGTCCTAAATGTTCCCCATAGAGGTGCACTCAGTCAGTTTCTCTCTATGGGGGATGATGAAGCATCACAGAGATTTGCCGCACACACGCCTCCCAATATGTCCTTATGGGGAAGCAGTAGTTTGGCTTAGATCATCAGGAGGAGGAGTTGCTGGGGGGAGAGAAGAAGATGCTGGGGGGAGAGGAGGAGGAGAATCTGGGGAGAGAGAAGGAGATGCTGGGGTGAGTGGGGGATATGCTGTGAGTGGAGAAGAGGAGAATACGTTC
>OW240912.1:179438990-179456245 GCA_933207985.1 Pelobates cultripes
TGGTCCTTGGCTCAAACCCCAATGGCTGGCAATTTGTTGCTGCCTTATGGGTGACCTCCACTTGTGCATGCTTGGTGATCCCTGGCCTTTCTTCCCCCCTATCGCTGTGCCCGCTGGCCTTCAGAAGTGATTCTGTGTGGCCGGGCTGACTCCTTTGAGTGGACCACCGTTTCTTGGAGTGGACCACACCCAGAAATATCACAGATTTCCTGCGTTATTTACTCTATAACCCTTTGGAGTAGAATGTCAGGATCAAGCTTCGCGCAGTATGCCCACATTACCGGACAAGGTATCTTTTACCCTTGATTTCGACCCAGTGATGGTTACATTCATGACCAGGTCTGGCAAGGATCCTTGCAAAGGTATGAAACAAGGTCTCCGCTTGACCCAGGATAAATAGTTCGACATCAGCGGGCTACCAACACAGATCTTTCTAAAGTAGTCAGACAAGGTGCTCAATGATGGCAACCCTTTGGACATGCGCCTGCTACGAGTATGGGCCCAATGTGCCTTGTGTCTCCTGGGCAATGCTAACACTTTTTTACTGAGCACCACAAAGTGACTGTCTATTAACCAGATGCCAAACTGGTGTATCTGGCATCCAAAGAACTGTGTCCTGAAACCAAGTTTTCGAGGACAAGTTCATGAAGAAGCTGAACCATCACATCTTGATCTAGACATCCCTGATCAAGGCTCAATTTTCCATAAGAAAGGTTTTCCATTCCAGGAATGTTTTTCTACAGGGCCAGTTGGCAGTGGGGCCGCACCACTATCAGAAAGTCAGGAAGGCCTTTTCTGGCTCAAGGTCCTTCCCTCACCTCTTCCTACCACTATAAACACTGCCCCTTCTTCCCACTTGGATTATATTGTGGATGTGGTCCACCCGGGCCAGACCTACCTCAGGTAAGAGTTACACACTCTCTCCCACATATTTCTATACAGGCAGATTTAACTTTTTTCCCCACAGTGGGCGAGTCTCACTCACCTTGGGTTCTTCTGAGGTTTTCTGGATATATTTTCTCTCCTGACCAATTCAACGTGTCCCTCTACGGCCTCTTTGGATGGATCAAGAATTGGAGAACCTGATCCTCATTGTCCAATCTCAAGTCAAAGGGTGCAATAGCGAAGGTGTGCGGACCTTCTTTGCAAAATGACAATATTTCATTGGTGCAGAAAAAGACAGACGATGGCCGGTGATAAACCTCTGCAAACTGAATGCGTACGTCCTCTTCAGGAACTTCAAGATGGAAGGCATCCACCTTCTGTGGGACCTGCTATGCGAGGGTGATTGTTTTTTTCATCTGGACCTGAAGGACACTTATCTAACTGTCCCAATTCACCATAACGACAGATGGTTTCTGCAAATCCTATGCTGCTCTTTTGCCAAAATCTAATAACCATGAGAATTTTATTTTTTTTTACAATTTTCTTTGATATTGTGTATATATAAGTGAAAACACCTAAAGATAGTGGAATGCTTAAAATGGGTTATCTTACCCTTTATTTGCAGTGATACATAGGGAAACGAGCAGCACATGTAAAAAACTAATTAAAGAAAATATAGTGCAGATGGTAAAACACCCATAAATCAGGTATAGCCCAAATAAGTAAGAACACTCACATGCAGTAGACCCTGATAACAATAAGGCTCAGTATTCACACAGGTTTACCTGAAAGTAGCAGCACGCTTTTTTTCTAATGGGACGCTACACTCAAAAAAGAGAAGAAACTAAATGCAACATTAGTGGTCATAATGCTTTGAGTAATTTTTCTCTCTAAATATGTAGTTTTTATTGCTAGGGATGAAGTGACAAGTCTGGGTGATCCATTGTAACATTTTTACTGCCAAGTTTTTAGAAATAAATCTATGTTGTCTCTGAAAGGCCTGCTGAGAGTAACAAGTTAATTAATATCGTACTAGAATAAGGCAGCCAACGAACAGCAAAAGCTGAAAAGGCTGCTAAGAAATAATAATAAGAAACAATTACCTAGGAAAATATGACTGTTAATGTTCACTACTATTCTGTTCTTCCGTCCTCCACCACCCAACCTCCCCCCCACTACTAATAATAATAACATAATGTTTAACAAAGTTTAATGCATTTTTTGAACAATTACTCAACTACAGTGACCTTCCGCTCGTCCCATGATAATCTTTATAATAAGAAGTGAAAAGTTTTTGGGGGTTATCCGTCACAGCGCCGAATAATCTAAGAGGTAAGGAATAAGTCAGGAACAATGAATGACTAGTAAATATCTTGTTGACTTGGCATTAGACACCATCCTCAAGTTTTATCACTGAGTTTACCTGTCTTTCAGTCCTTGTGCCTATGCAAATGCTAAATGCTATTTCCAGAAACAGTAATGGAGCAACAACTAATGACACTTTTTGTACCAAAACTTCATCTATGTGCATGGTTCACAATATGAATGAGTGCCATTAATTAGCTGTCATTTGTATCCATAAATTTAAAATATCTTTGTTCAGTCTTTATAAGTTGATGTCCTTTATTTGATACTGTACTTGTGTGTTTTTCCATTGTACTGTTATTCTTGCTGTGACTTGGTTAGCATATCACTATTTCTGTAATATCCATCCTGCTGTTTAGTGCCCATAGTGAATCTCTGCATGTTTAATAAGACTCCTATCTGGTATCCTGATGTTAGCTAGCCCAACGTGCTTCTAATTCTTTCTTTAATTTCATTGTTAAACCGAACTGTACTATGCAATTCCTACTATACGATAAAGATGCAAAAGTTGTACATTTTCTAAGAGAAGATTTATGTGAAATTTATGTTATAAACCTGGACACACCTGCCACTGGTCTCCATAACCCATCCCAAGCCATATGTTTTCAACACCCTGCTCCCAGAGCACATCCCCACACTAGCCACCGCTCTTAACAGCCGATGCCCAAACTAGCCACTACTCTTAATAACTAATTGCAAACTAGTCAGTTATTCCTACACCTATCCCCAATATATCCACTGGCATCCACAAATTAGCCACTACTCCCAGCAAGCCATCCCCAAAAATGTTTTATTGCTTCCTTTTCAAGAATTATCTTAAGTGAGCTTCTAGTCACAGCATTAGATAGACATGATGTGCACAAGCAGCCTACCTGATGTAAACACCAGCAACACAAATAGAGCTCTCTCCAAAAATAAACCCTAAGCAACCCTTAGTCCCATCCCTAAGTCCTCAGCAACATGGCACACTTCTGTAAACATTTGCCATATAACAGCCAAGTACAGCAGGGTATTAAGCACAACATTGACGCTTGCTATAATACTAGCACAACATTATAATTTGCTATAATAACAGCAACAATTGTATATTAATAGTAAGCTGCACACCTCTCAATATGCTTGTAATATCACTTTATTAAAGGGACACTCCACTGCTAATATACAAACAAAAATAAAAATCACTGTTTGGTAGGTGTACCTCATATGAAAACATGTGTGTACATTTAATTATGTATTTTGCCAAGCTGTAGGTTAAACAAATTAATTATGTATTTTTTGTTGGTTGTATAAATAAAAACAGCTTTCAAAAGCTGCAATTTCTTTGTCTGAAGCCATTGAAAGCCCTCCTCTTCTAACCCAGCCCAGACTTCCTGTGTATGTCCAATCACAGACTTTCCAATGCAGCTTAAAGGGACACTCCAGGCACCCAGACCACTTCTGCCCATTGGACTGGTCTGGGTGCCATCTCCCACTACCCTTAACCCTGCAAGTGTAATAATTGCAGTTTTCATAAACTGCAATATTTACCTTGAAGGGTTAAGTCCTCCTCTACTGGCTGTCTACTAGAGGACCTCCAGTGTCGCTGAAATCCCCATAGGAAAGCATTGAAAGCATTATTCAATGCTTTCCTATGGGGAGGTCTAATGCGCGCGCATGAGACACACTCAGATTTATTCACAAAAGTTCAAATGGCCCTGTACCAAATGGGGTAAAACTATTTGGTTGCATACGGAAAATACAAACCTAGTTCACACTGTTTAACAATGTCTGGATTTTGTTATTCATGCACTTAATGCCAAATGAAACACAACAGAAGGCTGAAATCTGGCCACGGATGCGTCAAATCCGGAATTAGATTTTTTTAAAATATGAACTATTTGCCTACTGGCAGCGCTAGGAGCCAAAATGCAAATAGTTAAAAACCCAGCAGCCACATAAAAAAAAAAAATGAAAAAAACAATATGACCCTCATATTACAATAAGTGAGGTTTTAACCTCCCTATGCTCCCATCTGCCAAGCTGTAGGTAAAACAAATTAAAACTGGAACGCTCTGATTGGTTGACTCACAAGGGGGTAGGACAGCATGGCCATGCCACTTATTAAGTAGGTGAACAATGGCATGTCACCTCCCCACCCCACTGTATAATTATTTAGAGTCCCCACCAACCATCTTTGGAGAGGACACTTGTTTCCCCCACTCCCCTCCAAATATTGTAATTAGGCCCAACATGTGCCAACCATGGATTGGGGCCGGGGTGAGAACACTATGTCCCCTTCCCTTAATATTATAATTAGGCCTCCCACCAGCCGCCAAAGCATGTGGGCCAAGGGAGGTTATTAGGATGCATCCCCTTTTCTTTTATTGAATAGCAACCCACTCGATTTTATTTATTTTAAAGTCCCCAATCTGATGCTCATAGTGGTGGGACTATATGTGTGCCACATTTTAACGGTCCAGTCACTACTTTTAACATTTAGGAGCTACATTTAAATATTTAGTAAATATGTCCCGACCTCCCTTATGGTAATATGGGGAACATATTGACCCACATAGGCCTTTTTATTTATTTATTTGTTAACTTTTTTTAATGTTGCGGGTGGCTAGCAAGCCACATAATTAACCCTCAACAGCCAAAGGATTTAACTTATACCTATGTGGCTGCTAGGACTGCCAGCAGGCAAATAGTAATTCAAATTCATTTGTAAAAAAAGAAAGTGAAAGGTAATTTGCATCCTGCTGGATATTTATTAATATTGGTACTTTGTATAGGTTTCCAAAGCAAAAACACTGCTTTTAATCCAAACACCAAATGCATCTACACGATTGCTGCAGATTTGTTTGGGCCAAACCCGAATTCTGACCATATTTAACTTTAGCAAATATGAGAATTGCCATTGCAGTCAGAATTCGGTCATTTTCACAGGATTTTTGACATCTGGACAAATCCCATGTTTAGCGAATAACCCTGATTGTAATCTTGTATCTAGAATGTGATAGTTTGAAAATATCTTGTGATTTGAGTAATCTTGGTATATAATTCCATCTAATATATATATATATATATATATATATGTATATATATAAAAAATATAAACAAGGTGCACTCACAGGTCTTCTTAAATGCGTGATAAATTTATTCCAGCGTGCAAATTATTTATGCCACAATTTGATGATGATCATCATCAAATTGTGGCATAAATAATTTGCACGCTGGAATAAATTTATCACGCATTTAAGAAGACCTGTGAGTGCACCTTGTTTATATTTTTTATATTTATCGACGCCAGAGGTGGGCACCCAGGCAAGAATATTTCGATAGTTTACAAAGGGTGAGTGCCAAGTTCACGTTTTTGTTTTATATGTATATATATATATATATATATATATATATATATATATATATATATATATATATATATATATATATATATATATACACACACACACATATATACATATATTTGTGTGAGGGGCAAATAAGGCCGTATAGAAAGCATAGCAAGAGGAGCATAGTAAAGGGGGAAATAAGTCGGTTGAGGTGTGCCGGAACCGAGGTCGCGGCAGGCCTGTAATAAAAGAGGGCCCACCCATGAGATGTAATAAAAATATAGATAGAGGGAGTGGAGGGTGGGGACAAGCGAATCGCTATAATCACGTACGGGACGGAGGAAGGTGAGTAGGGGGATTTAAGTAGTGTAACAAGCCCCTCCCACAACTGCAGGCCAAGCCTTTTCATTTGTGTGAGTGGCAAATAAGGCCGTATAGAAAGCATAGCAAGAGGAGCATAGTAAAGGGGGAAATAAGTCGGTTGAGGTGTGCCGGAACCGAGGTCGCGGCAGACCTGTAATAAAAGAGGGCAAAAAGTTGATACATCCCAGAAACGTAGAACAATCAACAACTGATAAAAAAAACCTTAAGTGCCTAGCTATATGGTAAAGCCGGTTGAAAACTTGGCGGTACGTGGTACATATGGGGGAATATGCTGAGAGCTTCCATTGACCTAGAGATTAAATATATACGAACCAAAGTGAACTAGATTGAAGCCATAGATGCCACCCTATCCTAGAGGGGTGACCAGAATAGTAGAACTGATTAAAACTGGCCCCAAGATCAATGCACCAAAGAAAGTCGGGGTGTAAGGACTGTCCCCAAGTAGTGAGATCTGTGATAGTTAGGCTTGAATAGAAAAAGAGTAAATAGGTGCCCATTTCCTTGTGGTTGATCCAAAAGAAGGCAAAAAACCCAGTTTGAAGCACTGCCAATTTTGCAACAAGCTAGGGAAAAAATTCCTTCTTGACCCCAGAATGGCGGTCAGATTTATCCTTGGATCAAGCAGTTATTACCATACATTGAAGGCTGGTGTCTGGTTCGTAAGGACAGGCGTCTAATAGGTCTGATAGTGATTGAACTAATTGGATGTGGATGGGATATCTGCAAGATTTGAAAATCCTGGGAGCCGGAAATGTCTTGAGTATGGTACTAAACTGGTATGAGGACATGAAACTGCGTATGAAACATAAACCTGTAACAGCATGTGAAGTTGTAATAGGTAGAGTTGATGCAAGTTAGAGGTGGCAAAAAGAAGCGAAAACCAAATGCAGACAACCTAGCAAAAAGACAGTAACAGAATACGCGAAAGGAGCAGCAAAGGAGGAGGCCCTAATACATGTACCGTGAGTGTCAACGAGAAAGATGACGACCATGAGCTAACAAGGCTGGTAGTCTGCGAGCAGAGGATGGCAGTGGCTACGGGAGAGGCCGAAGGCAGAGCCAAGAGGAATGCGTAGAGGAGGCACAGGAGAGATCGTATGAAAAAGGTGCAGGAAGTCTGGCTCGGATCCAGCCAGAGCGTCAGACGTCAATAACCCAAACTGCCAATCTGAAACCGCCCTATTGACAACAGTAGTGCAGGATGGAAAAGCAAACTCGGGGGCCCCTCGGGCAACAGCGTTACCCGTGGAGGCAGACAGATGCTGAGAATTCAGCTGACCAAAAGGCTGCTAGGGAGGGAATAAGTCGACTCACGAGAAACACAGCGAAGTGAGGAAGAGACCAGTACATGAGAGGGAGTAGCCGAAACTCCACAGCGCGATGAGTACCAGACCTAGCCAGAGAGCCAGGCTGAATAAAAAAAAAAATAGCACGCCAGCGCCAGGCAATGGAGACCTGCTAAGAGAGAGATGAAGAAACAGCGCATACGCTACCCAATGTGTGTGTGCGTGAGTGTGAGCTGGCATACTAGCTAATGCCAAAAAGGCGTGAAACAATTAAAACTAGGTTTGGTGACAGGTGAGGTCCTGCTAAATGCTAAGCGGCGTGAGAGGCTCTAACTATGCGTTGGCGCGAGGGGACAATGTGGCCACTGAACGGAGTGGCGGGGTGTTGGCCTCTCGGTGACAGGTAAACATAAGATAGAATGGGAGTGACAGGTGAGGCCCTCTCTATGCTACAATGCGAGGCAACTAACTGTGATTTGGCCCGAGGGGCGTAATACCTCCAAGTATGAGGATGGGTGTAGGCCTCGCAGGACCACTAACCTAAGGCGAAGAAGCCTGGAGGAATTACAACTAGTGGACACCTATGACCCTGACAGCCAGCCACAGCTAACTAAGAGGAGAGGGAAGGTAGCGTGAGAGAGGACGGACTTGATGAACGTGTATCGAAAGAACGTGAGGGTGAACGAGAACCGCAGGGCCGACCGTAACCGAGAAGCAGAGTAAGCACGTCAGAGTCCAGGCGGTCAGGCCAAAAAGGAGCGATCCCGGCAATAGGTAATAGAGTACGTGGTGGTGAAAACCCACGGGGCTCACGAGACCCAGTGTGAGAGTGTGTGTGAGTGTAAGTGTGTGCGAGTGCTGGCATACTAGCTAAAGCCAAAAGGCGAAACAATTAAACTAAGTTTGGTGACAGGTGAGGCCCTGCTAGATGCCAAGCGGCGGGAGAGGCTCTATCTATGCGTTGGCGCGAGGGGACGAGGCCACTGAACGATGTGGCGGGGTGTCGGCCTCTCGGTGACTGTTAAACATAAGATAGAATGGGGGTGACAGGTGAGGCCCTCCCTATGCCACAGTGCGAGGCGACTAACTATGATTTGGCCCGAGGGGCGTAGTACCTCCGAGTATGAGGATGGGTGTTGGCCTTGCGGGACCACTAACCTAAGGCAAAGAAGCAGGGGGGGGGGGGAAATTACCACTAGTGGGCACCTAGGACCCTAACAGCCAGCAACAGCTAACTAAGAGGGGATGGGTAAGGAGTGAGAGAGTGGATGCACTGCGTGACGAAGATGAGGGGGGGGTCATTCAGAAGATATTTTCTCCAGTATTTTCCCTAAATATGCATGTATTTGAAGTGTCGCATTATACTTATAATATAATGGTTACAGCTAAAATTCAGCTGTTTTCTACTTTTGTGAAAGTGCCTACCTAAAATGTAACATTTATTGAAAACAGATAAAGTATGACCTTTCCTCTGTAAGGAGAAGGCAAAAAAGGTTATACTAAACAACTTAAAAAACTAAGCATTTTGAGCGCATAGAAAACAAAAACACATAATGTCACCCAGCTAAAAGTCCCTGAGTAGGGTACCTACCCGTAACCAGAACTGCATACAACACACGTGTGTGTGGCCACATGGCCGCCGGTGAGAACAGATGTGCACGTGCGACGGCGTCGCAGGGGGTGATGGAAAGCTCAAGAAAAGGGAAGAGGAGTCAACACAAGATTCTTTTCCAATCCGGGCGGTCAGAGTGATGCCCGCATCCAGTCTCCCCGCCGACAGTTTCACCAGCCTCGCACCTGCACCAATAGTGCCCGTCCCCACTCTGGCCTCCCCCACTCCCGAGAGCACTGCGGCGCACAACACACCCAGCCTGGTCCGCTGCACCCTGGGCGGTAGGAAACAACAGAGGCTTGGAGCACCAGGGGCAACCGGAGATCCGGAGCAGAGCCCAGGAGGACCGCAGACAACGAGCAGCAGGTGAACAGCAGGCCAGGCAAAGGATCCTCGAGGACCAGGTAAGTGAAGAAATGGAGCGACAAGCGAATCGCTATAATCACGTACGGGATGGGGGAAGGTGAGTAGGGGGGTTTAAGTAGTGTAACAAGCCCCTCCCACAACTGCAGGCCAAGCCTTTTCATATATATATATATATATCCTATATAATTCCATCTAACTGGTTGTTAGCAACAAGACTGAATATCTTTATGCGAATCTCAGCATTGTATGCAAAAATTAGCACAGTTCAGTTGTTTCTCTTTTTTTTATTTTCCATAAGTCATGGAAAGTTACTATTTCCCTTTGTAAGTGGGTATGATTTACTTATAAAAGCTACCATGGCATCTTCTCTGTCACATCATTGATTTTTTTCTAGCATTATTTTTTTCCCATGTTCTAAATTTCTTTTTTTTTTTATGATCAGTGCCTCTTAACATTCATACAGGGTTTCACATTTAAAAAGTGTTGCTGGTCTCTTCAATTGCTATTATTTTTGTTCCAAAAATCCACAGACCTCTCTAATTTGGGTTCCCGGAAGCATGGCATTTCTGCCATTCCAACACTAAACACGTCTTCTCTCCATGTAAACAAAGTCTTCAGACAGAGTACACAAATAAAACATGCTTCACTCTTGCACACAAAAAAAACCCAGCTTCATCCCTCCTTCTCTTTTGGTGCCTGGCAAGCAAACTGGGGAGAAATCCATACACTCCTCTTAAAAGAAAATAGTTTTCAGGATTCATAATGGAACATTAAACCAGGCGGGATTCAAGATGAAAGGTCAAGCCGCAGCAGAAACAGGACTCATATGTGCCTCCAGATTTTCTTTCTTATGTCTGCTGGCAAACAGCCTCATGTTTCTCTTTTCTTCTTTTTCTTGGGTAATAAGATTTACAAACTAAAACAAGCAAACATTAAGACCAACCATGAAAACCAGTGAAAAACTTGGCCTGTTGCTGTAGCAGAACAGCATCTACACAGAACGTGGTTAGCTCATGCAATCCATATGGAATGGCTAGTTACACCTAGTAGATCACCAACTCATCATGTAAACATTTAGAAATAAAAATTTGCTAAACTTAAAAGTATGCATACATTAGGGTGCACAAGGCAACCACTTGTCAAATTATACAGACTGGTGCAGAGTCTTGTTATATGGTATATGAATAAGTATATCTCACTAAATACTCCCCAAAATATCTAGGCAATTACATCACCCCATCCCCATCCCCCCTCTCCTTCCCAGTTCATTTCCCTACATCTAGCTTTATTCCTCCCAATTAATGTCTCCACAACTTCCTAGAACATCTGCCCAGTACATCTCTAACCAGTCCTACCCCTCAATACCTCACCCACCCGTAATTCAACTTCCCAGATCCAACAGTATCCACTCCTTTGTAAATTCCCCCAATTAGTTTTGCTGCATCTACCCTTATTCATTAGCAAATGTCAGGCTCATACACACAGACTCCCACAATCACATAGTTGCATGCACGCACAATATCCTTACTTACCAGCATCTTGAAGCCTGTTGTGAGTGTGAGGTGGGCATAGTTGTGACATGGTAATCCCTCCTCCCCCCCAAAAAAATCCACAGAGTTATTGGAACATGTCAGTCACACACAGATATACTTCCACTGCACTACTGTTGAGAAGGCACTTCTGAATAGGATGATCCTATTGCTAAATGAGAGAATTAGCCCTAGAATGACAAATTAACTATTGAAAAGTCTGCAAAATAGTGGCATTCATTTGCAAGCCATTTTTGGGATGTGGTATTTACCCCATTCTTATTACACCAGTCGGTCTATAATATTATTTGAAATACAAATTAAGGAACAATTTAATTTGGTTAATGATCCCACTCATTTCTTTTTGTGTTGGTGTGTCAATGTGGATATTTAATAGAGGATATTCTCCAGTGGTTGCATGAGTATTATTTATCTTGTTTAAGATAATATACATACAAAAACCTGAATCTCTCTTCATAAATGCTTACTTGAGGTTGCACCAGATTGCAAAGATATTGCTCACCCTTGCAAAATGTCTCACGGTGACTAGTTAAATAAATCACCTGAAGAATGTGTGCATGGGGGCTGTGCAAGAGGACAGATACAGAAGAACAGGACAGAGAAGGGAAAATGCAAGGATCAGGGCCGGCAGCTAGTATACAGAAACAATAGTCCATAAATAGCTTCACAAAATTCACCCAGACCAGTGAAATACTTGAGGAGTGGACCCCACAAAGTTGACATAGGATCTCCACTGACAGCGGGTAAACCCCCGGAGATTGTGACATCCAGCTGTATACCACAGACGAGACTTGAGATACTCAGCCGCACCTATTGTCCAACGGTCTCCATTAAATAGGTCCCAAGCAGGCTTGTACTCACCGCAATGAACTACTTATGTTTCTCTCAACCTGACTAATCATATACTTGCATTGTGGTTACTAGGACCTCTGTTTAACTAACGATGCCAATGATGTCATCACTGTTGTCGCAATACTGCTTTCTTGACTATCATTGTACACGGCACTGCCTACCACTCAAGTTTAAATAAAGAATATAAAAAAAAATTAGCTTCACAAAACAAGTGAGTCAGAAGTTGGAAGAATGCTTCCATAAACGGCAACAAATGAACAGACTGGTACTCCCTTCTGTGCCAACACTTTCTAATTGGGTCCCCATGGACCAGGTGGGTGATAGATTACGGTGAATCACCTAAGTGTGTAGTGTTGGATTTTAATGTAAATGTACATTTGTGTGTAGTATTGGTGTTTGAGTGAAGGGTGTGTTTGAGTGTTAGTATATAATTTTAGAGGAGTTCAGGGATGTCTTTGTATGTTATGTTTATGTTTGCATGGGTTGTGTTTGCATGTTGTTTTGGAGTTTGATGGGATGTCTGCACTAACACACTTACACAGATATAGATAAAATATATACACACACATTAACACACAGATATACACATACATTTATACACAAACTGACACATACACACAGTCATATACACACTGACACACAGAAACCCATTGATACACACACTTGCACACACTAACACACAGATACACACACTGACAGATGCAAATACTGGCACACACACTGGCACACAATTACACACTGGCACATACACATACACACATTGATACTCAGACACACATCTTGGCACACAGATACACAAACTGACACACAGGTACACACACATTAACAGGTACACACACTGACACATATATACTGCCAGGTACACACTGACACACACTGACACTTGCAAACACACTAAGATGCACACACTGACAGATACATTGACACAGATACACACAGATGCGCACACACACTGACACTCATACATTTCTTGACATACAGATACACACGCTGACGCACAGTGACACATGCACACCTTGGCACACAGATACACACACACACAAACATACATAAACACACACTCACACATATGTCATAATATTTGTATTTTCAGTCACCCTCCTGTTCAGTTACCTTTTATCTGCAGGAGGGTGACTTGCTTGCAGTGCTGCTGGGTGCTGGAGTTCTGATGGCTGCTGAAGTGCTACTGGCTACTGTACTCTCCCTTCTCCTGCCTTTTCTTGCTCGGCACACTCTAAGTCTGGGAGGAAGTGACACACTGTCAGTTCCTCCTAGCATCCAGTACAGTCCAGTAAGACGCCATGGCCTTTTAAGACCGCAACCGGGTCCCAGTGATATTGATCAGTTGGCCCTAAGTGCATGGTACACCTGATGGGCAAATCCCTGCGAAACCCCAATTTTGTTCTAAAATAAAACATTGTAGCTGACATTTTGAAAATTAGGATGTAAAAAACAAGTTATCTAGAAATCTGATTCAAGATTAATTTTTTTTAAACTCTCCACCAGGTCTGACCTATTTAAATATAATGATTTCTTTCTTATGTCTGCCAAAAGATGATTTAGCTGTATGTAGTAAGGCTAAGCAGAGAGTCCCTAATCTAAACTACAGCAAACCTAAACCTATATGTCGCTATGTTGTATTCTGTACAGTTATGAAAGTGAATGAGTGAAAGCAGAGGCGGCTCTAGACTTTGCGAGGCCTTAGACGAAAGTCAAACATGAGGCCCCCACTTAGACCATTAGTTAAAAAAAAATAAGGGTTGCCTTGTGTGTGCATAAGGAGCTGTACCTATATTGCAAGGCGAGCTTGCAGCTTTGGATACAGGATGTAATCTCTGTATTCATCTTCAGAGGCTTGCATTGCTGCAGCTCCCTATGCCGCTGCGTTGTGAGCACTTTGACTGTAGATATGGCATAAATTGCTAATCATTTATACACGATTGCTGGCTATGGTTGTATAGCATGGCAGTCATGTATACATAAGTGCCAGTGTGAAGGGGATATTTGAAAAATTAAAATTTTTGGTTCAGCTTTTAAAAAAAATAATTTTCCAAATAATAAAGTTACAGATAAGAGTACAATGTCATAGACATTTCCCCACATATTCTAAATTCCTTAACATGTATATTATCATATATGTGTTTCCCTATGTATGTAAGCATGTATGTATGTATAAAAAAACAGAAAAGTTACAAGATCATGGGTATATACCCATGCAGTCTCCCCCAGGAAAAAAGGGGGTAGTGTCGGGTCCAACCCAAGATCTTGTGTACCGCAGAGAGACTCCAGGAATCTCAAAGGGACTTAACCCCAGTGTAAAACAAATACAACAGACAAAAAGAAAGATGCCACTAGTTCTCAGTGCATAAACCTTCCTGAGAACAGTTGCATCGCATGGAAATATATATGTAGTAGTGGTAATAAACTGGCTAAACATATATAATAAGGACTCCTGGAGACCAAATGTAAGAAATAATAAATAGAAAAACAATAATATGCAAGTGGAACTAATACTAATATGCCAACCAGAGTAATAGGTCAAATAGGGATATCATATAAAGTTCATTGTGAGTTGTATGCACCCAAGCCTAAATTACAGCTTTATTAAAAGAAATGCTAAATATGGATGGGTCAAACGCAATTATAACACCCTAATACAAGACTGTCTCTGGATAGTCTCTACCTATTCCTGTATGTGATCAGTAGAATAGGTGCTGCGCTTATATTTAAGATAGAAACCCCCTCTGTCTAGAGCAGGGTACAATGTAGGTTTAATCACAGACCCAATCAATCAATAATTAGTCATCATAAAAAAAAATTGAAACAGGACGAAAATTGAAACAGGATGACGGTGCATCTCTTAAGGCACCGAAACGTGCGTCAGGCGTTTTTCTCATACTTTATGAGCACTGGGCATTGGTGGTTAGAGCACCATGATTTGCACTAGCTTTATGGGATTTTTATAATTTTTTTGATTTTGATTTTCACTTTACCTGTCACTTTATCTCATCTCTGCTTCTATGCCCATCTAGTGAGCTTACCAGGGAGAGAGGCTTTTTAATTGAACATTGTCAGTTTTGTAGATACTGACCTTCTAACTAAATTCCATCTCTCTCTGTGTTCTACTATGAACCTTTTCCTGTTTCAATTTTTTTTTTGATGACTAATTATTGATTGATTGGGTCTGTGCTTAAACCTACATTGTACCCTGCAGTGAGGCTTAGTGAGGGGATGATAGGTGGCTTAGTGAGGGGTGACAGGGGACTTAGTGAGGGGGTGACAGGGGGCTTAGTGAGGGGGTGACAGGGGGCTTAGTGAGAGGGTGACAGGGGGCTTAGTGAGGGAGGGGGTGGCAGTGTGAGGGAAGGAGGGGTAATTAAATAAATACCTTTACAGGTTTCCCTGGTGGACCAGTGTCCTGGCTCCCTGGTGGTCCGGTGGGCCTCCTATCCGGTCTACAGCTCCGCCGGGTGTGAGCTGCAGACCACATGATAGGAGTCTCGCGACCTCTAGAAGTCAGAGCGTTGCCGTGGTAACCCGTGGCAACGCTCTGATTGTCAATGGATCGCGAGGTACTTCAGTCTGCAGCTCACACCTGGCGGAGCTGCAGACTGAAGGCTGGCTCTTTGGACGGACTAGAGGGGCCTCGCACCAGGCGGCATAAAGGGCAAGCCCCCTCTGATGTTGGATCCTCAGTCATGGACCGAGGACCCGACATGTATGTCTGCCCTAAGGTGATTTAGGCGGCCGCGAGGCCACAGCCAGCACGAGGCCTTAGGCAGCCGCCTAAATCGCCTAATTAGAGAGCCGCCTCTGAGTGAAAGTACTGATTGTTGTAATTTGAAGAGAAAGATCCTTAAAGGGACACTATAGTCACCAAAACAACTACAGCTTATTGTATTTGTTCTCGTGAGTAAAACTAAGCAAAAGAAACCTTCTAGGGAGAGAGTGTCAAGTTACTCTAATAGTAAGGGGGAAGGGGAGGTAAACCCCAGGATGAATACACTATGAACAAAAAATAGTGAAACTCAAAAACCAACCGTTTAGGAGATAAGCCCTAATGTGCAGAGAGTAACCTTAATAAAACATAACTTTTAATGTAATCATTTAAATATTAAAAAAACTTGGAAACGAATATAGTAAATCCAGTCAATGTCTGTGGTAGGTAAAGAATCCTACAAGAAATAGGAGAATTTCATATTTAAATTGACAAGCAATCCAAATAAAATAAAATTAAACAAAAATTATTATACAAAAATTGAAAAAAGATCAGTCAAAAGCTGTTTGCTATAACTCAGTAATTTAGTGGAAATAAGAGCACTGTAAGCTGTGATGGTCAGAAGAAATATATAGACAGAAAATAAAGTAACAAAAGTAACACTTGTACACTCACTAATTAACCAGGGAGCGAGAGATGAAACAAAGTAGCAAATTACTTAACAAAGCAAGGTGGGGCCTTCAGGGTAAAGATAATGAAAATACTGATTTTCCTACTCTGCAGT
This sequence comes from Pelobates cultripes, assembly GCA_933207985.1. Classification (NCBI taxonomy): domain Eukaryota; kingdom Metazoa; phylum Chordata; class Amphibia; order Anura; family Pelobatidae; genus Pelobates; species Pelobates cultripes. The sequence goes on from OW240912.1 coordinate 179,455,122, forward strand.
GCCTTTGAGGGCACCCCTTAAAGCGCTATTCCCCCCACCTCCTCTCTGGAGCAAAGACTGAAAGTTCTAGTGAGAACAGAGAAGCTATAAAGGCATCTCGTAGGTAGAGCTGGCTAAGTCATTAACAACAAAAAGAGAATGGAAAAAACAAAAAACAAAACAGTTAAAATAAAATATATGGTATGGGTGGTAATATCTTTTGTAGAATTGATACATGTCGTCCCTCATCTCTAAACCAACACCATACACTACAGTCCGGACACGCGTTTCGGACTCACGGCTCTTCCAGGGGAACTGAATCTAATAATACAGAGGTTTTAAATAAGGCACCTCTGTCATCGATTGGATGTCCGTTTACCAGTCAGTAAATAGATAACGAATTGTGGGTGGAGTTGTGTAAGGGTTATGTGTTAACCCTATGTGTGCATTATCTTTATGCAATAGGGAAAGTATCATTGTTAGAGCATATGTATTAACCCTATGTGTGTATTGTATCTTTGCAATAGGGAAAATACCATTATTGAATTATAATGAAGTGACTACTTGAATGCAAGCCCGAAGGAGGGAACCGAGGCACTTCTAGGACCCTCAGATAGGACCCTATGTCCAGACCCCACCTGCGAGCCCCCCACCCTACTGGGGCACCCCCCCCAAGGTTTTGAGTGGGAACAGAGGGCAAACCCCACGTTAGAGGGGTATAGGAGACCCCTATAGAGTCCCCACAAGGAGATATTAAGCAGGAAAGATTTAATTGGGAAAATGGACTATTATACTGGGTTACAGGGGGGACTGGGAGCGGAGCAGCTCAAGTAGCATAGAGGCAGCTAAAAGTTCCCCGCAAGTACCGGACTGAGCTACTGAAGCTTAGCCATGGTATTTTGTTTGTACGGCACTTGGGTATCCAGAAGATGAAAAACTGGTTCACCCAGATGGGATCTGCACGATTACAGCAGGACCTGTGATGTCTGCCAATGGATAGAAAATGGGGTGACCATCTGAAGGCCAAGTTGCTTCCTTTGCCCATATTCGAGGAACCCTTCTACCGAGTAGCAGTAGACTTATTCGGGCCCCTCAGTAGATCCAACACATCGGGGAAAGGTATATCCTTACCGTAGTGTATTATG
>OW240912.1:179467498-179490115 GCA_933207985.1 Pelobates cultripes
TAGCATATTCCCGCTGTGATAGTTAGGCTAATGAGGAAGCATACGTCTGTGCAAGCAGAGATGGGCTGTGATTGGTATGAGGAAGTGAATACTTTTTGCCTTAGCCTATCTTATTTACCTTATTTGTGTTAAACTGTTTAAAAATAGCTTAATACTGAATGGAAGCAAAAGTGACAGGCACTCCAGGCACTATAACCAATTTAATTAAATGAAATAGCTACAGTGTCCCTTTAATACCTAAAACTTAATATACTACAACAATGGTTTTAAGAGACTCTGTCTTACTTCATCTAAACCTCATGATCACTTTACAACTGAACACACGGGCAGAATAGGGGCTGACCTCACACTATCTACTGACAACCTACCCCAGTCATTGTCAATTTTCTTAATTTTCCTGATTAACAATCTGCTTTCACCTCATCGCACAATTAAACAAATTATGTACCAAACTCACAGAAACTGAATTCTTCAAGAATATTCCAGTCAAGTTCATTGTAGTCAGTTGTTACAGTAACTCCCTAAAATCAGTCATGTCTGTAGGTCCAGATTGCCTGGAAAATTTGCATTCGCCCCATATCACTAAATACCAGCTCCTCAATCAAGCAAAGTTCTTCCATTCACTGGAAACATAATCTTAGAGGTGGTTTATTTTCAGAAAAGAGGTATAAGGCCTTTAACTACATTTAATTTACATAAAGTTATGTTTTTTTTATATAACAACTTTTGCTGTTGATCCAAAATAAGGTAAAAATCCAGTTTGAAGCACTTCCAATTTTGCAACAAACTAGAAAAAATATTCCTTCTAGACCCCAGAATGGCAATCAGATCTCTCCTTGGATCTCAATGTTTTTACCTCACAAATTAAAAATTCTATCCATGTATATTAAGTTTTTCAAGTATTTATCCAATTGCTGTTTAAACATCTGTACCATCTCTGAAAAAAAACCCACCTCTTGAGCAGAGAATTCCATTTCCTCATTGTAAAAACCTATGCCTATCTCTTTTCTTCTAGTCTAAATGCGTGACCTTGTGTTTATGAATAGATTTCCAAACAATGGTTTGTATTAGCCCTGAATTTATTTGTATAATGCTATCATATCCCCTTTGAGGCGCTGCTTTTCTAAACTAAAGATATTTTAATGGACACTCCAGGCCCCTAAAGCACTTAAGCCTTAAAAGCTTGCTGAAAAGCTTTATTTGTAAAGAATGTGTCCTCATTTTGTAGAAAAAATTTGGAAATAGTGCAGATTTTAATAGAAATTTACACTTTTATAAATTAAGCTGGCTTTTCAAGCAGACAACAGGCCCAGTTACTTTCTGGCTTGGTTAGCTGACTTACACTGAACTCAAGAGGCAGCAATTGAACAGAGTACCTGCCTTACAACAACTTCTCATTGAGCTGCATTGGGATGTCTGTGATTGAACAGGCACATAAAGTCTGGGCGTGCTTAGAAGAGGAGGGCTTGCAAAGGCAGCAAACAAGAGATTTGCAGTTTTTGCAAGCTGTTTTTAGACATAACTCAAACAAGAAACAAAATCATAATTAAATGCATGCAAGTTTTTATTAGGGGTATATCTACTAAACATTGAAGTTTAATTTATTTTGTATTTGGGCAGTGGAGTGTCCACTCCACTAAAATGTTCCATTCCTTTCATTAACTTTGTAGCCTATCTCTGCAACTTTAGAAATATCCTTCTTTAGAACAGGTGCCCAAAATTGCACAGCATATTCAAGCAGGGCCGTCTAGAATATGAATAGGACCCTGGGCGAAGCATTTTCTTGGGCCCCCTGGGCCCTGCCCCTCCCCCCCCCCCCCCCCAATTACGCCCAACCCCTAATCACACTGACAGACATACTGACACATACACACAAAGACAGACATATTAAAACATTCGCAGATACATACTGACACACACACATACACTGACACACAAATATATACTGGCAGACATAGACACACATTCAGACACACTGACACACACACAGACAAACATACATACATACATACATACACACACACACACTTACAGATATACTAAAACACACACAGACACACACACACACACACACACACACACACACACACAGAGACATACTGACATACATTAAGCCACCCTCCAGGTTCTTACCTTTTCCTGGAGGGTGATTTCCCTGGGGTCCAGTGGCAGGCTGAGGCAGTTGGGAGTTATCTTCTGGAACTCCCCTCCTCCCTGCCTTCCTCGTCCCTCGCGGCTCTGATTTCCGGTTGAAGGAAGTGACGCGCGGTACTCACTTCCTACCAGCTGGCTGCCGAACAGAAAGGGGCCCGGTTGCGCTGTATTAGCGTCACAGCGCCCGACCAGGCCCTTGCTGACACATGCCCACCGGGTGGCCCTTAGTGCATGGGCCACCCAGGGGGGCCTCCTAAGTGTGCGGGCCGGTGCGGCTCTGTGCATGGGGGCTGCGCCAATAGTAGGGCCCAAGGGGTAGCTGCTCTGGGGCAACCCAGGAGCAACTGGGCCCAGGGCAGCTGCCCCATTTGCCCCCCGTTAAAGATGGCCATGTATTCAAGGTGTGGTCTAAACAGTGATTTAGAAAGATGCAAAATTATATTTTCATCCCGAGAATTAATGCCCCTATTTATAAATATACCAGACAATACCAGCCTTTGTTAGTATCAATGTAGCGCATCCTGCCCGTGAAGTGCTCAGGCGCCAGATATATTGAATAGTTAATGTAATGAGGCAAAAAAAAAGCTACTGGTATATAGATTGGCAGTGTTTGGAACAAATAGAGCACTTTCAGAATCAAGTCAATTTTAATGTCCCACACCCTGCTCACCTAGAAGAGGTTTGGAAATGTTTCCAGCAATAACTGGAAATTTGCGTAATAAATTCTGCTGATATCCTTCATTACCCACACCCCCAAATACTTAATGGCTGTGTTGGACAATGTGAAGAGGATATTCCGGGATATAACTGTGGTATAAATACATTCAGAATTCTAACCTTGGAGAAGTTAATGCTAATGGCATTCGCACCTTTGTATTCAATTTGGCCTATTTGTATGCTTTTTATATCTGACTTTTGTCTGATAGAGTCCAAGAGGGGTTTGAGGGCAAGAACGAAGAACAACAGAAAGAGGGGACAGCCTTGTCGAGTGCTGTTAAGGTTTGGGAAGGGGTGAGTGTCAGCCCCGCGAATGCACACCCTTGCTGAGGGTGTAGAATAGATAGTCTTAATCCATTGTACAAGTCGGGGTCCTAGTCCCAGGATGTCTAGTGTCTCATAAAAGGAATTCACATTGCATCCTATCAAAGGCCTTCTCCCTGGACAACAGAAGAAGACCCTATGAGCGTATCTTAAGGTATTGAATGATCGACAACATACAAAATCCCTTGTTTAATATTCTGGAGTAAAATCTGCCTGATCTGTGTAAATCAAGTCATGAAGATAGAGTTGGAGTTTTGGTCAGGTAGTTTGCAGATTGCTCTATATCCTTGCTCTCCTTTGGAATTAAAGAGATTTTGGCCACCAGGGCATGGGGCCACGCCTCCCCTTTAAGGGAATTAAGGGCCTTCACCAATTGGGGAAACAGCATTTCCACAAAGTGCTTGTAGTAGCAGATCAGGAGCCCATCTGGACCCAGGCACTTCCCCAGCTTTGAGATTTTCAAAGCGTATCCTAGCTCTTTGTCTGTGATTGGGTCATCAAGAGCTTGAGCTACTTCTAGGGGTAGGTGTTCTGATCTCTGATATATGAGATCCTTGTGGTGACCTGGAGGAAGATGTCTTGAGATTATATAAGTTAGCAATATTACCCCTTGAGGATCCTCTCTGTTTTGGAAGGAGTGTATTGCAATTGGTTGTCAATATCCCAAATCTTTAGGATATAAGTGCTCATTTCTCTCATATCATGCAAGCTAAGAGCAAACCACATTTGTTGGCATTGGAGTAAAAAAAATGTCTTTGACCGTAGAAGGGTTTTGAGGCATTAAGGAGTTTCACCAACTCCCCTCTTATCTTAGTAAGTGACAACAACACAACAGGATCTAGTGTTTCTTTATGGAGTGACTCTTGTCTCTGAACCTCCTGGAGCAGGTGGGTAAGTTGTACTGCACAAGATCTCTTCAATTCTGAGCTCTTGGCAATGAAGTAGCCATGTTTAATGCATTTATGTGCCTCTCAAATGACGAAAGGAACCGTTTTCTCTATGTTATTCCCTGAGAAGTATTGATTAAGCCTGGTTGTAGTGTCAGTAGATGTGAGGTAATTCAAAAGCAGCGATTCACTGAGAAGCCATGCTATCAAAGTAGGGCGACAAAGGAAGGAAGATATTATCATAGAGAGGGAGGAATGATCTGACCATGTTACTATACCTATAGTTGCCCTGTGCAATGCCTCAAGGAGCGAGTGTGGTAGAAAGAAATAGTCCAGTCTAAAATAGGAGGGACTGACTAAAATGTATACCTTTCACCAAGATGCGCTGCTTGCCAGCAATCTACCAGTCTGAATTCATGTAAAATGTCCCTCATTTTGTGTAGTATGTGTTGGGGGACAGAGGATACCCCTTGGAAGTGTCCAAGAAGGGGTCCAGGATGACATGAAAGTCCCCCCCCCCACTATTAAGCATCCCTCTTGGAATGTCTCAAGGGATTTCAGCATTGACTCGGTAAGATCCATCAACAGTGGAAACCAATAACACTCCACTGCACTTGCCTCCTCAGGGCCACTCCCAACCCTCACCACCGCACACAAGCATATGTTGCAGGATGTACCCATTCGTTTTTAGGCACCAAGTGCCTTCAAATAAAGATATAAACAGCAGATATATCTAGATAAAGAGGTACAGTATCGCAAAGTGAAATAAGAGCAAAATAACATCTTGGTTATCTGAGACACACATATGATGAGTTGGAGTCTCCTCTTCTCCATTACCCAAACTTCAGGCCTAGATCTCTCAGAATTCCCTCAGAAAGCCTCCCATCTTTAGTATTAACTGAGTCACCACATATCCCTCAGTCCTTTCAAAAGCTTTGGTGATGCTGGGTTTTCATGTAGACAAGTATCATGACAGCCTGGACTGTTACACAGAATTAACTGTGGACCTTTCTTAAGGGCTCGCAGAGGCTTGCTCTGAGTGGATCAGGTGTTGTGGTGAGTTGCAGGTGGTCTGGGCTCATGCACCCTATAGCACCACCTATAATCAATGTTATCCCAGGACCCTCAAGCTACAGAGTCCCCTGGAGACCAGCGTGTAAATTCTGCCTCCATATTCCCTGGGACCCCAAGTGTAGGACGACACCCTTATCAAAGCTGATTGGGCAGACTAGATGGGCCGAATGGTTCTTATCTGCCGTCACATTCTATGTTTCTATGTTTCTATGTAAAGCCCCTGTGATACAATGGAGGATGTAGCGGAGCTGCAATACTAAAACCGATATCTCAGTTGGTAGTCTATAGAACATCAAAGAAAGAGCAGTTCAACAGTATAATCCCTATTCCCCTAGTAACCGGACGATACACAGTTCTGGGAGTCAACTATTTAATGGAAGCCAGACACAGCCTTTTATGTGTATCCCCATGTAAGGGGTTTACAGTAACACATTCCAGGGGCATTCCCCGCTGGATCTGAGAGGGGAGAGCGACAAAGTACACAACATAATTACAGTACCTCTCAGGTCCAGGGCATGTATATTAAAAAACACCCCAAAACACCCCTTTTACAATACGGTACCCCCTCAAGTACTACATTCCCGGGTAGCCTGGATTGCCCAACATATCTCAGAAGCACTTAGATCCCATGAACGTAGCCGAAACACCACCGGATTATAGTTTAGACCGACCGCACACAAGGCACCTGCCCAAAAGAGTGCAATGAAATCAGGCTGTGCAGTTGGTCTCTTTCGGGAGTACGAAACACCATAAAATAACAAATGTAACCATTCGTATATTAGTTGATTGTGTGCCCCCCGTTCGGGAGTCTCCACGAATGCCGCTCTTCTTAGGTGAATGGAACCAAACACACGTAGAGGTGGAAGTTCCAGCAGTGATTGCGCCGTTGAGTGTCCGATTATACTTCCATGCACTTGACGACCAAACACCGCTGTCTGCATTCGCGGCTACCTTGCAGTTTCTAAGTGTGAAGAAGCTTAATAGGTTAAATTGGCAGCACACAACTCCCCTTTGTGGTCTAACTGTTTGGGAGTTTGTTCGGTATACGAACAATATAGCTATAACTTGTTCGGTGGACCCCAATTGTTGAACCAGATAAGTTACTGTTTTAAAAGAACAGTGCATAATCCAAATAGGTGGCTGGTTCCGCCACAGAGGACGAACTACAAATCTCCTAAAATAAGAGAAGGGGAGCTGCAGAAACATGGTGTGTAGTCAAGTTTCCATTTACCTTAATAGTGCTGGGAGCCCACAGGTTGTGTCCACTCCAAGCAATGTCTGTATCTTCCTTTTGTAGTGTAGGAGCTGGATCCCTGTTTCTTTCAAATCTGTAAAAATCCAGAGGGTTTGTCCATCACATGGTGATCAGTGGAAGGTGGAGGCGGTAGCTCATGGCTGCAAAATCTAGGTGTGTCTGCATGGGTCTGGGATCTTCTGGCAAATGTACCATTAGACATGCCTGGATCAGGCACTGGTAGCGGTCAGGACCCAAGTAAGGGGTTTCAGTGTCCTGCAGTAGCCCAATACCACAGGGGAGAGGTCTGGGAATATTTGCAGCAATGGTGCAGCTCTGGTGTGTCTCGCACAGCTCTAAGGATGTCGATGCGATAATTGGCCAAACAGCAAATCTTGTCCCTTGGCGGACTACCTGAGTCCCCTCTGGGCCACAGTGCATGGTTGTCTCTGACACATTAAATTTTAACTGACATATCCCTCTTCAGGATGCTGTTAAAAATCTTGGCAAGTGCCTCACATAACGATTTCCTGGTCTCATCATCTTCAGGCAAAGACCATGGGTGCAAGTTCTGGCACCATCCCTGGTTGTCTAGGTTTTGTAAATGGAGGTCGGTGCATAGTACCTGAATATCAGCCGTAATCATCAATCTAGCTACATCGGGGTGGAGGCTGTCTCTTTGCTAAGCTGAGGAGTAAATTTCCATGGCTTGACAGACCTCAGACCAGGCATGCAGTTCATGCAGGTCCGCTGGAGCAGTGAGGAAGAAGCACAGAGATGGCAAGCCCTTGCTCTTCTTTGCCTCCATGGACCTGGAGTAGTCCGCACCCTCGATGCTTTTCCCCATGTCAGGCATTTATTCATGGGTGCCGTGATGGGTGGCTCGGAGGTCCATGGGAGCTCTCTCTCCTAAGTGGCCATCTTTGTTGGCAGCCCGACCACACACCCCCATTTATGTTTTTTACTCTGACATATTTCCTGCTATTCCTATTTTTGAAGACACTCATGTTGCCTTTATTTTTATAAGGCAGTAATATGTTTCCATGTTGCCATTCTTTTAACAATTTAACAACAAATATAATTATAATCACTTAAACTTACAGTGACTGGAAAAATAACTTTAAAATGCTAAAGGAGTCTCTTTTAAATCATTGTATACAAATACAAATGTTTGATGTGTCTGAACATAATTGCTATTTTTTATTTATTTTTTTAACTACGCAGGGGGCAATGTATGAAATGTATTATTATAAGCTTCTTAAATCTAACCTTTGAACCATGTGGCATTTGTGCTCAAAGCAGCTGCTTATTGCACAGTGGCAGACAGACAATGGTGTATAACAAAACATGATCCTCTTACCCACAATAATGGAAGTTGAGACTTTTGTTTTGGAAGAGAGGAATATTGGTTTTTGTTTAGTTTTTTGTAAGGAATCTGCCAGTATTATTTACAAGAAAAAAAAAATATATATATATATATATTACAAAGAGAGATATTTTGTATCCTCATTTCTGTCTGTAGCAACCATTGTGAAAAACTATTTTGCTTAAAGTAACTCTACAAGCACAACAACTACGAACACACCCCATAGTGATTATGGTTCCAGGAGTATTCCCCACCCCCACCCCCACACCACCATTGTTAGTAGTAATTGTAGTAGTGTCCTGGCACCCCCCACCTCCCATAAGTAACAAGCAGTCTAGTATATGTAAGGGGTTTTACAATGTTTTGTAATCTTACCTGAGACGCTCTTTGCCTCCATTACAGGACAGTGAGAGCCAGAAGCTTTCTTTCTGAGCTAAGCCCAGAGTTTCAGGTCTTACTAATTGCTCTAAGCCAATCAGCTGGCTCTGCATTGCAGCGCTTAGATCAGGAGAGCTAACGGAAACTGCTAAGCAGGCGTTTCCAGCCCTCCCTCCCTTAGTAGAGGCAGGGAGCAGCGCCCTGGCAGACACCAAGTAAGGAACCAAAGTATTCTAAAATTGTTTGACTCCTTACATGAGGGGTGCCACTGCAATCCTGGCACCATAACTGCTACAACACGCTATAGTGAGATGGTCTTGGAGTGTTCCTTTAATAAAAACTAAAACTAAAATGAGCCTGGGGGCAATGCTCATGTGTACATGGAGTGTGACGTCATATAGCAGGTGACACTTGCACACACTTGAACCTGGCTCCCTTTGGTCAAAATAACCTTGTTCCAATGAAAGGTTCTTATAACCAACCAAAGTCAGAGCCGGCCTTAGGGGTGTGCAAGCTGTGGGGTCACACAGGGCACATGACAGCAGGGGCACCATTTGGCCGACATAGCTCACACACTCCCTTGATGATAGGTGTAAGGCAGGTGCACAGAGCACTCCATAAAGCAGGTCGCACGTGTTGAGTGACCACACAGCACCTGGGTGGGAGATTTCATTATTCTCCATCCAGGTCAGATAAGGCAACGGGCGTGGAGCTAAATTTGTGGCAGGGCAGAGCTAAATGTGCAGCAGGGGCCAACTACAGTTGCAAGAAAAAGTATATGAACCCTTTGGAATGATATGGATTTCTGCACAAATTGGTCATAAAATGTGATCTGATCAGCCCTCTGAAGGCACGGACGCGACGGCGCTGTAGCGGAACGCCAATATTAAATCCACGAATTCCGCTGGTCCAGAAACGAATCCACAGTCAAGCGCTGAAAACACCAAGGCAATATCCCCAACCTCCCAATAACCGGACGAGACACAGTTTTGGGAGTCAACTGAAATTCTTTAATCGGCACGACAATTTATACAAGTCCCCATGCAAGGGGTTTCCTGAGTCCCTCCCCAGGGGCACTCCCAGAGGGGACTACATGGGGGACTTACAGTATAACATATTTCTCCCATCAGGCACTGCTGCACGAGAGGGATCATCCTCCCAGAATGCACCGTAAAGGGGATTATCCCCTTGTGCAGCAGAACTGGCAATTCATATAAAAATACATAACTTTTAAAATATACGGTGGATTTACACAAATGGACGTTCGGTAGTTAGCTGGGGTCTGGGCGCATCATTCGTGAGATTGCCGCTCAGATCCCAGCCAAAATAACCGAACGCCGCACAGAAAACACATTTCTTTCAAAACCTACAAAAAGGACCGATTGCTTTTCGTGAACCTGATCCTGAAACTCCCGAACGTCTGGGAGGCTCAGCGGTGTTCGTGCCGTCGAATAGCTATTGGTAATACTATGCGTTCGACAACACGGACCCGCTGAGGAACAAAGGATCCAAGATGGCCGACCGCCGCATGGTCGGTAGTCGAACGACGGCCACCCAGGAGAGCCTCTAATAACCGATTGCAACAATGTTGCAATCGGTTAACTAGCGCCACACGCCTCTAAGTGTGTGGGCTATTAGGGGGTATCGCGTTCGGTTCACGAACGGCTTTCTAAAGTGCCGTTCGTGAAACGAAAGAGAATCCCCATACAAAACCGCCATTTGCATTCGGCGGAAACAGCATTGCAGGCAATACGGAAAATACATTAACATCTATATGAGTGTAAAGCGCATATCTCGCCCGACCTATTGGCAACCCTTAAAGGCACAGTCTCTAGTTATTGTCCAAGTGGCTAGGTTTGCCACAATGCTCCCCCAGAACCAAGCCGGCATACACAGCCTGATCCCAACGGATCGGCTTGGGGATGTCCGGGGGAGTGCTCACAGATCACTTCTCAAGGTCTGTTTGTCTGGACAACCCGTCGGCATTACCGTTTTGTTTCCCTGGGCGGTAGTGTATCGTAAAGTCAAAGGGCTGCAGCGCCAAACTCCAGCGCAGCAGCCTGGCATTGTCTCCAGCCACACGGTTTAGCCACACCAACGGGTTGTGATCTGTGAGCAAAGAAAAGGGTTGCCCATAGAGATACGGCTGTAACTTTTTCAGGGCCCACACCACGGCCAGGCATTCCTTCTCTATGGCGGCGTAGCTCACTTCTCGGGGTAACAGTTTCCGACTCAAGTAGGCTACGGGGTGTTCTCCGCCATCGGCTCCGACCTGGCTCAGTACTGCTCCCAATCCAAACATTGAGGCGTCTGTGTGAACAAGAAAACGTTTAGTTGGATCAGGAGCAGCCAGTACAGGGGCATTGGTCAGAGCCGTTTTCAGCTGGTTGAATGCCTGTTCACACTCTGGGGCCCAGACGACCTGCCGGGGCAGGTTTTTCTTTGTCAAATCCGTCAGGGGTTTGGCCAGGGCACTGTAGTTGGGTACAAATTTTCTGTAGTACCTTGCGGTACCTAGGAAAGCCAGGACTTGGGTTTTGGTCCTAGGGGTAGGCCACTGTGCTACAGCTTCAATCTTTGCGGGCTCAGGCTTCTGCTGCCCGCTACCAACCCGGTGTCCTAAGTACTGGACCTCTGCCATCCCTATGTGGCATTTGCTGGGTTTCAAGGTAAGCCCTGCCTCTCGGATCCGATCTATTACTGCCCCTATGTGTTGTAGGTGTTCTGACCAGGTCTGACTGTAGATGGCAATATCGTCCAGATATGCACACGCATAGTCCTGGAACCCGTCCAGTAGCCGATCCACCATCCGCTGGAAGGTCGCGGGGGCGTTCTTCATCCCGAATGGCATGACTCGAAATTGGTACAAGCCAAACGGGGTGACAAACGCCGACTTAGGAATGGCGTCCTCGGCTAGTGGAATTTGCCAGTATCCCTTACACAAATCTATGGTAGTGAGATACTGACCCCTGGCCATCCTATCAAGCAGTTCGTCTATCCGAGGCATCGGGTAGGCGTCCGACACAGTTTTGTCGTTCAACCTCCGGTAGTCTACACAGAACCGGGTGGTACCATCTTTCTTGGGTACCAGGACTACCGGCGATGCCCAGGGGCTATCTGAGTGTTCAATAACCCCCAACTGCAACATCTCTTCAATTTCCTTCCTCATATGTTCCCGTACGGATTCAGGAATCCGATAGGGGGTCTGTCGCATGGGAAGCTGTCCCGGGGTTTCTACTCGGTGGGTGGCTAGTGGAGTGTACCCAGGTAGGTTAGAAAAGGTAGCGCCCTTTGCTGCTATCAGTTCTTGTACCTGGATACGCTCTTGAGGACTTAGCCGCTCCCCCAGTTGAACCCCCTGGGAGGGTTCCTTCTGCTCCTCCTGCTCTAACAGATCTGGAAGGGGCAGGTTCTCCTGATCTTCGGAGGCGGGCGTGCAAATAGCTGCCACGTCCTCCGTCCGCTCGTGGTAGGGTTTGAGCATGTTCACATGGAGCATGCGTCTCTTCCCTACTCCGGAGCATGGGCCGATCACATAGGTGGTATCGCATCTCTGCTCTACCACCTGGTATGGGCCCTGCCAGACGGCCTGTAGTTTATCGGTGCGGACAGGTTTAAGGATTAGCACCTTCTGCCCCACTTGAAAACTACGGTCTCTGGCCCCTCTGTCATACCAACGGCGCTGTCGTTGTTGGGCGGCCTGGAGGTTGGTGCGCACCGCCTGGGTCAATTCCTCCAGGCGATCCCGGAACGCCAGCACGTATGGTACAATAGGGGTCCCATCTGCACTACTCTCTCCCTCCCAATGCTCTCTAATGAGATCCAACGGCCCCCGGACCCTTCTCCCAAACAATAGTTCAAAGGGGGAGAAACCCGTAGACTCTTGGGGCACCTCCCGGTATGCAAACAACAGATGGGGAAGGAATCGTTCCCAGTCCTTATGGGTCTCTCCGAATGTCCGAAGCATCTGTTTTAGGGTACCGTTGAATCTCTCACATAATCCATTGGATTGCGGGTGGTACGCGGAGTTAATGATCGGCTTTATGCCACATATCCTCCATAACTGCTGAGTAACCTCAGCCGTGAATTGGGTCCCCCTATCTGAGACCATTTCCTGTGGGAACCCTACTCGGGAGAATATTTTCATCAAGGCTTCGGCTACGGTCTCCGCGTGGATATTAGTTAGGGCAATCGCCTCGGGGTACCGGGTGGCGTAATCCACCACGGTCAGGATATACCGTTTCCCAGAGGGGCTGGGTTTTGGTAGTGGCCCTACTATATCTACGGCTACCCGGCTGAACGGTTCCTCAATTATGGGTAGGGGACATAGTTTTGCCTTATGGCGATCCCCCCTTTTGCCTACCCTCTGGCACACATCACAGGAGGTACAATATTGCCTCACGTCTTTGGAAATCCCGGGCCAAAAGAAAGCGTGCGTTAAGCGATACCGGGTCCGGGTCATCCCTAAATGGCCGGACAGGGGAATATCATGAGCTATTCTCAGTAGCTCCTGCCTATACTTCTGGGGCACCACTAGCTGCTTGGTTTGGAGCGTCACAGAGTTGCCTATTGCCCGTTCCGCCACCCGGTACAGTAACTTCTTTTCCCATATGTACCGTTCCCCCTCCCGCCCCACCTGGTCCGTGTCTACCCTATCTCGGTACACCTGCAGTGTGGGGTCTGCCTGAACCTCAGCTTCAAATGTGGTCGGGGTGTCCCAAGTCATGTCGGTCAGGGGGGGGTCATGGTGTCTTACCTGAGCCTCAGAGTGTGCGGGAAATGCCGTGGTGCGAGCCTGTTGCCGGGTGGTTACCGGATGCGCCTCCTGGGCAGGAGCCTGAGGAAGAAACGCAGAAGTCATCGGGCCCAAGTCATTCCCCAAAACAACATCGGCCGGTAGTTTCTTCATTATGGCCACCTCTACCACCCCCTCCCCAGCACCCCAGTTCAAATGCACTTTGGCCGTGGGTAACCGGTACATGGCTCCCCCTGCTACCCGGACTGCCACTGATCCGCCAGTGTGGGCCGTATCTGGAATTAAATGGGGGGCCACTAAGGTCAAGGTGGCTCCCGAGTCCCGCAGCCCCTGCACTTCTTTCCCTCCCACAAATACAACTTGGCGGTGATGCTGCCGGTTGTCCGTGGCTTGTACAGACATCACCTCGTACAGAACCCCCAATGGTTCTTCGGTTGATAGACTTGCCAGCTCCGAGTGGTCCTGTTCGGTGTGGTAGAAATGGGCCGCTGCCCTTGGAGCGGAGTTTTGCCGTACCTGGTTCCACGCCTGCCTGCTCCGATTCTGGGTGCACTCCCGGGACATATGCCCCCACTGCCGGCAGGTATGGCATTGTATGTTGGCCCTGCCATTGTAGCGTGATGGCGGTGGGGGGTTTCCTGGTGGTGGCCGGAATGGAGTAGCGTTGGCGGGTGTGGAGATGGTTGGGTGGTGTGGTACAGCTGGTCTCAGCGGAGCCCTGTTGGGAAGCCCATGATGCCTTCGGGCGTCAAAATGCTGATCCGCCAACCGGGCGGCTTCGGTTAGGGTGAGGGGTTTCCTGTCCCTTACCCATTCTTGTGCCTCAGGTGACAGTCCGTTAAAAAATTGCTCCAGCAAGATGAGTTGGCGCAGTTCCTCCATTGTGGTAGCTTGGCTCGCCTGAATCCATCCTTGCGACGCTTGGTCGAGCTTATGTGCCCACTCAGCGTGGGAATCTTTCTCGGGCTTCCTCAATCCCCGAAATTTACGCCGGTACGCCTCCGGGGTTATGGCATACCTCTCCAGAATTGCCCTCTTAACTTTAAAATAGTCCTTGCTATCTTCTCTGGGCACAGCGCGATACGCCTCGGCTGCTCGTCCTGCCAACTTGCCTGCCAGTAGGGGTACCCACATAGCCTGTTCTAGATCGTGTAGGTCGCACAACCGCTCAAAATCCTGCAGGTATCCGTCAATCTCGTCTTTCTCCTCGCAGAATGCTTTAAATGCCTGGTAAGGTATTTTCTGCTTCACTGGAGCGCAGAATGAATTGGCGATGGATTCTGCCCTGGATGGTGACCTCTGGTGTTGCTGTGCCATAATGTAATCCTGGACGTCCGCCATCAGTACGGTTAAGATGTCCAGGGTTACTGGCTGTGGTACGAATTCCAGCCGGGTTCTCAGTTCCCTCTGGTATGGTGTTTCCTCTCTGGCAGGTGGGGGTGGACTGCTGTGCGCTTGGTCGCCCTCCATTAGCTCTGCAATCAGTACTGCTTTCGATTTATTGCTAGCGCTTTTCCCTCTAGCCTCCAGCAGCTCCTTTAGCGTCTGTCTCTTTAACGCCGTGTAATCAGTCCCCATTCACTGATCGCTTTCGTCTGCTTGTTTCATACGAATTGCCTTTCCGTTCGGTTGTTCTTTCTATTCGAATGCGCTGTATTCGGCTGTAGAGTTGGATCCCGTCGCTTGCCACCAATTGTAGCGGAACGCCAATATTAAATCCACGAATTCCGCTGGTCCAGAAACGAATCCACAGTCAAGCACTGAAAACACCAAGGCAATATCCCCAACCTCCCAATAACCGGACGAGACACAGTTTTGGGAGTCAACTGACAACCTTTTAATCAGCAGGACAATTTATACAAGTCCCCATGCAAGGGGTTTCCTGAGTCCCTCCCCAGGGGCACTCCCAGAGGGGACTACATGGGGGACTTACAGTATAACATATTTCTCCCAGCAGGCACCGCTGCACGAGAGGGATCATCCTCCCAGAATGCACTGTTAAGGGGATTATCCCCTCGTGCAGCAGAACCGGCAATCCATATAAAAATACATAACTTTTAAAATACACAGTGGATTTACACGAATGGACGTTCGGTAGATAGCTGGGGTCTGGGCGCATCATTCGTGAGATTGCCGCTCAGATCCCAGCTAAAATAACCGAACGCCGCACAGAAAACACATTTCTTTCAAAACACACGAAAAGAACCGATTGCTTTTAGTGAACCTGGTCCTGAAACTCCCGAACGTCCTGGAGGCTCAGCGGTGTTCGTGCCGTCGAATAACTGTTGGTAATGCTATGCGTTCGACGACACGGCCCCGCCGAAGACAAGGGATCCAAGATGGCCGACCGCCGCATGGTCGGTAGTCGAACGACGGCCACCCAGGAGCGCCTCTAATAACCGATTGCAACAATGTTGCAATCGGTTAACTAGCGCCACACGCCTCTAAGTGTGTGGGCTATTAGGGGGTATCGCGTTCGGTTCACGAACGGCTTTCTAAAGTGCCGTTCGTGAAACGAAAAAGAATCCCCATACAAAACCGCCATTTGCATTCGGCGGAAACAGCATTGCAGGCAATACGGAAAATACATTAACATCTATATGAGTGTAAAGCGCATATCTCGCCCGACCTATTGGCAACCCTTAAAGGCACAGTCTCTAGTTATTGTCCAAGTGGCTAGGTTTGCCACAGGCGCACACCAAGACGGGCTGGGAACAAGCCTGCTCTGAAGCTGAGAAAGGCAAGTCCTGGGGCAGAGATGCATACAGGGAGTCAGAGAGGCTGCTGAGGCACCCTGTCTCCATACTGACGGCTTTCCTGACACAGAGCCATTGGAAATACATCAACTTGCGGGACTCTGTTTTACCAGCAGCTGGTGTAGGCTGATTTGAACCCATTGCTGAAACTCTGTTACTCTGTCTGTTTATACATTTCGCCCTTCATCTTAATTTTCTTTTTCTAATATTCATCCTGACTGGTTACATCACTGATAAGCATTTGTCTTAAGCTTTGTCTAAACATACTACCTAGCCTGTTCTTATATTCTTAAAATGTGCGGATGTCATAAATGCCATATACTGTTTTACTGTGTATTTTATGTTGAATGCTTACTTCAGCTCTTGTGGGATTGTAAGTATAAATGTTGCTCCTGCACTTAAAAGAAAAGAATAAAAAAAAAAAAGGAAGCAGATGAAAGCTCAAAAAATAAAAAAACTAAAGAAATATTTTATTTTGTAATAACTAAATTATTATTATTATTATTATTATTATTGCCATTTATATAGCGCCAACAGATTCTGTAGCGCTTTACAATATTGTGAGAGGGGGATTTAACTATAAATAGGACAATTACAAAAAACTTACGGGAACAATAGGTTGAAGAGGACCCTGCTCAATCGAGCTTTCATTCTATAGGAGGTGGGGTGTAAAACACATTAGGACAGGAATTTGCAGTCAAATAAGGCGGGCTGCCCTTTAGGAGAGAGCAAGAGACAGGTATGTGAGGTAGAGGTTAGTCTTGGAGGCCATAAGCTTTCCTAAAGAGATGGGTTTTAAGGACTGCAAGCGCGAGTTGGAGGTGGTCACGGGCAGAGCGGAGAGACCGAGAAGGGACATACCTATGGATCTGTGAGGAGATATAAGAGGGGCTAGAGTTGTTCAGTGCTTTATAGGTGTGAATTAATACCTTGAATTGACTCTTATAGCATACAGGAAGCCAATGTAAGAAATGGCAGAGGGGTGAGGTGTGAGAGAACCGACTAGAGAGGAAAATCAGTCTGGCAGCAGCATTTATCATGGACTGTAGCGGTGCAGTACGGCTTTTGGGAAGACCAATCAGGAGAGGGTTACAATAATCCATGCGGGAAATTACTAGAGCATGGACAAGCTCCTTGGTAGTATCTGATGCAAGAAAGGGACGGATGTGGGCTATGTTTTTAAGATGGAATCTACAGGATTTGGCAACATGCTGGATGTGAAGCTTAAAGGTGAGGCCAAAATCAAGTATGACGCCAAGACAGCGCGCTTGCAAGGATGGACTGATGTGGGTACCACAAACTTGAAGGGAGAATGAAAGAGGAGGATCAGTATTAGGAGGAGGAAAGACAAGGAGCTCAGTTTTAGAGAGACTGAGTTTCAGAAAGCTGGAGGACATGCAGTCAGAGATGGAAGAAAGGCAAGCAGTGACACGTTGCAGGACGGCAGGGGAGAGATCCGGGGAGGTGAGATATAACTGGGTGTCATCAGCGTACAGGTGGTAGTGGAATCCAAAAGAGGTAATAAGTTTGCCAAGAGAGGCAGTATATAGAGAAAATGGAAGGGGACCAAGGACAGAGCCTTGGGGGACTCCAACCGAGACAGGACGAGGGGAGGAGGTATCATTAGAAAAGGAGACACTGAATAAGCGTTGGGAGAGATAAGAGGAAAACCACGAGAGGACAGAGTCACAGAGACCAAGTGATTGAAGAGTTTGAAGAAGGAGAACATGATCAACGGTGTCAAAGGACGCAGAGAGGTCAAGAAGGATTGGTATGGAGTAGTGGCCATTGGATTTGGCTGCGATTAGGTCGTTAGTAACTTTGATAAGCACGGTCTCAGTAGAGTGGAGAGGGCAAAAACCAGATTGAAGAGGGTCAAGGAGAGAGTTGGAATTGAGGAAATGAGACACGCGGGTAATGACAAGTCTTTCCAGAAGTTTTGAGGAAAAAGGGAGCAGGGACATGGGACGATAGTTAGAGAGGTGGACGGGTCGAGGGATGTTTTTTTTAGTATAGGTACTACAGTGGCATGTTTAAGGTCAGCAGGGACAATGCCAGAAGAGAGAGAGCAGTTAAAGATGTGCGTTAAGGAAGGCATGAGATAAGTGGAGAGAGATCTAATAAGGTAAGATGGGACAGGATTGAGCGGGCAAGTGGTGGGGCGGGAGGAAACGAAAAGAGCAGCCACCTCTTGGTCAGTAGCCGGGGAGAATGTCTGAAGGGTAGGAAAGGCATGATCTATGTGTGGTTGAGAAAAATTATGAGTCATAAGTCACCACATGGATATATTTTGTTTTGGTTCTCATAACTCTTAAGAAGCTTCAAAAACTACAGAAGGTAATGAATATGATGATATTTAATGATGATACAAATTATAAATATTGATCTTGTTTAAAATAAAAAATAAGAGGATATGATGTTATTAAAATACATACAGGGTTAATACAAACAGGTTATTGTTTGGTCACCTGCAACGATGGAAATGTTAAGCATGCATCTTACAATAAGAATAATAAATATCTAACATTTACTGCCTAAAGAAATTGTTCAATCAAAAGTAATAGCACATTGATCCAGGAAAACCTACAGCTTGTTTCTGTTGCAATCATTTAGCGATACGTCAGTCATTTCAGTTTTATTGTGATTAACAGTACCTTCCTTGCTACAGAAAATAACATTTGGTGCCTAATATTTAGCAGCTGCAATTTTTATGTCTCCCATAAAGACTAATATATGTCGCTAAATGCTAAGTAGCACTTGGTTTCCATGTTAGATGTTAAAATGACTGTCTTTACTGTGAAATTGGCAAATTGTGTATGGTAGGGAAACATGTGCTGAGCTAGCCTTTTATAGCTTTATGGATGAATTTCTGGCTCTCCAGTGACAGCAACACCTGGCAGACTCCAGGTAAGAAGTCAAAACGTTCAATAACATTTTGACTGCTTACAATTGGGGGTTGTTAGGGCACTCAAGGCACCACAACCAGCACAGCAAGTTGTAGTGGCAAAAATGTGGACAGTGTTCCAGAATATGTGTTCTGTGTTCAATGTAGAGACATAGAGTGTGCAACCTCTTGCCTTTTACCACAGTTGATGTATAACTGCCAGAAGTGTTAACAATCTTCTTTGTGGGAGTTGTAGTTCAACTACTTCTGGAGGGATAACAGCTGCTCAATGATGTCTAGACCATGCAATAGATTTGTTGACCTTACTAAATACTCACGAACGTTTAGAATACACATTTTTTCATACATTATAAATCTGGAATTCATTCCATAATTCTGGGATGTAAATTGCTTCTATTATGATGAATGAACTCCTTCTGATCTTTTTGGTGCATTCCAATTATAACTAGACATTTTTGTTATTAATATAGGATATTAACGTACATTTATTTTGAGATCCATAACAAATTTTTACTTTTCCTTCCAGTTCTCAGCACAAATGGTATGAGAAAGAAAATGAGGGAGGGAGGGTGGGTGTTCAACAGATTACCTCAAAATGCACTGATCAGCATCAACATTAAAACCACTTACAGGTGAATTGAATAATATTGATTACATTGTTACAATGGCACCTCTGAACAGTCAGTTCTTGTTTATAAGCAGGCAATTTAGACAAGCAAAATGTTCTGAGTGACTTTGACAAGGGTCAAGTAGTGATGGCTAGATGACTGGGTCAGAGCAAGTGGGGTATTGCAGGTAAGGAGTTGTTAGTACCTACCAAAAGTGGTGCAAGGAAGGACTACCAGCGAATCAGGGTCATAGGCGCCCAAGGCTCATTGATACACTTGGTACAAGCTAGAGGAAAAATGATCCCACGCTAAGGTTCAAAATATGCCTTTTGAAATACCCTGGGATTTTTAAGAAATGGTATGCTTTATGGTGTAGCTGGAATATGTAGCCTGCTCAAGTGCTCCAAAGTGGGACACGGACACATCAAAACCCTCCATGAAAATTCACACTTAAAAACGTTAACTTGTCACGCCTCTTTTACAGCACTATAACTTCACAAAATAGTGTCTAGGTCATACATTTGGCATATTGTTTTACTCAGAAGATGTAACTGAGCATAATTTGGGGGATTTTATGAAAGTGGTACATATCAAGTGTAAGAAATACTCATCAAAAATGCAACATGTATGTAAAAATGCATTTTCCCCACCTCACCACAAACATTGACATAAATTGGCGAAAATAATGGTGACAAGTTAAGGCACAATATACGCTAAATAAGATACATAAAAGATACCCCTGGGTGTCTACTTTATCAAATGGAATCCTTTTGTGGGGTTATTTGAATACTCACACTGATATAAATACCCCAAAATGAGACTTAGGCCCGTCAAATCCAGCTATGAAAATTCTAACTATAGAAACTGAAATAGCCTTGTCTCTTTTATGGCATTGTTGCTTTACAGAATAGTGCCAAAGGCATACAGTGGGAGTATCGTTATACTCAGCAGATGTAGCTGAAAACAATATGGGTTTCTGACTCTGTACAGGAATAGCACACACCAGCTTTACAAAATACACATTACAAAAACCTTGTTATATGTGTATATGCCAAAATAGAGAAAAAAACAACATTTTACTCCAATATTTAGCAGAGATTGGCGATGAAATGGCTATGGAAAAAGTGTCAAAATAACCTTAGGTAAATAGCCTGTGATGTCTACTTTATATAAATATATACTTTTGTGTGGCAAATTTGGTTTCTGTGAACTTCTAAAATTGCTTCAATTGTATTTTAGCCCTTTTATTTTGTGACCTGTGACTTTCAAAACAAGCTGAAATCTTATACATATTATGTAATCTATAAATCAAGACACATTAATTTATTTTGAATTACTTTTTCTAAGCTGGACATATTATGCACACGCTATTATTACCAAAACTGTGAGAAAAATGTTTTTGTTGTTGTTCTTTTCCCCATTTTTTTGGCATTTGTTTTATAATTAATGAGAATTTATCTATGTATATGTCACATCAAAAGCCAATTTTGCCCTTTAAAAAACAGTCTATAATGTGTGTTTGTGCAATAAATGACAGAGATGCAAATTGCATTTGAGCACAAACAGCAAAAAATGCAAAAATGGCTTGTGTCCTTAAAGGTAAGTCCAGTTTGTGATGCTGCTTCCTTAAGGGGTTAAATACAAGAGTAATATATCAATTTAACTGGGACAGGATAGTTCTCACAAGAGAAGACAATACATATAAGAAGTGAAATAAATTGCATGAGACAAGAACTTGACTAGCGTTGAGTAAGTCTGCATGTATGAAATACAAAAAGGTTTTGTGGCCAGTGAGGAATGCAACTACGGAACAGTGTCCAACATGTGTTTCTATTCCTTTCTTCCACATCGTTCACAAGCTCTATTTTAAAAATGACTCTAGGCAAGGATGAGGAAAATCCATATGAATCTAAAGGTGTTTGCAGGGACAAAACTAACCGAAGCCTTACCTGGACACGTGAACCTTGTGGTATCATGATGCACTAATGTTGGTATTGAATTTTTTCTCTCTAAAATATGTTAAAATGTTGATGGCTGATAGGCCACCTGCTCCCATCTAAGTCAAGATCCTCAAACTTAGAGAAGACTCTAACTGTCAATTACAACTAGAAAAACCCTGACTTCTCAAGATTTCAATATGACTTGGATCTTCACTCCCAAGAATTTTTGTAGTCAGTTGGTACAAAACTATGGCACTTTAATTTGCAATTTAATACTCAGGTCAATTCAGAAGGTAAGCCCCTTAATCTAGAGTATAATGATTATTTTGCCTTTGAATTTCCTCTGAATTACAATGTTGATTTATCCACAAATGCTGATAGAAGTTTGGGGACTTTTGTGAATCACACCATCTGCAAAGTACTCACTCTGCTGTCATCAAATCAGCTAGTAAGCTAACACATGTCTGTTTAGAATGGCGTGCATATGGTATTCAATGTGAACCAATTTAAATGTCATTAACATACCTTTTAATAGCTTCCCTTAAACAAAACCATCAATGGTTTAAGACTTATATTTCAAAAGTCAGTAAATGCTTCTTAAAAAGGAAAAAAGCAATAGTACATGGTAACATGGGTTGTATGGCAAAGCACTTTCATTGTATCCTGCCTTTTCAATAATCCATACTAAGTGGAAGCTGAGACGTGTTTTTGTAATGTCCCCACGAAGCCGCTGAGTGATGTGAGAGTGGAAACCAGAGCCAAAATCCCTGAGATAATTTCCATTAAGCTCCCCATAAATTCGCATTCCCATTTAGTTCCCAACCCTACCCCAAGTGTGAGAATGTCCCTGCTCGCTTGCTTCCTCTGTGTGGGTGACACACGTGAGTTATGGCTGCGTTATTCAACACTCGGTGGGGAAATAAGAAAAATAGCATATTAATTACACTTACTCTCATTCTTGTGCTGACATAATATCCTTTTCAGAGGGGTTTGAAAGGAGAGTTTTAACTCAGTCCCCTTGGATCTTGTTAAAAAGCTAAATCTGGGGAGGTACTAATTGGTTTATTTAAAGAAGTTGTGCTTTTCATGTATTTAAAAGTGCAGTAACTCCCATCTTTTCTTTCTGATACATCTAACCCTTTCACTGCCTTTAGGAGAGGTTTTAGTAGGCCCATCTGGAATTGAGCTTTTCCAGGTCTATATGAGTTTAACATAACGTATCTTTCAACAAACCATGTTTTTATATATATATATATATATATATATATATATATATATAATTCTGAGGTTCCATCACACGTTGTTCCCGGTCTTTCAGCTGCTCCAGTGCTGAATCTCCCACCAAAATGTATATAGTCCAAGTAGAGAGCACTCTGGAGTCTTTGTAATAAATTTAAACTGTTGCTTTATTTTGCAAAAACAGTGGTACAACGTTTAGGTCAACGTTTCAGTCTATGCAGACTTTTTTCAAGACAATTGTTACAGTGTAATAGTGGCGGTTAAATACAAAGCAGAGAA
>OW240912.1:179500963-179521847 GCA_933207985.1 Pelobates cultripes
TAATAGCATAGGATATGCCCGAAGATCTCCTCCTATCTTCAATTCAACATATATATAGTATAGGGCTATTCCAGCTAGGGAAACAAAAATATGACATAGTGCAACACTGTGTGTAGTAATGCTGAATATAAAAATAAGTGCCAAGTGATCATTCACACTTTGACATCAAATAAAGTGCCTTCAGAAATATATTGGTGTGTGTCTTCTTGCTTCAGTACTTGGTAGATGTTAATCTCATACAGAAAAGGAATAAGGTGCAAAAAAATGATGAACTGACTGTATGGATAAAGTGCAAAAAACAGCATTTATTACTTACATCAAAGTAAATAATAGCAGATGATGAGAAATATGTTCAGTAGTGATGTCCCGAACTGTTCGCCACGAACGGTTCGCCACGGACTCATCCTTGAGTAAACTTTGACCCTGCACCTCACAGTCAGCAGACACATTCCAGCCAATCAGCAGCAGACCCTCCCTCCCACCTCCTGGACAGCTCACTAAGAATGCAGCTTCACAATGGATGCTGAAACACACTAGTTGAAATAAATCAATTAGAAACATACAGGATTCAGTGGAAATGAGAATATATAGAGCACCTCACAGTAAAATGAAAGTTAATTTATGCTCCCTTGTTTTAAATGTATCAGCTGATCATATTATCACTACCTATTAAATAAGAAAGGCAGAATCTATGAGCTGCTGAAAGTAATCTAATATAGGTTTCAATAAATTGTGAATCCTATATATATGGCTGGGTAATACAAGTAAAATAAAAAATGAAATAGAATAGAACCCCTCCAAGGGTTAAAAATATAATGTAGCAGACAGATACTTTTCAAAGTTTATTAATAGATGAATAAAAAATGCTACAAATATATGTAGCTATCAATAAGAGTCCCAAAAGAGAGTAGCAAGTTAGACAGCACCCATACCAGGTTAACAGACCTCGAGCCCAAAGGATATTGTAATCACTTTCTCGCCGGCCGGACAGAAGTAAATGGGATTTTCTCGTGCTGTATGCTGCTGGTTTCTAGCCGCGTGCGTTCCACTGCGGCTCAGGATGCGTGTCAAGGATGCTCACTCTCGGGATCAATGTGTGTTTGCAGATGCCGCCTTACGCGTTTCGTGATTCTCGATCACTTCGTCAGAGGATGGCATCACGTAGTCTGCAGTCTTCTTTTTATACTTGTTCTGTCTGTCTCCAATAGTATTAAGTTAACCCTTACTACGTCTATATATAGTAATGCAATTCAAATCAGTATAATACATTGTTAAAAGATTGTAACTACACATAAAATCCATAGTGAGAAATATGTACCTATATATAAGGTCTATAAAGAGGGGAAGTTATAAAAAGGGGAAATTAAAAAAACAGTTTAAAGGGGAACAATATAGAGAGGGGCAATATATAAAAAAGGGGGAAATGTATAAACAGAATTATAATAAATACTGACATATTGATAATATGCATGCAATAATAATTAATAAAATAATCTGGTTATCTAGTACAAATACATGATAAAATATTACATAAATTACAATAATCAATAATTAAAATAAATAAATGATGGTGAGTAAGTTATAGGTATATAAATAATACATCTATCTTTGAATATAATATAATGTCTAAAAATATTATAAATATTAAAATATATATTCAAAATACTTTTAAAATTATTTTAAAAATTCATTGAGATGTGGATTGATCACCTAGGAAGATAAAAAGAGGAGAAAAAGAGGAAAAGGCGAAAAGGCGAAAAAACGAATACATTATTAATGAAATCCAATTAGTGTAAATGCACAAAAAAAAAAAAAAAATTTTTTAGAAATTAGAGAAAAGCGTTTAGTTCAAAATCAATATTTAGACCAAAGGGCTCCAAACTATTAAGTTGAAATATCCATTTCGCCTCACTTTTATCTAGAGCTTTTTCATAATCTCCTCCTCTCCAATGTAAGTTCACTTTTTCAATAGCATAAAACTCTAAACCAGCTGGATTACTGGAGTGGCAATTTGCAAAATGTCTGGAGAGATTATGTGTGATGAGTCCCTTTTTAATATTGCGAATATGTTCTCCTAGTCTAATTTTGAACTTTCTTTTTGTTCGACCTATATAGTGTTTCTTACAGGGACATACTAGGAGGTAGATAACTCCAATGGTATTACAGCTTAAATCGGATTTTATTTTAAATTCTTCGTCCCCTTTCATATTTTCAAATTTCTTTGTTAAACCTGGTTGGGTTGGGTTGTTTCTACAACCTGGACATCTATTGCATTTTTGAAATCCACCAGTTTCCTGATTCTTGCTTGATAATTTGATTTCTTTAATCGTTGGGGCTAATATGGTTTTGAGATTGGGCGCTCTTGAATAAAAAATCTTTGGTCTATCATCCAATATCATACCCAATGAGCTATCTTCTTTAAGGATTCTCCAATGTTTGTTAAGAATGTGCTTGATCTTTCCTGCTTGGTTGCTGAATTGTGTGATAAACGCTGGAGTTCCCGTCTCCATTTTTGATATCTTATTCTTACTTATCAAAGTTTCTTCCCTAGATAATTTCAAAGCCTTATCCATTGCATTAGTCAGCATCTTGTTCTCATATCCTTTTTTGAGGAATTGATTCTTCATCTCCTCCATTTGATTTATACAAATATCTAATTCTGTGCAGTTTCGTCTTATCCGTCTGAACTGTCCATAAGGTATGTTATCCAGCCAAGTTTTCTTGTGATGGCTGTCTGAGGGAATAAAGCTATTACAGGCAACAGATTTTTTAAATGTTTTTGTACAGATCCTCTCCTCTTTAATGTAGATTTCTAGGTCTAGAAATTCTACCGAAATTTTTGAATGATTAAAAGTGAACTTTAAATTATAAGGATTAAAATTGAGGTAGTTCTTGAATTCATTAAGAGAACATAGATCGCCTTTCCAAATAAAAATACAATCATCTATGTATCGCCGCCATAGGACCAGGTTTGCACCATGTGTGGTATTGTTCCAAATAAATTCTTCTTCCCACTTTCCCATAAACAAATTCGCGTAGCTTGGTGCAAACCTGGTTCCCATGGCGGTACCCTCTGTCTGGAGATAAAACCGCTGTTGTGCCCAAAAAGTATTATGACTTAAAATAAATGCAATTGCTTGAACAAGAAAATTAATCTGATCATTCTTTAGCTCGGAATATATAGCGAAGGAGTGTTGTATAGCTTCACATCCTTGAAGATGTTCAATAATCGTATACAAGGATGTCACATCTGCCGTCACTAAAAAATATCCTTTTTCCCATTCAATATCTGATAACACTTTAATAATTTGAGTAGTGTCCTTCAAATATGATGGAAGTTGGGTCACCATCGGTTGTAAGAATTGATCTACATATTGGGAAAGATTCGATGTCAATGAATTAATTCCTGAGATGATTGGCCTTCCAGGGGGATTGATAAGACTTTTATGAATCTTAGGCAAATGATAGAAAACTGCCGTTCTTGGATGTTTACAACAAATAAAATCGTATTCTCTTTTGTTTAAAATTCCTCTAAATTTGCCATCATTTATTAATTCCAAGAATTCTTCCATACACATTTTCTGAGGATTTTCTGTGAGGGGTAAATATGTATTAATATCACTAAGCGGTCTAGTGCTTTCCTTCTCGTAATCCACAGTATTCATTAGGACTACTCCCCCCCCTTTGTCAGCAGATCTTATTGTTATATCGAGATTGTTAGTAAGTGCTTTTAGCACTTGCCTTTCTTTGAAGGTTAAGTTGTCTTTAGTCTTTCTTCCTTTCTCCAATTTCCGCAAATCCTTCTCAACTAATCTCTCAAAAACCCTAATGGTGTCATTTTTGACTTGTTTGGGGTAAAAAATAGATTGTGGGTGGAGATCTGTATGTATATAGCTCTCCTCTTCAGCCTGTTTTGAATATTTGTTTTCTAAAAAATATTTTTTAACTGTCAGTTTTCTTATAAATTTGTGAAGATCTATAAAAGTGTTAAATTGTGAGTTTTTCTTATTGGGAGCGAATTTTAAACCTTTTTTGAGTATATTCATCTCATTAATATTCAAATGATAATCCGATAGGTTGAATACACTCTCTGCTCCATCGTTTTCTCCTATATTCGTTATAACTGGATTGTTTCTTCTCTGTCTTCCTCTCTTCTTTGTCTTTTTCTTTGTATTGGAGAACGTAATAGCTCTCCCCTCTCTCTCCATGATTTCTTTACAGCCATTCTCGTCTCTTCTCTCTTCTCTAAAAAATCCCCTAAAAAATCTTTTCGATTGGGTGAGACAATGGATGGTGTTAAACATTTGTTAATCCTCGGGGAATTAATATGTATTTCCCTTCTGTCTTTGTACAATCTTTCGTCTTTTTGTAAAATATCACTCCTCCGTTTCTCATTTCTTATATGATTATTCTCTGAATACACACCACCTTTCTGGGGGGATTGCCGTGGGTTATATTTATATTTCTGTCTCTCATATGTATCTCTTTGAGATTCTAATCCCCTCCTCTCCATTGTTCTCCTTTGATTTCCCAAATGATTTCTGGAATTACTGGAGGAATGGTGGTGATTATAGTAGTAATGCGCACTTTCTTGTACATCTCTTGCTGGATTATACCTCTTCTTCTCCATCCCTCTCACTTGGTTTTTCCAAAAATGTTCTCTTCTGTTTGGAGTTCTATTTTTCTCCCATTGTTGGTGTGTAGCCCATTCTGATTTGGTATAATTCTGTTTCTTCCAATTTCTTTGTACCCCTTTGTCATAATCTTCTTTATCTCTCATAATTTTTCTCCTTTTGCCTTCTCCTATTTTATTGTCCAAATCTTTTACTTTTCTCTCTATCTTGTCAAGTAATTCTGCATATAGTCCATTTTCAGTTTCAGGAGATAAGTCTGTTTTAAGTTGTTCAATTTCAGTTTCTAATTGTTCCAACTCTTTCTTTTTTTCCCCAATTAGAAAGATAATTAAGAGTAGGGACCCCTTGTCCAATAGTTGGTCCCATTTTTTCAATATATTTTCATCTTTCTTTTTGTAGGCTAGGGGTTTTTGTAGCCTCAAACCCCTTGGTACTAAATTGTTGGTAACATAGAATTCGAAACTTGTAATATCCCACCAGATTTGAACTTCTTTTTCTAATAGGTCTCCTAATTTATAGATTTTCAATCTGGTACAAGTTGGTTGAGGTGAGGGAGTATGATCATTAACCCTCTTTGTTCCATTCATCTCATTAGACATCATTTGGTGAAATGTGTTTCTCCTGTTTTCTCTAACAAAATTCAAATTTCTATTTAAAGCCATATCCTGTCTTTTGTTGGTGGTAAAATAAACAGCAATATGATAAAACTTAGTAGATATATACCAAATAAATTGGTAGAGTATCTTTCTAGGATTTAAAATTAAAGATTGGATATGGCTACCATAACCACTGATTCACTAGTAAAATAACCACCACCAGGGGTTAAACAATCAAAATGAAACACACTAGTTGAAATAAATCAATTAGAAACATACAGGATTCAGTGGAAATGAGAATATATAGAGTACCTCACAGTAAAATGAAAGTTAATTTATGCTCCCTTGTTTTAAATGTATCAGCTGATCATATTATCACTACCTATTAAATAAGAAAGGCAGAATCTATGAGCTGCTGAAAGTAATCTAATATAGGTTTCAATAAATTGTGAATCCTATATATATGGCTGGGTAATACAAGTAAAATAAAAAATGAAATAGAATAGAACCCCTCCAAGGGTTAAAAATATAATGTAGCAGACAGATACTTTTCAAAGTTTATTAATAGATGAATAAAAAATGCTACAAATATATGTAGCTATCAATAAGAGTCCCAAAAGAGAGTAGCAAGTTAGACAGCACCCATACCAGGTTAACAGACCTCGAGCCCAAAGGATATTGTAATCACTTTCTCGCCGGCCGGACAGAAGTAAATGGGATTTTCTCGTGCTGTATGCTGCTGGTTTCTAGCCGCGTGCGTTCCACTGCGGCTCAGGATGCGTGTCAAGGATGCTCACTCTCGGGATCAATGTGTGTTTGCAGATGCCGCCTTACGCGTTTCGTGATTCTCGATCACTTCGTCAGAGGATGGCATCACGTAGTCTGCAGTCTTCTTTTTATACTTGTTCTGTCTGTCTCCAATAGTATTAAGTTAACCCTTACTACGTCTATATATAGTAATGCAATTCAAATCAGAATAATACATTGTTAAAAGATTGTAACTACACATAAAATCCATAGTGAGAAATATGTACCTATATATAAGGTCTATAAAGAGGGGAAGTTATAAAAAGGGGAAATTAAAAAAACAGTTTAAAGGGGAACAATATAGAGAGGGGCAATATATAAAAAAGGGGGAAATGTATAAACAGAATTATAATAAATACTGACATATTGATAATATGCATGTAATAATAATTAATAAAATAATCTGGTTATCTAGTACAAATACATGATAAAATATTACATAAATTACAATAATCAATAATTAAAATAAATAAATGATGGTGAGTAAGTTATAGGTATATAAATAATACATCTATCTTTGAATATAATATAATGTCTAAAAATATTATAAATATTAAAATATATATTCAAAATACTTTTAAAATTATTTTAAAAATTCATTGAGATGTGGATTGATCACCTAGGAAGATAAAAAGAGGAGAAAAAGAGGAAAAGGCGAAAAGGCGAAAAAACGAATACATTATTAATGAAATCCAATTAGTGTAAATGCACAAAAAAAAAAAAAAAATTTTTTAGAAATTAGAGAAAAGCGTTTAGTTCAAAATCAATATTTAGACCAAAGGGCTCCAAACTATTAAGTTGAAATATCCATTTCGCCTCACTTTTATCTAGAGCTTTTTCATAATCTCCTCCTCTCCAATGTAAGTTCACTTTTTCAATAGCATAAAACTCTAAACCAGCTGGATTACTGGAGTGGCAATTTGCAAAATGTCTGGAGAGATTATGTGTGATGAGTCCCTTTTTAATATTGCGAATATGTTCTCCTAGTCTAATTTTGAACTTTCTTTTTGTTCGACCTATATAGTGTTTCTTACAGGGACATACTAGGAGGTAGATAACTCCAATGGTATTACAGCTTAAATCGGATTTTATTTTAAATTCTTCGTCCCCTTTCATATTTTCAAATTTCTTTGTTAAACCTGGTTGGGTTGGGTTGTTTCTACAACCTGGACATCTATTGCATTTTTGAAATCCACCAGTTTCCTGATTCTTGCTTGATAATTTGATTTCTTTAATCGTTGGGGCTAATATGGTTTTGAGATTGGGCGCTCTTGAATAAAAAATCTTTGGTCTATCATCCAATATCATACCCAATGAGCTATCTTCTTTAAGAATTCTCCAATGTTTGTTAAGAATGTGCTTGATCTTTCCTGCTTGGTTGCTGAATTGTGTGATAAACGCTGGAGTTCCCGTCTCCATTTTTGATATCTTATTCTTACTTATCAAAGTTTCTTCCCTAGATAATTTCAAAGCCTTATCCATTGCATTAGTCAGCATCTTGTTCTCATATCCTTTTTTGAGGAATTGATTCTTCATCTCCTCCATTTGATTTATACAAATATCTAATTCTGTGCAGTTTCGTCTTATCCGTCTGAACTGTCCATAAGGTATGTTATCCAGCCAAGTTTTCTTGTGATGGCTGTCTGAGGGAATAAAGCTATTACAGGCAACAGATTTTTTAAATGTTTTTGTACAGATCCTCTCCTCTTTAATGTAGATTTCTAGGTCTAGAAATTCTACCGAAATTTTTGAATGATTAAAAGTGAACTTTAAATTATAAGGATTAAAATTGAGGTAGTTCTTGAATTCATTAAGAGAACATAGATCGCCTTTCCAAATAAAAATACAATCATCTATGTATCGCCGCCATAGGACCAGGTTTGCACCATGTGTGGTATTGTTCCAAATAAATTCTTCTTCCCACTTTCCCATAAACAAATTCGCGTAGCTTGGTGCAAACCTGGTTCCCATGGCGGTACCCTCTGTCTGGAGATAAAACCGCTGTTGTGCCCAAAAAGTATTATGACTTAAAATAAATGCAATTGCTTGAACAAGAAAATTAATCTGATCATTCTTTAGCTCGGAATATATAGCGAAGGAGTGTTGTATAGCTTCACATCCTTGAAGATGTTCAATAATCGTATACAAGGATGTCACATCTGCCGTCACTAAAAAATATCCTTTTTCCCATTCAATATCTGATAACACTTTAATAATTTGAGTAGTGTCCTTCAAATATGATGGAAGTTGGGTCACCATCGGTTGTAAGAATTGATCTACATATTGGGAAAGATTCGATGTCAATGAATTAATTCCTGAGATGATTGGCCTTCCAGGGGGATTGATAAGACTTTTATGAATCTTAGGCAAATGATAGAAAACTGCCGTTCTTGGATGTTTACAACAAATAAAATCGTATTCTCTTTTGTTTAAAATTCCTCTAAATTTGCCATCATTTATTAATTCCAAGAATTCTTCCATACACATTTTCTGAGGATTTTCTGTGAGGGGTAAATATGTATTAATATCACTAAGCAGTCTAGTGCTTTCCTTCTCGTAATCCACAGTATTCATTAGGACTACTCCCCCCCCTTTGTCAGCAGATCTTATTGTTATATCGGGATTGTTAGTAAGTGCTTTTAGCACTTGCCTTTCTTTGAAGGTTAAGTTGTCTTTAGTCTTTCTTCCTTTCTCCAATTTCCGCAAATCCTTCTCAACTAATCTCTCAAAAACCCTAATGGTGTCATTTTTGACTTGTTTGGGGTAAAAAATAGATTGTGGGTGGAGATCTGTATGTATATAGCTCTCCTCTTCAGCCTGTTTTGAATATTTGTTTTCTAAAAAATATTTTTTAACTGTCAGTTTTCTTATAAATTTGTGAAGATCTATTAAAGTGTTAAATTGTGAGTTTTTCTTATTGGGAGCGAATTTTAAACCTTTTTTGAGTATATTCATCTCATTAATATTCAAATGATAATCCGATAGGTTGAATACACTCTCTGCTCCATCGTTTTCTCCTATATTCGTTATAACTGGATTGTTTCTTCTCTGTCTTCCTCTCTTCTTTGTCTTTTTCTTTGTATTGGAGAACGTAATAGCTCTCCCCTCTCTCTCCATGATTTCTTTACAGCCATTCTCGTCTCTTCTCTCTTCTCTAAAAAATCCCCTAAAAAATCTTTTCGATTGGGTGAGACAATGGATGGTGTTAAACATTTGTTAATCCTCGGGGAATTAATATGTATTTCCCTTCTGTCTTTGTACAATCTTTCGTCTTTTTGTAAAATATCACTCCTCCGTTTCTCATTTCTTATATGATTGTTCTCTGAATACACACCACCTTTCTGGGGGGATTGCCGTGGGTTATATTTATATTTCTGTCTCTCATATGTATCTCTTTGAGATTCTAATCCCCTCCTCTCCATTGTTCTCCTTTGATTTCCCAAATGATTTCTGGAATTACTGGAGGAATGGTGGTGATTATAGTAGTAATGCGCACTTTCTTGTACATCTCTTGCTGGATTATACCTCTTCTTCTCCATCCCTCTCACTTGGTTTTTCCAAAAATGTTCTCTTCTGTTTGGAGTTCTATTTTTCTCCCATTGTTGGTGTGTAGCCCATTCTGATTTGGTATAATTCTGTTTCTTCCAATTTCTTTGTACCCCTTTGTCATAATCTTCTTTATCTCTCATAATTTTTCTCCTTTTGCCTTCTCCTATTTTATTGTCCAAATCTTTTACTTTTCTCTCTATCTTGTCAAGTAATTCTGCATATAGTCCATTTTCAGTTTCAGGAGATAAGTCTGTTTTAAGTTGTTCAATTTCAGTTTCTAATTGTTCCAACTCTTTCTTTTTTTCCCCAATTAGAAAGATAATTAAGAGTAGGGACCCCTTGTCCAATAGTTGGTCCCATTTTTTCAATATATTTTCATCTTTCTTTTTGTAGGCTAGGGGTTTTTGTAGCCTCAAACCCCTTGGTACTAAATTGTTGGTAACATAGAATTCGAAACTTGTAATATCCCACCAGATTTGAACTTCTTTTTCTAATAGGTCTCCTAATTTATAGATTTTCAATCTGGTACAAGTTGGTTGAGGTGAGGGAGTATGATCATTAACCCTCTTTGTTCCATTCATCTCATTAGACATCATTTGGTGAAATGTGTTTCTCCTGTTTTCTCTAACAAAATTCAAATTTCTATTTAAAGCCATATCCTGTCTTTTGTTGGTGGTAAAATAAAGAGCAATATGATAAAACTTAGTAGATATATACCAAATAAATTGGTAGAGTATCTTTCTAGGATTTAAAATTAAAGATTGGATATGGCTACCATAACCACTGATTCACTAGTAAAATAACCACCACCAGGGGTTAAACAATCAAAATGAAACACACTAGTTGAAATAAATCAATTAGAAACATACAGGATTCAGTGGAAATGAGAATATATAGAGTACCTCACAGTAAAATGAAAGTTAATTTATGCTCCCTTGTTTTAAATGTATCAGCTGATCATATTATCACTACCTATTAAATAAGAAAGGCAGAATCTATGAGCTGCTGAAAGTAATCTAATATAGGTTTCAATAAATTGTGAATCCTATATATATGGCTGGGTAATACAAGTAAAATAAAAAATGAAATAGAATAGAACCCCTCCAAGGGTTAAAAATATAATGTAGCAGACAGATACTTTTCAAAGTTTATTAATAGATGAATAAAAAATGCTACAAATATATGTAGCTATCAATAAGAGTCCCAAAAGAGAGTAGCAAGTTAGACAGCACCCATACCAGGTTAACAGACCTCGAGCCCAAAGGATATTGTAATCACTTTCTCGCCGGCCGGACAGAAGTAAATGGGATTTTCTCGTGCTGTATGCTGCTGGTTTCTAGCCGCGTGCGTTCCACTGCGGCTCAGGATGCGTGTCAAGGATGCTCACTCTCGGGATCAATGTGTGTTTGCAGATGCCGCCTTACGCGTTTCGTGATTCTCGATCACTTCGTCAGAGGATGGCATCACGTAGTCTGCAGTCTTCTTTTTATACTTGTTCTGTCTGTCTCCAATAGTATTAAGTTAACCCTTACTACGTCTATATATAGTAATGCAATTCAAATCAGTATAATACATTGTTAAAAGATTGTAACTACACATAAAATCCATAGTGAGAAATATGTACCTATATATAAGGTCTATAAAGAGGGGAAGTTATAAAAAGGGGAAATTAAAAAAAAAAACAGTTTAAAGGGGAACAATATAGAGAGGGGCAATATATAAAAAAGGGATGTACAAGAAAGTGCGCATTACTACTATAATCACCACCATTCCTCCAGTAATTCCAGAAATCATTTGGGAAATCAAAGGAGAACAATGGAGAGGAGGGGATTAGAATCTCAAAGAGATACATATGAGAGACAGAAATATAAATATAACCCACGGCAATCCCCCCAGAAAGGTGGTGTGTATTCAGAGAATAATCATATAAGAAATGAGAAACGGAGGAGTGATATTTTACAAAAAGACGAAAGATTGTACAAAGACAGAAGGGAAATACATATTAATTCCCCGAGGATTAACAAATGTTTAACACCATCCATTGTCTCACCCAATCGAAAAGATTTTTTAGGGGATTTTTTAGAGAAGAGAGAAGAGACGAGAATGGCTGTAAAGAAATCATGGAGAGAGAGGGGAGAGCTATTACGTTCTCCAATACAAAGAAAAAGACAAAGAAGAGAGGAAGACAGAGAAGAAACAATCCAGTTATAACGAATATAGGAGAAAACGATGGAGCAGAGAGTGTATTCAACCTATCGGATTATCATTTGAATATTAATGAGATG
Organism: Pelobates cultripes; assembly: GCA_933207985.1. Classification (NCBI taxonomy): domain Eukaryota; kingdom Metazoa; phylum Chordata; class Amphibia; order Anura; family Pelobatidae; genus Pelobates; species Pelobates cultripes. The sequence goes on from OW240912.1 coordinate 179,512,835, forward strand.
AATATACTCAAAAAAGGTTTAAAATTCGCTCCCAATAAGAAAAACTCACAATTTAACACTTTTATAGATCTTCACAAATTTATAAGAAAACTGACAGTTAAAAAATATTTTTTAGAAAACAAATATTCAAAACAGGCTGAAGAGGAGAGCTATATACATACAGATCTCCACCCACAATCTATTTTTTACCCCAAACAAGTCAAAAATGACACCATTAGGGTTTTTGAGAGATTAGTTGAGAAGGATTTGCGGAAATTGGAGAAAGGAAGAAAGACTAAAGACAACTTAACCTTCAAAGAAAGGCAAGTGCTAAAAGCACTTACTAACAATCCCGATATAACAATAAGATCTGCTGACAAAGGGGGGGGAGTAGTCCTAATGAATACTGTGGATTACGAGAAGGAAAGCACTAGACTGCTTAGTGATATTAATACATATTTACCCCTCACAGAAAATCCTCAGAAAATGTGTATGGAAGAATTTTTGGAATTAATAAATGATGGCAAATTTAGAGGAATTTTAAACAAAAGAGAATACGATTTTATTTGTTGTAAACATCCAAGAACGGCAGTTTTCTATCATTTGCCTAAGATTCATAAAAGTCTTATTAATCCCCCTGGAAGGCCAATCATCTCAGGAATTAATTCATTGACATCGAATCTTTCCCAATATGTAGATCAATTCTTACAACCGATGGTGACCCAACTTCCATCATATTTGAAGGACACTACTCAAATTATTAAAGTGTTATCAGATATTGAATGGGAAAAAGGATATTTTTTAGTGACGGCAGATGTGACATCCTTGTATACGATTATTGAACATCTTCAAGGATGTGAAGCTATACAACACTCCTTCGCTATATATTCCGAGCTAAAGAATGATCAGATTAATTTTCTTGTTCAAGCAATTGCATTTATTTTAAGTCATAATACTTTTTGGGCACAACAGCGGTTTTATCTCCAGACAGAGGGTACCGCCATGGGAACCAGGTTTGCACCAAGCTACGCGAATTTGTTTATGGGAAAGTGGGAAGAAGAATTTATTTGGAACAATACCACACATGGTGCAAACCTGGTCCTATGGCGGCGATACATAGATGATTGTATTTTTATTTGGAAAGGCGATCTATGTTCTCTTAATGAATTCAAGAACTACCTCAATTTTAATCCTTATAATTTAAAGTTCACTTTTAATCATTCAAAAATTTCGGTAGAATTTCTAGACCTAGAAATCTACATTAAAGAGGAGAGGATCTGTACAAAAACATTTAAAAAATCTGTTGCCTGTAATAGCTTTATTCCCTCAGACAGCCATCACAAGAAAACTTGGCTGGATAACATACCTTATGGACAGTTCAGACGGATAAGACGAAACTGCACAGAATTAGATATTTGTATAAATCAAATGGAGGAGATGAAGAATCAATTCCTCAAAAAAGGATATGAGAACAAGATGCTGACTAATGCAATGGATAAGGCTTTGAAATTATCTAGGGAAGAAACTTTGACAAGTAAGAATAAGATATCAAAAATGGAGACGGGAACTCCAGCGTTTATCACACAATTTAGCAACCAAGCAGGAAAGATCAAGCACATTCTTAACAAACATTGGAGAATCCTTAAAGAAGATAGTTCATTGGGTATGATATTGGATGATAGACCAAAGATTTTTTATTCAAGAGCGCCCAATCTCAAAACCATATTAGCCCCAACGATTAAAGAAATCAAATTATCAAGCAAGAATCAGGAAACTGGTGGATTTCAAAAATGCAATAGATGTCCAGGTTGTAGAAACAACCCAACCCAACCAGGTTTAACAAAGAAATTTGAAAATATGAAAGGGGACGAAGAATTTAAAATAAAATCCGATTTAAGCTGTAATACCACTGGAGTTATCTACCTCCTAGTATGTCCCTGTAAGAAACACTATATAGGTCGAACAAAAAGAAAATTCAAAATCAGACTAGGAGAACATATTCGCAATATTAAAAAGGGACTCATCACACATAATCTCTCCAGACATTTTGCAAATTGCCACTCCAGTAATCCAGCTGGTTTAGAGTTCTATGCTATCGAAAAAGTGAATTTACATTGGAGAGGAGGAGATTATGAAAAAGCTCTAGATAAAAGTGAGGCGAAATGGATATTCCAACTTAATAGTTTGGAGCCCTTTGGTCTAAATATTGATTTTGAACTAAACGCTTTTCTCTAATTTCTTAAATTTTTTTTTTTTTTTTTTTTTGTGCATTTACACTAATTGAATTTCATTAATAATGTATTCGTTTTTTCGTTTTTTCGCCTTTTTCTCTTCCTCTTTTTCTTTTTCTCCTCTTTTTTCCTAGGTGATCAATCCACATCCCAATTAATTTTTAGAATTTTTAGAATAATTTTAAAAGTATTTTGAATATATATTTTAATATTTTTAGACATTATTATATTATATTCACAGATAGATGTATTATTTATATACTTATAACCTACCCATCATTATTTATTTATTTTAACTATTGATTTTTGTAATTTATGTAATATTTTATCATGTATTTGTATTCGATTATTTTATCAATTATTATTACATGCATATTATCAATATGTCAGCATTCACTATAATTCTGTTTATACATTTCCCCTTTTTTTATATATTGCCCCTCTCTATATTGTTCCCCTTCAAACTGTTTTTAATTTCCACTTTTTATAACTTCCACTCTTTATAGACCTTATATATAGGTACATATTTCTCACTATGGATCTTTTAACAATGTATTATACTGATTTGAATTGCAATACTATATATAGACGTAGTAAGGGTTAATTTTATTGGAGACAGACAGAACAAGTATAAAAAGAAGACTGCAGACTACATGATGCCATCCTCTGACGAAGTGATCGAGAATCACGAAACGCGTAAGGCGGCATCTGCAAACACACACTGATCCCGAGAGTGAGCATCCTTGACACGCATCCTGAGCCGCAGTGGAACGCACGCGGCTAGAAACCAGCAGCATACAGCACGAGAAAATCCCATTTACTTCTGTCCGGCCGGCGAGAAAGTAATTACAATATCCTTTGGGCTCGAGGTCTGTTAACCTGGTATGGGTGCTGTCTAACTTGCTACTCTCTTTTGGGACTCTTATTGATAGCTACATATATTTGTAGCATTTTTTTATTCATCTATTAATAAACTTTGAAAAGCATCTGTCTGCTACATTATATTTTTAACCCTTGGAGGGGTTCTATTCTATTTCATTTTATTTTACTTGTATTATCCAGCCATATATATAGGATTCATAATTTATTGAAACCTATATTAGATTACTTTCAGCAGCTCATAGATTCTGCCTTTCTTATTTAATAGGTAGTGTTGATATGATCAGCTGATACATTTAAACAAGAGAGCATAAATTAACTTTCATTTTACTGTGAAGTGCTCTATATATTCTCATTTCCACTGAATCCTGTATGTTTCTAATTTATTTATTTCAATTAGTGTGTTTCATTTTGATTGTTTAACCCCTGGTGGTGGTTATTTTACTAGTGAATCAGTGGTTATGGTAGCCATATCCAATCTTTATTTTTAAATCCTAGAAAGATATTCTACCAATTTATTTGGTATATATCTACTAAGTTTTATCATATTGCTATTTTTCAACAACGTCTGCAGAACCTGTTTCACATAGGAGTGGTGAGTTTGAAGATCAGGGGAATACACCAAAACAATTCGGAAATGAGTGGGATAGGGTATGCATTTTTTACAGTGATTTTATTAAGTGCCCTGTAGTCTATGCAAGGGCGTAACTCACCACCCTTTTTCTCAACAAAAAAGAATCCTGCCCCAGCTGGTGAGGATGACTTTCTTATGTGCCCTTTGCTCAAGGATTCTTTGATGTATTCCTCCATTATTTTACTCTCCTGGGGAGATAAGGCATAAACTGCCCCCTTAGGTGGCATAGCGCCTGGAAACAGGTTAATGGCACAGTCATATGCTCTGTGGGGATGCAATTGAGCCTTGTTAAACACCTCCTGAGGTTCTCGGTATTGTATGGGAACTCCAGGAGTTTGGGGAGTGGTAGTGGGAAGGTCAATAGTATCGAATCTCTTTAGTACTGGTTTTATACATCTCCCCATACACTCTTTACCCCATACTAATATCTCCCCATTAGCCCAGTCAATATAGGGATTGTGCTTACTCAGCCACGGAAACCATAATATGATAGGGCATGATGGAGAAGTAATAACCTGAAACGTCATCTCCTCCCTATGGGAGGCCCCAATGGAGATCGTAATAGGGACAGTTTTGTGGGTTATAAGCGGTTGTGTGAGTGGTCTACCATCAATAGCCTCTACAGCTAGCGGCGTAGGTCTCTCCCTGACCGGTATCTCATTACCCCTAATAAACTGGACATCAATAAAATTTCCAGCAGCACCTGAGTCCATTAGGGCACTGCAAGAAAACTTCTTGTTATCAAGGGAAATAGATACCTCAAGGAGGAATCTACTTTTGTTTTTGTTAGAGGACAACTCCATCACACCTAAGATCTGTCCCCTTAAGGTTCTTAGGTGCGGAAGTTTTCCGGACGCACTGGACAATTAGTTATCATATGTCCCTTTCTACCGCAATATAGGCATAACCCCTCCCTTCTCCTATACTGTTTTTCGGCCTCTGACAGTCTAGTGACCCCCAACTGCATAGGTTCGGGTTCGGACTGTACAGGGAGGTTAGACAAAACAGGTTTAGAGAATTGAGGTGCTAGGGACATAGCCGTACGTCTGGTCTTGCTTCTGGTGACTTCTCTGAGTCTTAACCTATTATCAATATGCATGACAAATGTAATAAATTCGTTAAGACTCTTAGGTAATTCTTTAGCGGCTATCTCATCTAGTATAGTCTCTGAGAGACCCTTTTTGAATGCTGAGATTAACCCATTGTTAGTCCAGTCTACCTCGGAAGCTAAGGTACGGAATTCAATAGCATAATCCGAGATAGACCGGTTACCTTGTCTGATGTGCATTAGGGCAGTGGAGGCGTCATCCTCTCTACCCAATGGCTCAAACGTGAGCTTGAATTCGGCAAGGAATTCCTGGTAATTATGAGCTATGCTCCGATTACTCTCCCACAACGGATTAGCCCAGGCAAGGGCCTTGCCCTTTAATTGATTCATTAGATAACCAATTCTTGCTCTGTCCGTGGGGAATGACCCTGGTGAGGCCTCAAAATGGTACTCCACCTGATTAAGAAAACCCCTGCATTCCGGGATATTGCCATCAAACTGTAGGGATGGTAATAAGGAGATGCTAGGAGTCCTATTAACAGTGGGTGGAGGTACACAGGGTAGATATAGGAGGAGACGCTGCAGGCTGCAGATGCTCCGTTCTAGCGAGAAGTGTACTTAAAGCCTGAGCGAATTGATCCATGCGGTGATCATTCTCCTCTAATTTCCTCTCGCAAGCAGCTATGTGCTGACACAGTTCTACAGGATCTATGGCCCTGTCGTAATGTCAGGATTACTGTTTGATCCAGCACATAGAACTGTACAGCACGGATGACAAATAAGTAACGTATTACCGGTCCTTAGAATGGCCGAATTTAACGTACAAAGAATAGTCAAAAATACTAGCCGAGGTCAGGGAACACAGAAGGGGACACAGCGATGAAGAAAGCCAGGAGTCAGGATACCAGAATATAGAGAAGTAAATAAACAAAGCCAAAGTCAGTGTCTGTATGCATGTATGTCTGTATGAATGTATGTATGTATGTCTGTCAGTATGTCTGTATGTCATTATAAATGTATGCATATATGTTTATATGTATGTATGCCAATATCAATGTAGGTCTGTATGTCATTATGTATGCCTGTATGTCAGTATGAATGTATGTCTTCATGTCATTATGAACGTATGTCTGTGTGTATGTGTGGATGGATGTCAGTATGCATGTATGTCAGTATGTAGGAATGTATGTATGTATGTCAGTATGTCTGTATATATGCATGTATGTCAGTATGAATGTATGTATGTATGTCTGTATGCCATTATGAATGTATGTCTGTGTATGTATGTATGTGTGTATGGATGTCAGTGTCTGTATGAATGTATGTATGTATGTCAGTGTAACGGCACCCTGGGCATAAAAGGGGTTAAACCGCCAGTCTGGAGATATTCCCTTCCAGATATACAGGCAGCTACTGTAGACACCAATCCACCGAACAGGAGAAGTATACGAATGCTCTCAAACATACGAATGCTGTAAACAGCTGAATAGGAAAAACCATACGAATAGGTTTACACTACTAGCAGTCGAACTGGAACAGCATACAATAAATCCCCCTCCAAGAACGAGACAAGGCTCCGTTTTGAGGGTGTCAGGATTACTGTTTGATCCAGCACGTAGAACTGTACAGCACGGATGACAAATAAGTAACGTATTACCGGTCCTTAGAATGGCCGGATTTAACGTACAAAGAATAGTCAAAAATACTAGCCGAGGTCAGGGAACACAGAAGGGGACACAGCGATGAAGAAATCCAGGAGTCAGGATACCAGAATATAGAGAAGTCAATAAACAAAGCCAAAGTCAAAAACCAGGTAGAAAACTATAAACAGGAACGCGCTCTTGGACAACCACAAGGGAAACCACGACAGAGCACTGAGCAGGCTGAGAACTGGGCCTAAATACCCCTCCTTTAGTTCTGATAGGCTGTAACTGGCCTTTGACCCCAAAGTCAGTTACCAGGTTTCATTTGCATAATTGCTGCTCAGCATTAACCCTTCTGTGGATTAGGTTGCTGCTCGGCACAACTTTTCCTGTGTGGACAGTAAATGTCATTAACCACATTTCTATAAGCGGATGAATACGTGACAGAGGGTCAAGCAGGAACAGACAGAGCTGTGAGTTTATTGTTCTTATATACACATTCTTACACATTAGTACCACCCACAGGGTTTTGGAAAACAACCAATAAACACGTACAATACACTCAGACACTCCCACACAAAATCCTCCCCTCTGCCTGTGATACAATTACCTTACGCAATGGGTAATGAAATTGTCACAGGCAGAGAAATACAGTTTTTCCACATGATTCATAATTTTAAAAGTATGCATCACATTCACATAAAACTTACATTTTCAGAATCGGCATACTCCAAATACAAACATACGTCAAAATCATACAAATTGGTCCAGTGGTTCAAAAGATATATCGTGTCCTTTGTGACCAAATGAAGCATGGCTTTTCTGCCCAAAACCAGTTCCACAGAGTCTTCTATCCTGGAAATAATTGGGAAGTAATCCAATTATCCCCAAGGACAGAGGCAAAACTCCATTGAACACATGGAAGCAAAAGACAATAAAATACACAAAAATATATAACTGTGCAGCCATTGCATAAAACAGGTACATTCAACATATCCCCAGATAGCTCAGATCTGCGCGCACATTATTACTGAATGGTGCTCAGATCACACACATACAGTACAATTGCCATGGAGCCAAAGTATTTCCCATAGTCTTTCATTATACGAATGGGCTCCATGGCATAGCTATTTGGGGTATCACCGCTCAAACAGGGCAAGCACTGAATGACCCAGCTTTCGTGTCTTTGCAGGGGAAAATCAATTGTTTCAACATGGGGCCATAGTCTAAAGGCAGCAGGCGGGCAACCAGGCTCCTCCAATGCACAGTGGCGAGATGGGTCTCGTCACAGTCAGTATGTCTGTATGTATGTATATATGTATGCCAGTATGAATGTATGTATGTCTGTATGCCATTATGAATGTATGTCTGTGTGTATGTATGTATGTGTGTGTGTGTATGTATGTCGGTGTCTGAATGTATGTCAGTGTGTGTATGTATGTATGTGTCTGTATGTATGTTAGTATGTATCTGTCTGTCCTAGATGTATTTCTAAATTGGCTAGCTGTGAGTGTCTATTAACCTTATAACAACCCACTACAAAATATTTTGTTAAAGGAACGCTGTAGTGTCACAAATGCAAAAAATATATTACTGACACTATAGCTGTAAAAGCACATTTTAGGTCCACAGCTTCATTTTGCGTCTAATAAAGTTTTGAACTTTCCTTAATTTCAGCATGCGGGTTTCGTCAAGGCTGGTCCAGCCCCTGCTCCATTTCCTTGGCTGAGATCATCAAACTTGATGATCTCAGCCAATTCAATGCTTTCCTACAGGAGACTATTGCACATGCACACCAAAAAAGCTACGCTGTGTCAATCAGCACCTCCTCATAGAGATGCATTGAATCAATGCATCTCTATGTGGAACGTTCAGCATCTCCATGCAAAGGGTGGAGATTCTGAACGTCAGCAAATCAGTTTCCTATACCTAGGAATCATGAAAAGACGAATTGGGCATGCATGACTCGTCATGCATTAGCAACTGAAACACATCACTGACAATGGCAAAATGACTTCCATAACCCTAGCACTAGAGATGTTTGAGAATGAGAATCATCACTGCATCTGAGTCCTCCTTCCTCAACCACCCTACATAGTCGTCATGTCTAATTCTTTCTATCACACTCACCTTTATAAACAGGTACACCCCCACAGACAGTCACCCTCATACAAACACAGTAACCTACATACACACTCAGTCACCTCTGAAACACAACACAGTCTCGCCATAAACCCAAGGCAAACATCAAAACAACAAGCACCCCCCCATACACACAACACACTGCAAACAGTTCACACTCCAACATTTGCTCCCAGAAACAGATACACATTTCTGACAGAATGATGGATATACTCAGATATACACTCACAGATTCACAAGGTTACTAACTGCCAGACACACATTCAGGAAATTCACAAATACGCAATGCCAGACATGCACACACAGTGTGTACCAAATACACACTGCCAGGCACACTGTGATTGTGTGTTTGTATCTGTTAATGCGTGTGTGTCTATGTGTAATTGTGTATGCATGTATCAGTGTATGTGTCCAAAGAGGCAATATGACTGCAGACCTGCAGTGTAATGGAGAAATG
>OW240912.1:179531348-179552938 GCA_933207985.1 Pelobates cultripes
GACTGCATGGGCCACCCAATGGACCCCTTGAACGGCGGCCCCGGCAGCTGCGACCCCTGTAACCCCTAAATGTACGCCACTGGTTATGATGTCACAAACTCAAAACCAAATAAAAACATATGTATTGATGTTGAATGATCTTCTCACTGAGGACATTAGGTATATTATACCAAAAATATTTATTAGATGAGGGGGATGATTTGATTGCTGTTGACAAGAACTAATGATCAAGCATAATCTGAATTTGTGACTACCCTGTAACTTGTATTTGGTTAAACCCTGCTCAGTTTTCATACAAGTTTTTTCTCACTTGTGCCTTCATTTAGGAACCTGTACAATTTGCATATCACACTGATCCCACCCACAAGGGCTTGAGAGATACCAACATCACAGATGATCTGTACAGAATTAGTGAGTTGTAGCTGATCCTTCTCTAGGCGAGCACAGGGATTACCCCAATGGTTTCAACAGCCATGAATTTACTGGTATAGTCCTGCATTTTACGGTATTTAAGCAAAAATAGGTCACAGAACTGTGCTGCTTTTTGAAATTAGCAGTCAGATTTCAGAAAATGCAGGAGGAAACTGGGCACTAGACCATGCACTCTATGCCTGGTCTTCTTGAGAGGGCAGGCTCTCAGTCAGATTGGCCACCCTCCTGGTAGACGGGCCCAGGCCCGGACTTGCCATCGGGCACACCAGGCAAATGCCCGGTGGGCCGCGGTGGCCATGGGCCGAGGCCGGCAGGGGAGGTCCCAGGATCTCCCCTGTCGGTCTATGCAGGGCCGGCACTCTCCTAGCGCCGGCCACGCTGTTTGCCACGACGGGCCAGTGGGGAGATCAAAGCTCTCCCTCACCGGCCCAAATGCGGCCACCGGCGGGGGAGAGGGAGGAAGACAGCCGCCAGGAGAGGAGGACCCGGCGGAGCTTCAAGTTGTCATGGCAACGACCGGATCTCGCGAGAGTGAACTCTAGCCCCACAGGCTAGAGTTCACTCACCCACGAGGACCACCAGGGAACACTGCCTCCCAGTCCCAGGTACCAGCGTGCCGGTCCCCCCTCCCAGGCTAAAGGTAAGAAGGGAGGGGGGGATTTAAGGCCTGTTTTTTGTTTTTATTTACCCCCCAACACACACACAATCCATTCTAACATTTATACAGCACTCTCACACCCATCACACACAGCACTCTCACACACAGCACTCTCACACCCATCACACACAGCACTCTCACACACATAACTCTCACCCCTCACACACACACAGAACCCCCCCAACACACTGCACCACACACATACACAATACTTCCAAATATATATATATATATACATATATATATACACACACACACACACACACACACACTACACTCTTAACATACAAACTCTGGATCCCCTATACACACACTAGATTTCTTGTAAGCAAACACATACTACACCCCTAAACACACACTACATCACCTATATACACACACACACTATAGCCTGTATGCACACACTTGCTATATCCCCAATACACACATTCTCTACAGCCCATAGCTACCTTTGCATCACATTACACCACTTTACACCACAAACACAACAGAGTAACCAAATATGTCCATGTTACACACCAGTAAACTGTTCTAGGGCAGTCATGTCACAATCAATCATGAACTTCTACTAAAATTACCCTAAAATTATTTGTTTAGGCTATGCTACTAATTATCTTAAAGGAAGTTAGTTAAACATTTAGTTTTATTATTACTAATATGTTTGTATTTGGTTTAAACAGTAAGTAAACTTGTGTATCATCAGTACAGCAATGGTGTGTTCTACACCATGTGTTCTAATATATTCAGTAACATTTTATATACTACACACATGGATAGAATATATGCCTGGGGCACTTCACATGTGGTACATTATAAAGGAGTGTTTGAACCTATGTCATTTTGGTCATTATTAGGTATACATTGTATGTAACCTGGTTTTGAATGAATTGAATGTTAAAGAGATACTGTCATGGACAAAACTACTTTTGCTCTTATCTAAAGAGTATAGAATTACATCTATACTTTGTGCTAGCAAATGCTTAAATTGGAAGTAAAACCTATTGAAAATTAGGTATTTCTAACAAATGACAATTATTTGGCATGAAGTTTATGCCAAATTATTGTTTGACAGGGAGAGGAGAAGAGACCACAGGTATCTGCAGGATTTTAGAATAAGCAACAAGCAGTTTCACAAACCAAATGTAAAAATAAAGTTTAATATATTGTGTTAGGCAATATAGATTTACGTTTTTCCAGGATTCCAGGATTACTAGGTGTGTACATGATATCTACAGTTTGCCTAAATGAAGAAAACATGAAAGCTACAATTTGTGTCTACAAATGCCAGCTGAGATCTTGAAGAAGGTGAACATGACAGAAAACATTCCATTCAGAGCCCAACTAGGCAACTGCATGATGCTTTGTTAAGCGTAAAGCCTTGTAAGGACTAGGGTTGTAAGGTAAGGTCATAAGAGCCAGCCACCTTATGATAATCCTTAAACCACAGGTGGTCCTAAGTGTGTGGAGTAGTTTTGTTAAGAGAACTGTTGTAAATACCAATGTATTAATATTATTCCTATGCTGATCAGTCCAACTTGAGACAGTTATATGAGGACTCCTTATGAATAAAACAATGTGTATGGTTGCAATAAGTGTGATGGAGTTCCTGTACTCCGACTGAGTACTTCTGCCAAGTCAGCTTCCTAGCTGCAACAGGGAACTCGTCAAGCAGGCTGCAGCTCTCTCCTGACACATAGGTATCTTCCCCTTTGCCTTTCCCTCTCCAGCTCCTCTCCCAGGTAGGTATCCACACTTCTGTCTAAACTGTGATCAGCTACTGCCACTGATTGAAAATTACATTCCTGAATATTCTGTTTTTGCAAGTATTCATCCAATTGCTGTTTAAACATCTGCATAGACTCTGATAAAACCACCTCTTCAGGCAGAGAATTTCACATCCTTATAGTTTTAGCCCACCTCTGCACTTTTTCTAGAGCCCTAATATTCTTCTTTAGAACAGGTGACCACAGCATATTCAAGGTGTGGTTTTACCAGTGATTTCTAGAGGCACATTATATTTTCATCCTGAAAACGAATGCCCCTATTTATACATGACAATAACTTACTTGCCTTAGCAACTGCTGATTGATATTGGATGTTGTTGCTGATTGATATTGGATGTTGTTGCCTTCTTGAGCGATGTTATCCCTAATTCACTACCATTTAAGGTGTAAGTTGCTTGTGCATTCTTTAAAAAAAAAATTAAAAATTTTTTAATTCTTTATTTTTGTTGTGCTCAGTGGTGACATAGATAAGACAGTATACATGAGAAAAATTGCAATGAAGTAGACATGTTAGTGCAGAGTAAGTGTATACAATTTTTGGCACATTTGTTTTTTTTTAAACAAGAATAAACATGAAGATAATATTACATAGACACAGCTCAGCTTAAGAAGAAAGGTGTTGCATATTCTAAACAGGCTGTGTGCATAAGATAAAGAGTATACAATTATAGGGTAATCAAACAGGCTTGTCGTACCCCAACCGTAGGTTCCAGGCTATTCAAGATAAAAAGGTTATATGATGTAAGGCATTTAAAGAAGCATGCACAGTTTTCATAATAAAAAGACAGGCAAATTTACAAAGAGAGTATAAGAAAGAAAAAAGTAGAAAAAAAAGTAGAGTAACATTTCCATGCTGTGCTGCTTGTGCATTCTTTACCCCAAAGTGCATATCTTTGCATTTTTCTACACTAAATTTCATCTGCCATTTGAGTGCCCAGTTCCTGGATCTATCTAAATCCCTCTGCAGCGAAGTTATATCCTGCTCATATTGTAATATTTTACATAGTTTTCTGTCATCTGAAACATGACTTTCAATACCTACTTTAAGATCATTTATAAATATGTTAAAATGAAAAGGTCCCAGAACAGAACTCTGAGGGACACCACTTACCACTTTTGTCCAGCTTAAAAATTTACCATTAATGACAACACTTTGTACTCTACTTTTAAGCCAATGTTCTATCCAAGAACAAGAATTTTCATCTACACCAATTTCTTTTAGATTGGACACTAACCTATTGTGAGGAACCGTATCAAACGCCTTGGCAAAATCCAAGCAGATCACATCATCTGCAACACCCTGATCTACACTTCTATTTCTTTGTAGAATGCAACTAAGTCATAAAACCATGCTGATTATTACTAATAACAATGTTCTTCCCAATGAATTCCTGAATATTATCCCTTAATAAACACTTAAATACTTATCCAGCCACAGAGGTTAAGCCTAAATATCTATAATTTACAGGCAAACATTTTGAAACTTTTTTGGGTATAGGAACCACATCTGCCTCCAATCTCCTGGTACAATCATTAAAGAAAAGAATCCTGAAAGATTACAACCAGAAACTCACTTATTTTCACACCTAGCTCCATAAGTACTTGTGGGTGAATGCAGTCAGGCCTTGGAGCTTTGTGTACATTAACTTTGTTTAGTTGTTGCAGCAAATTGTGTTGAGTCCTCCAATCACAATTTTTCTGCTAGCTGTTTTACAGCAATCATTTGCATATATTTTGCCATAGGATCCTCAATATATACTGAGAAAGAAAATCTGGGTTTCTTTAGTGGCCCTTTAATCTCCCTATTCCTCCCCATACCTGCCTCCTAATCCCATTGTCTGTTACTTAATTTGGGATTTGCTTGCCACATAATATCCCTCTGCAGCATTTTACCTAACCTTCCTAACCCTGCCAGCCCGCCACATAATCTCAGTAACCAGTGCCATAGCCTGCCCACTAATCTTTGTCATCTTTCCATTCTTTTTCCTTCTCACTTCATAAACATTTTATGACCAGTGTCTCCTCTTTACCCCTTCACCATTAATGTGTAGGTTCTATTAATCCCTTACCCCACTCTTTACAAAAATTGTAACACTCTCCAATTCCGGTACACTGCCTATATAGTTCATTTTGAGGTCGCCCTACAGGAACACTCAGCCACCACCAATCAGAGTGACAGTGGGTTGGAATCAGCCATCAGAGTCTTGAGAAAAAGCTGAGCGAAAACCAGATTAAGACAGTATATATATGAGAATTCTAACTTTCCTAGCAATGTAAAAACATTTTTTAGCTGTGGTTGGTGGTGGTAGTACGTGATCATAATAAAGAAATATGAATATGGGGGGGAAAAACAGTATGTGATTGCACCCTCTATGTACCCCCTGCTGCTTCTCACACAGGGTAAGTCGCAACCCCCCACCCCCGATTTGTATGTTACTAATTACGTTTTAAGATGGACGGAGGTGCAGTAAGGTGGCAAAGGAAAAGTGAGACCTTTCTGAGAAGTTGATTGAATATAATTAATGGCCATGAAGTGTAGAGTGTGGGGAAAATAAGAAAGGCTTTTAGAGTCAAATTAATCGCAAGGAGGCCAGAGGAGCAAATCATTAAACTTGTCGACTAGCTTCACTGATTAAAATATCAGTGTGAACTATAAACACTCATTAAACATTCTATAGAATGTAAGCTCGATTGAGCAGGGTCCTCTTCAACCTATTGTTCCTGTAAGTTTATTTGTAATTGTCCTATTTATAGTTAAATCCCCTTTCATAATATTGTAAAGCGCTCTGGAATCTGTTGGCGCTATATAAATGGCAATAATAATAATAATAATAATAACAGCAATATTTAGTGAACTGAAAAACAAATTGCAGCTGATTTGGAATAAATCTACAACTCGGCTACTCTGTTAGTCTTAATTTTGCAATTTGGGCTGCAATCCTCTCCAATTTGGTATTTAGTGAGTAAATCCTATATTAAGTGTCATACTACAGATACCAGCTGAGGAAAGATAGAAGAGCAACATGCAGCTATCTTTATTCTATAAATCTTTCAAGCCTGACATTCAGACCTGTGCTGAGGTGGGGGCCCACTCTGCTGATTAACCCAGAAAACAGACAGCCTCAGCACACTACAAGGAGAGAAAGAGATGCACTGGCATTCATCCTGGCAGGGAGGAGAGACAGCAGTAGGAAGAGAGCGTAGCTGTATGCCATTAGTGAAGGCGGCTTGCACAGTCTGGGGCCTTGAGGCTGCCTAAATCGCCTTAGGGCAGGCTGACATGTTGGGTCTTTGTTCTATGGCCAAGTGCGCGACACAGCTTGCCTTTTATGCCGCCGGCTGTGAGGCCCCTCTGCTCAGTCTGCCCTGGGGGAGAGAACCCAGCCTCCTGTCTGCAGCTCCGCTGGTTGCAGAGCTGCAGACTGAGGTGTCTCGTGATCGCCAGCAAACCCGATTGTTGCCGCGGGTTACCACGACCACGCTCTGACTGGAGATTGCAAGACTTACCACGTGCTCTGCAGCTCTGCATCCGGTGGAGCTGCAGACCAGATACGGAGCCCACTGGACCACCAGGTATTGAGCCAGTCCACAGGATCACCAGGGAATCAATTTACTAATAAAAAAGTATACCCTGTCACAGCCCCAACCACTCTGTACCCTGTCACAGCCTCCCACCACCTCCTATCCTGTCACAGCCCCCCATCACCTCATACCATGCCACAACCCCACTACCCCTCTACCCTGTCACAGCTCCCCCCTATCCTGTCATAGCTCCCCATAAAGCCCCCCTACCCTATCACAACCCCTCCACCCACTCTACCTTGTCACTGCTCCCCAACTACCCCTACCTTGTCACAGCCCACACCCTGTCACAGCCCCCACAGCTCCCTAACCTGTTACAGTCCCCCAACACCCCTGACCCTGTCACAGTCCCCTTACCCCCTACCTTGTCACAACCCTCCACCACATCATACCCTTTCACATCCCCCTTACCCTGTTACAGCTCCCCTATCCTGTAACAGTCCCCTCTACACTGTCACATCCTCCCCCTACCCTGTCACAGCTCCCCCACTACCCCTACCCTGTCACAGCCCCCCACCTGTCACAGCCCCCTTACCCTCTACCTTGCCACAACCACCCTACAATGTTACAGCCCCCAACCCTCTCACAGACCACCCTACCTTCGCACAGCCCCTACCTTCTCTCAACCCCCTGCCCTGTCACAGACCCCAACCCTCTCACAGCCCCTCCTTCCCGCTCACAGCCCCCCTTTCACAGTCCTCTTACCTGCCATAGCCCCCCACACCATCACCGCCCCCTACCCTATCACATTACCCCTTACCCTCTCACACTATCACCCCCACCTGCACCGTATCATCCCCACACATACTGTCACCCCCACATGCACACAACTTCACTCCTACCCACACACACTGTCACCCCCTACACATACACTATCACAACTCCCAAACACTTTTAGCCCCCACACACTGTCACACCCCTTCTAATCCTGTCACTCTCAACCACTCCAACCATACCAAACTCACCTTGCTTTGCCATACTTACCCTATCACATTAAGACCCCCAATCCTGTCAGACTCACCTTCTCTTGCACTGTCACACTCACCCCCCCAACCCTGTGACACTCATCCTCTATCAGTCTGTCCCACTCACACCCTTCATCCTGCCACACTCACCCTACCACATAAAGCCTTCCATTCCTGTCCTCCAACTATGCCACACTCACCCCAAACTCTGTCACACACAGGTAGACAATGCCAGACACACTCAGAAATACACACAATGGCACTTATGTATACACGACTGCAAGGCTATGTAACCATACCCCACAGTCATGTATAAATGATTAGCATAATTGCTAATTAAATTTGTTTATTGAAAATTAATTTAGTTTGCCATAATGCCATAACTACAGCCAGAGAGCTCACAACGCTGCGGCACAGGAAGCCGCGACACTGCAAGCCTCTGAACAATGAACACAGAGACTAGCTCTGTTTTCAGCTCTGCAAGCTTATACTTCAATACAACTACAGCACCTTATAGACACAATGCAACCCTTATTTTTTTAAATTTTTTTTTTTACTTTTGGTATTAGTGGGGGCCTCATGTTTGAGTTTCGCCTAAGACCTCACAAAGTCTAGAGCCGCCACTGACTCCCAGGTCCTTAATTTCCCCTCACAAACATTGAGTATGCAAGGGGATATTTTGAGTCATGTGTAAGTATTGGTGTGTACGTGTCTCAGCGCAGTATGTTGACTGCAAGAGGTTAAACCCTCTACCACAGCGGGTACATGACATTCAGCCTTTACTATTAGCAGTTTTTATGTTTCGTACACAAAGAAAAGGAAACAGGTTGTGTGTGTTTGGATGTTTAAGGGATGAGAGCTGCTGGTCTGGATAAATATTGCAATCTGAGAAACATGTGCTGTATACACTGTTCATATGGATGTCTTGGCAGGCACCCTGCAAAGTGTCTGATCTGTCTGGGTATCCTAAACATGCGCTACAGTGATTAGCATGACAGAGAATTAACTCTGGATGTATATTATTATTTTCGTACATTGTGTATTGTCTTAATAATGCTTTTGAAGTCCTATTGAAGCCCGAAGATGTTTTTATTTTGAGGGAAATTCTCAAACGAAAACATGGTTTAAAAAAATTACATAAAGTAGTTGATTTGTGAATTAGTCTGTCAGATGAAGTGCTAGAGGTTTAAAGTAAAATAAATTAATCAGAAGAGCTTATTCTGACCTGAACAAAGAAGGCCCCCAGTAGTATTTGGATAAAATGAATTTGCACAACTCAATGTTATTTAAGTTGGACAAAATGTAGAATAAATTCAGCTGGTTATAAAAATCATTAAATTCATTTTCTAAAAATCTGTAAAATATCATCCTTTGCATATGGCTTTTGCTAACTTAGTATCCTCTGATGTAAAGTTTCTCCTATCCTACATTGCATATTGGTTGTCACTTTAACAACCATGGAAGGATGAATGCTGCGTTAACCCTGCTGGAAACAAAACCTTCATCCTTGAGGTTTGAACAGATGCTATATTTAAAAAAACAAAAACAGTCTCTTTGCAGAGATAGTGAGTGATACTCTATAGTGCCTAGACAAAAAAGCAGCTCAAACACATAAAGTGGAATACCCTTATTTGCACAATCAGTTCACAATGTTAAAAGATATGGTATACATTATAGACCAATTAGGGGAACGCTGTATAAATCTAAAGTGATAGAGGGGCTCACTTACCCCATCAATTTTCTGTATTAACACACTTAAGGATACACACTTGAAAATGCATCTAAAAGAAAAACAAAAATACATAGTGCAGATGGACTTATATACTAATAGGTGAGGAAAGTGGAATAACTAGAACCACTCACATGGTCTGGAGCCTATATGGTATTGGCTCTGTAACATAGGCCTTAATGCTCTTTGGGTAGCAACACACCCCTTTCATCGATGGTATTCCTCCAAAGAAACAGGAGAGAAGGGAAATAAACCAGATGAGTAGTATTGTGCAAAATTGTGGTATATATACTTGTGGTAAGTATTGTGCTCACCTTATAAAGAGCCTTAAGTTCCTGTCTCTGAGGGTGTTCAGCAGTGTGCCAATTTCTGGGATGGCAATTCCCACAAAGAATTCCTGGAGGCTTCAAGGACTTAAATGGTATAAAAAGTAAATTTATTGCTTCCAAATTAAAACACAATATTGTGGGTTTTAAATAAAAAAATCAAAAAAATTGAAATGTAATTTAGAAAGTCCAAATAAAAGTCCAAAGTCAGCCAAAATGCGTTTCACTCATCTGTGAGCTTCCCTAACTACTTATGTCACTAGTTGAAGGTACATTATAACCTAATATATTTATTTGAAGTGACTGAACACTGATAAATCACGTATGTGTATTCACTATTAAATGCCTGTTTAAGAGTTAGGGTCTCCAAACTCAAGGAATATTGGTTGCGATATAGGTATAATTGGCTCCCACTCATGTATATCTACAAGACTTTGCTCATTATTCTTGGAAAGCATTCCATTTCTGGAGCTGTGTGCATACTGAATAGAACAAGGACTTAGCTAAGGAGCTGAAATATATATTATTAGAGTTATTCACTAAAGTCCAAATGGCTCTGTACCTAATGGAGCAAAACCCTATGGTTCTGTATAGGGCACTCAGATGTCACATCAAAACACAAAGATTGTTCATAGTATTTAACAATGTCCAGATTTTGCAAAACAGGCTTAAAATTACCATGGATTGGATCCAGATTTGAGCCTGACTGAATGGCTGACATCCAGATCCGAATGTTATGATCCAGACCCATATTTTTTAAAAGTTAAACTATTTGTCTGCTGGCACACTAGCTATCTGCCCTAGCTACCAGTGAGAACATTGTACTGAATATTATTATTCGCTTACATAAAGCAAGAGAACTATAATTTGAGAATGAGCATCCTTCCTTTTGTTTAAATTTTGTGGTTTGTAAATGTCCAGATACATATACTTTATATAGGATTAAGTTCTACAGGTTCTTTCGCAAAGAAAAGGTAGGATTTGAGGCAGCGAGGAAATTTTGTTTGAAAATTAGTAAATATATATTATTTTGTAACTGTTTAAAAGTAGTAAAAATATGCATATTTAAACCTAGATCTTCCCTTTAAAAGAACACTTTAACCCCTTAAGGACCAAACTCCTGGAATAAAAGGGAATCATGACATGTCACATATGTCATGTGTCCTTAAGGGGTTAAATTCATATTTTTCCCTAGCCAGACTATGCGTTGGGGGACTGGTACAGTTAACCAGGAGGCCGCATAGAGGCAGGTACAGGGGGCAAAGAGGCAGCAGACTAGCAAGAGGAAGTAGTGAGACAGCACAGTAATTATCTCTAAAAACCAAAGAAAAAAGCTACTTGCGCAGTATCCCAAATCCCTATGCACATTTAAATAACTGGATACTAAAAAAATCCTCCAGTCTTCAAAATGTGCATAATGTGCAAAATGTGCATAGGGATTTGGGATAGTACGCAAGTAACTTTTTTCTTTGGTTTTTATTGTATGTATCACTGCCAGCAATCTTTCTGCCTCTCTCGCCTCAGATCAAAGTGAGGGAAGTGAGGCAGAATACAATGTCACATCCCATGATACAAATCATTGGCTGTGACATTGTAACAGTAAGCGCAGTAACAGGCTATCACCGCGATCACATAACTCTGATTGCAACAGATAGGCTGCTGAGGAATGCCTGAGTTGCACGGTGATCCCAAGAATCAGATTTGGGGAGATGAATAAAACTCTGAAGGCACAGACATTAGGACTTGTCGTTATGCCCTAACGTCGTTAAAGCCCATGCCATTCAGGACATAATAACACATCCTAAGGGTGGCAATGGGCTAACTTGCAGTGTAAACATTGCTGTTCCTGCAGAATGGCAATGTTTTCAGCTGCAGTGTTAACCCCTTAAAGACTGAGCAAAATGTACATGTTGTGATCAAAACAAAACGTAAAAAAAAACTGGAATTTGCACTATATGTCTGTTCAACCGTAATTCACCTCTTTCATATTATGTGCACCCACACTTATTATATATCATTTTATTCAGGGGAAACAGGGCTTTCATACCTAAATATTTTATGTTAAATGGAAGATAATTTAATATGAATCAAATATAAAAAAATGGGAGAAAATAAAACATTTTAAAAATGTTTTAGTTCTACGTGACATTCTAACTGTGAATGTCATAATACGGTTTGCTTTTACTGCAATAAAATACACATATTTGTATTCATCGCTGTCTCACATGTAAAACAGTACCCTCTATGTACAGGTTTTATGGTGTTTTGGGAAGTTACAGGGTCAAATACAGCATGTTACATTTTTCATTTTTTTCCCATTGAAATTCGCCAGATTGGTTACGTTGCCTTTGAGACCGTATGGTAGCCCAGGAATGAGAATTACCCCCATGATGGCATACCATTTGCAAAAGTAGAATTTTTTTTAACGTATTTACATATTTGTTTATTTTATATATAAATATAGATATATAATGATAATTATATATATATATATGTTTAGTCAATATCATTGTATATTGTCATTAATAATTATATATATTAATATTAAAATACACTTAGACAGTGTATGTATATGTGTATATATGTGTATATGTGTATATATATATATATATATATATATATATATATATACTTAGATTATATATATAATAAATATATATATATGTTCTAAGTACATATTATTTAATTTTACACTGTTTTAACAATTTTTTTTTCAGACAGCAGGGGGAGTACCTGTCATTACAGGCACTCCCTCTGCTGGCAATGCCTTGGACGGCTATGCTGTCCATGGGATCGCGAGGTCCTCGTAAGGACCTCGTGATCACATGGCCCAGAGGGGCCAGAGAGGAAGGAGGGGGACTCCCTGGGCTTCCAGATGAGTCCCCATACTGCGATCACCGGCGTGGGATCGCCGGCGACCAGGTAAGTACATAAGATCACGGGGACGTTCTATGCCGCCCTGTGCCACTTCCTTAAAGACGGCATAGAACGCCCTGCAGTCTTAAGGGGTTAAAAAAACAGGGGCTTGTCACCCAGTCCACTTCATTGAATACAGTCCATTTAATTAAATACCATTGCTCTAAAGAGCTTGTTTTATAGACTGTAAGCTCTTTGAGCAGGGTCCTCAACTACCTATTGTTTCTGTTATTATTTGTTTTTGTCTCATTTGGTAAATTCCCCTTTTATTGTAAAGTGCTGCGGAATAAGCTGGCGATATATAAATACCAATAATAATAGATAATAATAGGATTTTATAGAGATTTTTTGGAAATGTCTGATTTATTTAAAAAAACAAACAAAAAAACCCCCACTATATTAAATGATGTTCTATGTAATATTGTTAATCCACATACAATTCTGGTTGCTATTTAATAGTCAATACCTTTTTGGAAACTGTGTCATATGGTTTTTCCTTTATTTTCATGAATGGCATAACGGGATATGTATAAGGATAAAATGTATAGACATTCTAGTCCACAATGCTATATAATAATGCATGTTGTATTCTTTTTTTCAGCCTAGAATATTCCTAAAATGCATACACAAGAACAATAATTACACAAACTGCAATATAGTAATCAGAAATAACTAATACAATACAAAAATCACAATAATGACATTATACTTATGTACTAGCACACAATGTGCACAAAAGAAAAAGGCACATATTTACTAAAAGTCACACAGTAAACATTCTATATAAGGATAAAATAATAACTTTACTCACTCACTAAAGAAGATAATGACCAATAGACACAGGGCCGGTGCAAAGAATTTTGGGTACATAGGCGAAGATGCATTTTTCCTCCCCCCCAAAAAAACATATTCGCCCATGTGCCTCTTAACCTCCCTTTTGTGTTTCTTATCCCGTCTTTTAAATATCTGACTCCCTTTAGTGTATTTTATCTCCTATTTTTGCCTTTGTGTGTCTCCTATCTCTCCTCTTTGTGTCTTTTATTCTTCCCAGCTCCTTTGTGTGTCTCTTTCCTTCTCAAGCCCAGCTGTGTGTTTCTTTTACATCCAGCCCCTCTCCCTGTCCCTTAATGGTCCCCTCCCTTCTCTGACCCTTACTGTTCCTCTCCCTTCTCTCCTCCTTTCCCTGTTCCTCAGTGTTCCTTTCCCTTCCCCCCTCCTTTCCCTGTCCCTTAGTGTTCCTCTCCCCACCCCCCTCTGTTCCCAGTCGCTTAGTGTTCCTCTCCCCCCTCCCTCCTTTTCCTGTACCTTAGGGTATCTCTCCCCTCT
Source organism: Pelobates cultripes (assembly GCA_933207985.1). Lineage (NCBI taxonomy): Eukaryota > Metazoa > Chordata > Amphibia > Anura > Pelobatidae > Pelobates > Pelobates cultripes. The sequence continues at coordinate 179,545,067 of OW240912.1, forward strand.
TCTCCATGTCCCTTGGTGCGCCACCCACCCCCATAGTGGTCCCCTCCCCTTCCTGGTGTGCCTCCTACCTTTCTTGTAGCGTGGCTGAGCGGAGCGAATCCTGGTACAGTGAGCTTTTCCTGTCAGTCCTGCCAGGTACAGGAAACAGAAGTTTCTGTACCACGGTACACTCCGCTTGGCCACGCTACAGTCAGGGGTGTATAAACACTGACAGTCACACACGCTCAATGACAAACACACAGACATCTCTGACAGCCAGACTCACTTATCTGACACACTCATTCATTGACAGACACTCACATGCACACTGACAGACACACAAACACTGACAGACTCATTGACAAACACACACCGACACACACACACACACACACACACACAAACTCACAGACACTGACAGACACATGTACTCACATGCACACACGCACATACTGACAGACACTCACTCACACACACACACTGACAGAACCACACACACACACACATATTCACATACACACACACACACAGACAGACACACACACACACACACACACACACACACACACACACACACACACACACACACACACACACACACACACACACACTGACAGACACACTCACACACACTGACAGACACACTCACTCACATACTGACAGACACACATACACACACACACTGACTGACAGACAGACAGACACTCACACACACACACACTGACAGACACTCACACACACACACTGACAGACACACATACACATACACACACACTGACAGACACACTCACTCACACACTGACAGACACACTCACACACTGACAGACACACATACACACACTGACTGACAGACACACTCACTCACATGCACACACACACACACTGACTGACAGACACACTCACTCACATGCACACACACACTAACAGTAATTAATCATCTAAATTAAATTAAAATTTCCCACCCAGCCTCCCTACCTGGAGAGCTGGCGTGGGTCTCTCATTGGTGGTCCAGTGGGGCTGCTGGGAGGCGTGCGGCTGAATTGGATGCCGAGTTGGCGAGGGAGCTCTGATCTCTCTGATCTGCTCCCTCGCAGGCTGTTTGCTGATGCCGCGGGAGCCGGAATATGACGTCATCAGTAAACAGCCTGCGAGGGAGCACATCAGAGAGATCAACTCGGCATCCAGTTCAGCCGCACACCGCGCCGGGGATCCAGGAGGTGTCCTGGCAGGAGGGAGCACTTCCCTCCTGCCGGTCACTGGAATTTTGCGCCCCCTGAGCCGGTGCGCCCTAAGGCGGCCGCCTGTGCCGCCTTATGGACGCGCCGGCCCTGAATAGACAATGATCTTAGTAGGTTAAGTCTAGGATTCTTCTCTCCCCTGGCTTGGGGCGGGGGAGTAGGGGGTTATCTAGCATGTAATGCCCTTTTCCTACAGCAATTTTTACTGAAATATGAATGTAAGTTTAAATTAAATTAAGGACATTTTGGAACTAATAGAATGTATTTTAATTGGCAATGTGTTTTTGTGGTTGATGAAATAAATTTTGTAGGAACCATGCAGTTTATGCTAAAAAAACAAAACTAGTTCAGTTCAACCTTTTCAAGAACCTACATTTATTAAGCCAGAAAAAGAAATACTCCCACTTCCCAACATAAATTTTTATATATCACCAGTTGTGCCTCACACAGGGGAAGGATTCTTCCCAAATCCAACAGCAATTATTTTATTCCCACAGATAAACATTGCCTGGCTGTCTGTAATGTAATTAGTATTGCAGTCAAAGAATGATTACAATCACACAGGGCCCTAGGTAGATTACCAGTTTGGGGCCCTGCTTTCATCCTTCATATAAGAATGGTTAAAGGACCACTATAGTGCCAGGAAAACATACTAGTTTTCCTGGCACTATAGTGCCCTGTGGGTGCCCCCACCCTCAGGGTCCCCCTCCCGCCGAGCTGGATGGAGAGGAAAGGGTTAAAACTTACCTTTTTTCCAGCGCCAGGCAGGGAGCTCTCCTCCTCCTCTCCTCCTCTTCGGCTGAATGCGCACGCACGGCAGGAGCTGCATGCGCATTCAGCCAGTCTCATAGGAAAGCATTCATAATGCTTTCCTATGGACGCTGGCGTCTTCTCACTGTGAAAATCACAGTGAGAAGCACTCAAACGCCTCTAGCGGCTGTCAATGAAACAGCCACTAGAGGCTTTAGAGGCTGGATTAACCCATTTATAAACATAGCAGTTTCTCTGAAACTGCTATGTTTATAGAAGAAAGGGTTAATCCTAGCTGGACCAGGCACCCAGACCACTTCATTAAGCTGAAGTGGTCTGGGTGCCAAGAGTGGTCCTTTAATGTGCCAAGCAAATTCATGGTTCTGTGGCCCCCGTCTTCCCCAGGGTCCCTAGGCAGCTACCTTGAGTCACTTTATGATTAATTCCCCTCTGATTGCATGGTTTGCCTATTAGGCACAATAAGACTGTCCCAGTGGACTGGCGGGCTGATGGTCTAAAGCTTGATATCTTGTTATGAGTATTCACTCAATTGGCCTACACTCACTTCTTGCTGTAGTAATTAAGCTTTACAAACTATAGGGAAAATAAATCCATTTTGTTTGTTATAATCCAACAAAACATAATTTTGAAAGTAAATTTCTTATCTTAACTACCCTCACAGCAAATACATAAATTCTAGATTTTCATATCAAGTAAACTCCAAATCAACTCCTTTATCTTAAATTTGTGAGGTTAGCTTATCATTGTTTATGCTAAGTGCAAAGATACACACATACAGAGTTCTTTACTAAACTACCAAATGTAGTAAACTTAAATCTAATTGGCAAAAATAGGCAAAAACAGATTTGGAAGACACCCTCTATCCATCTTTTATATGCGCAGTCCCTCATAGGCATACACTTTCTCTCCCTCCCTTGCACACACATTGACCCTTAAAGGGTCACTCTAGTCCCCGAAATCACTTTAGCTTGCTGAAAAGTGTTATATGTGAAGAGTGTGTCTTTTTTGCAAAAAGTGCAGGTTTCAGTAGTAATTAACACTTTTATTAATTAACCTGGTTACACCCCACTCGTTGTCAATCAAACAACCAATCCTGTTACTTCCTGGTTTGGTTAACTTAGCTGCACTGAACTCAAGAGGCAGCAATTTCCCAGAGCAGCTGCCTTGTAAAGACTTCTCATTGAACTGCACTGGGAAGTCTGTGATTGAACAGCCACAGAAAGTCTGGGTTGGGTTAGACGGTGAGGACTTTCATGTTGTTTTCAGATATGACTCCAATGAAAAAAATGCATAATTAAATACATGCAAGTTTTAATTTGGGGTATATCTACTAAACATTGATTTTTATTAATTCTGTATCTGTACAGTGGAGTTTCCCTTTAAGCACAAACACTGTCAGGGTTATTATCCAAAGTGAGACTTCAAAGTGAAATTTAAATTTAAGGCCGAAGTAGAAGCATAGTTGAATTAGAGAACTGTCCCAGTATGTCTATTTTGATCTTACAGTTGAAATTCAATTTGAATTCACTTTGAATACTCACTTTAGTAAATAACCCTGAGTCCCTCTTTTCTTTACTCACACTTTCTTTTTACACAGGCACACATTCTCTCTCCCATACTCTCCCAGAAAAACATAATCTAAAATTTATTTATAAAATACCGATTTAGAAAATGAGGAATAAATATAAGTATTTTTACTGTAGTGACCAAAACCATAAAACGTTAACAGGATGATGGTATTGAAGTCTACATGTGCCAGGTGCATTTACATGTCAGAAAAGGATTTTCAAATTTGCAATGTCCTTTCTATGAAAATGAGCATATCAGAAAAAATATATATTGCTCATCTTCCCATGCTTTCATGTTCAAAATCAAATTTTCTATGAATGAATGATCAAGGGATGCGCTAAGCACCAAAACAACTTGACAGGTGCATAGTCGCTATACGGGCAGGGGAGGGATACATGAACCTAAACCCAACCCCCCAATAAGACACAGACACTCATGTGTATGGTGCAAAATTGTCAACAGCTTTAATGATAATAAAAATAATAATAACTTATGATTTACAATTATATAAAGTTCATTACCTGCCACACCCCCAACATTATATAATCTCTCCCATATTTAAATCAAGGCAATGACCCACAACATAACACATTTCACAACATATAACAACCATATAAATATAACATGTAAAATGCCAACATTCATCAATTTCACTGGGTAGGGGTATACCCAGATACTCCTACACCACTGAGGTTCTGAGCCACCAACAGACTCAAAACTTACCAAACCATGTACGAACAGTGTACACTTTTAACCAATCAACTAACTCCCCTTACTCCTATATTAACTAAGGCCCATTTTTCCTTCAGTTCCTTACCCCACGCCACAAGCTCAGACCTTGAAACCTTAAGCCGTCTGAGCTCCGCCACCCTGAAGAAACAACGCCCTGGCCAAGCCTTCCTGCAATCCTAAATTAAATAGGTCCCACCCCACATCTGAGAGATGGACCACGTCAGAAGAGAAATAGCCCGCTAACACGTCTTCCAGCTCCCCCCACCTGCCTTTGCTCGGCAGCGACCAACCGCTGCTGGATCCCGAGCGTGCCGCCAACGGAGCTGGGGAACTATTTCTGACCAAACCAGCTGCACCCCAGGGACTCTCGCCCTAATGCGGTTAATATCCTGCTTCATCCGCTTAACCAAGAGACGCTGCGGGATAAGCCCGAGGTCATTACCACCTGAGTGTAAGACCAGCAGATCCGGCCTCTTACCCCCCGCCATAATCCTGAACACTTCACTGCAAACCTCCTGCTACCCGTACCCCCTGTAGCCAAATCAGAGCAACATCATCCGGTCCTCAGGAAAGCCCAGCTGCTGACCCCGAAAATGAGCTGCAGCTCTCCTTCTGGCCCAGAATATGAAGGAATGGCCCACGATCCAAGCCACTTCACCTATGGGATCAAGAGAAACATGTCAGCCTAGGCACAGCGCCCCCAGCTGACCCCCCCCAGCGAGCCCTCACACCAATTTGTCAAGGTGAACTTAAGGCCGGAACCGAACCGATTCCCACCGACAAATCTTTTTCACGAGCTCGTCCCCCAAGCCCAACCTTGTTGCCTCCGTCGCAGTCTTTATCCTGAATGAGTGTGTCCTGAACTGGCTTGGCTGGAGGCCCAGCCTGCTGAGCCCCATCCGAAAGACCCTGAGAAACTAAAAATGGGAGAGTGAGGACCTATCAACATGCACTAAGAATGAGCCGCCAGTCGTCGGATGCCGAGACAAGTATCTAGAAGTAGTAGCCACCGGGCACAAGGGGGATCCTGGAAAAGCCTGTAGCACCACATCAACACCTTTTCCCCTGACATCGGTCTTAGACCGGGCCAGATAGATCACCACTTGCACGGTCTCCAGCCGAACGTCCGTGAGCAGTATCCCCCATTAACTCTCCCTGTTAGCGCTGACCAACTCCCTGATCTGGAAAGCACCGAAGAAGGCCAGCAAGAAAGCCACTTCAAATAACTCAGCTTTGTAACCATTAAAGCAGATGTCCCGGAGGGAAAGCACCAACTTCTCAAGGAGTGCAATGGTCTCCTGGCATCCCGGGTCGCGTTCCCTTTCACGAAGACCTTGAGCGCTTGTCTTATTACAAAGTGCTGAGTAAAATCTACCCACCCCCGCAGCTTAAAGCGAAATGCCAGTGCAGCCATGTGCCTATCCACCACCGCCAGGGAGGAGCCCCTGCTAAGCAGTCGGAACGTGTACCAAAGCAACGCATCCAGCCCAGCGCCACCTGCCACGACCCTATCCAAACCCTCCAGCGACCATTCCCATGCATCCCAAACCTTACAATATGCCGCCCAGGTAACCGTGGCCAATGATGCCCTCAACAGTCCCCCAAGCAGGACGTCTCGAGCTGCCACATCTCAGCCGGGCAGTCTTCCCCGGCCTCCTGCATCCCAGGTGCCTCCTTCCGAAACGAGACAGAGCATCAGCCACCACATTCAAATAGTGTATTTTCTTGTTGTAGATTTTATTATGCTGTCTGCCCCTTAAAGTGATATATACGTTATTCCAATAGGGGTAAGAATTTGATATTTAGCGCTCCACTGAGTGATCTTTTGGTGGTAGTACGATCCACTAAGTTCACTTTTTTCTTTCACATTGTGTTTGTGTAGGATTGGGATACCTGCATGCGTGTTTGAGCTGCTGTTCTATTTATATATTATTGTTAAGCGCCTAATTGCACAGAGCACCTTTTTCTTGTACCACATTCAAATACCCTGGTACGTGTCGCGTGCAGAACACCACATTGACATGCAGAGCAAAACAAACTTCCGCAACAGGCGCACCACTGGCACAGAAGAGGCCGACATATTATTAATCGCATGCATCACCGCCTTATTATCCATGTAGAACACAACCTTTCTATCGCTCAGGAGTGCACCCCAAAGTTACAAGGTCGACCACCAACAGGAACAGTTCCAGGAAAGCCAGATTCCGCACCAGTGGGCTACCCAGCCAACTGCCCCCCAAAAGTACACCCCAAATCCCACGCTGCCTGAGGCGTCCGTATACCGCTCCAACTCAGTTCCTGATACCGCCTCCCACCGAAAGAACACCGTGCCATTGAACGTGTCCCAAACTTCCATGTCAGCCCTCGTGGACGAAGACACCCGCATGAAGTGGTGCGGCAGTCGCACCCCTGCTGTAGCCCTAGAAAGGCTCCGACTGAACATCCGCCCCATGGGAACAACATGACAAGCGAAGTTGAGCTTACCGATAAGCGATTGCAGCTCCTTCAATATGACCTTCCACGACTACCAGACCACTGTCACTGCCTCCCGCAGCCACACGAGTTTTGCCATGAGAAGATGGCACTTCCCCTGCTGTGAGTCAATTTCCAGCCCGAGGAAACTTAAACACGGGGACGGGCCCTCCGTTTTGTTTGCTGCCAGCGGCACTCCAAATGTGCTAGCCACCCACTTGATTGTCCTCAGTAAGTAGCGGCAAGTTGGGGAATCTGCCGGGCCCACACACAAGAAGTCATCCAGTTAGTGTGCCACCACCCTCTGGGGCTACGACTACGGATGCGCCTGTGATAAGGCCTGCGCTGCGCACCCCACCGGGGAGTAACCCGACCGCCCCCCAGAGGAGCTACTAGTCTCCAATGCCAACTCAGAGATGTAGCCACAACCCCTGGATGCACTGCTTCCTGAATCCGATGAGCTGTCATCCCCTCCAGCCAAATGATTCCCTCCCTGCACCCATTTGGGTCTAGGGGACCTATTACTCCAAGACCTATGCCTGGCCGAGCGCAACCGCCGCCGTCCCCCAGGTCACGTCCCTCGTGCTCCGTCCCTCATGCCCCATGAGGCACAACCCCTGTGGTCCGCCTGCCCGCTGCGGCCGGCTGAAACATCCAAGGTGCGAACCCGGTAGCCGACCTGCTCCCTTGACAACTGCACCACGCCACCCAAAGCCCTGGCAACCCACTCCCACTAAAGCCATCGCACTCGGCGGCGCGCCTGCCCCACGGCACCATCACCAACGTCCCGTTGATTGCGAGCCGGTGATGTTGACTGGGTGGGGACACTCTTTGAACCAGGGCAGCCACTCCCGCACCCGAGAATGCTAGAGACCCGCCAAGGGCCCCAGGGGGCTCTGCCGCCTGTCTGCGCTCTCTCCTGGATGCGCCCCCCTTCCGCAAGAGGCCTGCCGTGCAACCCCTGGTGGACATCCTCAAGGACCCCCTGCCACTGGCTGCCAGGTGCCCCTGCCCAGGGTTAGTGCCTGCGAACCAGAGGGGAGGTGAAGGGGGGGAGAGGAGAGGTGAAGAAGGGGGAAGAGGAGAGGTGAAGATGGGGAGAGTAGGTGAA
>OW240912.1:179553038-179582381 GCA_933207985.1 Pelobates cultripes
TACATCCCCATCTTTACTTACTCCCCCCTCCACTTACTCCCCTCCTTCACTTACTTCTCCCCCCTTCACTTACGTCTCCCCCCCTCCCCCCTCCACTTACTTCTCCCCCCTTCCCCACTTACTCCCCTCACCTCTCTCCTGCCCTCCCCTGTAGTGTGGCCGAGCTGCTTGCTGGTCCGCGGTGCCGGCCGGACTAATAGGAAGGTGCACACTGAGTGAGCTGGGTTCGGGGGGCAATTGCCTCCCTGCCCCCCGAACCCAGCCTGCCCCTGACACACGTCATAGGAAATTGCCACGCCGCAATGTTGTAGGTGGCATGAATTGAATGGACTTGACAGATGTGGGAGGAGAAAGAGGATAAAATTCATCTGGTCTCCATACTGGGAGGGGCGGAAAGCCCAGAGAACCGGACCAAAAATGGTAAGGGGCGTTAGTTTGACGTAACAAGCGCACCTGAGCCACAGCTTGTTAATTTTGATAGGAATATAAACGGAATTTGTACATTGTTTTTACACATGCACCTGAGGAAGACCTTGTGATTGTGCAATACTTTTAGTTGTTAATAAAATTATTTTTCCTATAACTGGTTCCTGAGTACCTGTACAAGAAAGCTGCAGTATCTGGTGGGACCTGACTTCAGTTATACCTCCTCATTATTTAGAAAAATGATCAGAGCTGTGGCAGCTGACATTTAATGTGGATAAGTGCAAGATAATGCATCCTGGACGTAAAAACCCAAGGGTAAAGTACAGAATATTTGATAGAGTCCTAACCTCAACATCTGAGGAAAGGGATTTAGGGGTAATTATTTCAGATGACTTAATGTAACAGGCAATGTAACAGAACAAAAGGAAATGCTAGCAGAATGCTTGGTTGTATAGAGAGAGGTATTAGCAGTAGAAATTGGGAAGTGCTCATGTCATTGTACAGAACACTGGTAAGACCTCACTTGGAGTATTGTACGCAGTACTGGAGACCGTATCTCCAGAAGGATATTGATACTTTAGAGATAGTTCAGAGAAGGCTAATAAACTGGTTCATGGATTGCAGGATAAAACTTACCAGGAAAGGTTAAAGGATCTTAACATGTATAGCTTGGAGCAGTGGCGTACACATGATCCATAGGGCCCCGGTGCGAAAATTGATCTGTGCCCCCCCCTCCCCCCCGCGCGCTTACTCGGCGCGGGTCGGGGTCGCAACACATGGCGGCGGGCACCTGGTCACAGGGGTTGCAGGGCTGCGACCCCGCGACCGCGGTATGCACACACACTTAAAGGACCACTACAGACACCCTGATCACATCAGCTCAATGAAGTGGTCTGGGTGCCAAGTCCCTCTAGTTTTAACCCTGCAGCTGAAAACATAGCCGTTTCAGAGAAACGGCTATGTTTCACTGAGGGTTAATCCAGCCTCTGGTGGCTGTCTCATTGACAGCTGCTAGAGGAGCTTCTGCGATTCTCACTGTGAAAATCACAGTGAGAAGACACTGTACGTCCATAGGAAAGCATTGAGTAATGCTTTCCTATGGGCGGTTTAAATGCGCGGGCGCCTCTTGCCGCGCATGTGCATTCGGAGCTGAGAGGCGGAGGGATCCCCAGCGCCAAGGGAGTCCGACGCTGGAGAAAGGTAAATGCTGAAGATACACACACACTCTCACAAACAGACACATACACACTAGTTAACAGACACACACATTTACTGACAGAGACACACTCAGCGACAGACATACATACACTCACTTACAAAACATACACTTTCACTGACAAACACACACTCACTAACAGACATCAAACAGACTCACTAAGACACACACAGTAACACACTCACTAGCAGACACACACCTACACACACACACACACACTAACACACACATACATTCACTAACACACACATTTTTTTTAATGTAATCCCCCCAGCCTCCTTACCTTTTGGAGTGCTGGGGGGATTCCCTGGGGTCCAGTGGTGCTGCTGGGCGGGCGGGCGGGCTGGCTGGCTGTCTCGGTGGCCGGCGCGCGAGGGAGCACTCAGTGCTTCCTCTTCAGCTCTCTCGCGCGCCGCGTAGGGATGCCGGCGCCGGAAGATGACGTCATCTTCCGGCTCCGGTATCAGTGCGGTGCGAGGGAGCTGAAGAGGAAGCACTGAGTGCTCCCTCGCCGACCATCCAGCCCGCCGCCCGCCCGGGTCAGCAGGGCCAGCCTCGGGGCCTGAGGTGGCCGCCTCCTGGGCCTCCCAGGGGAAGAGGCTGGCCCTGTGGCTACATACCGGGTCGCAGGGGCGGCCGGGCCCCCTGGTGGGCCGGGCCCGGTCGCAGCCGCGACCCCTGCGACCCTGGTATGTACGCCACTGGCTTGGAGGAAAGACGAGACAGGGGGGATATGATAGAAACATTTAAATATATAAAGGTAATCAACACAGTAAAGGAGGAGACTATATTTAAAAGAAGAAAAACTACCACAACAAGAGGACACAGTCTTAAATTAGAGGGGCAAAGGTTTAAAAATAATATCTAGGAAGTATTACTTTACCAAGAGGGTAGTGGATGCATGGAATAACTTTCCAGCTGAAGTGGTAGAGGTTAACACAGTGAAGGATTTTAACTCCTTAAGGACACATGACATGTGTGACATATCATGATTCCCTTTTATTCCAGAAGTTTGGTCCTTAAGGGGTTAAACATGCGTGGGATAGGCGTGGGAAGGACAGCTCCACTGATTAGGTAAACTTAGCGAGTCATGTAATCAGAGCTGAGGGGGAGATGTTATCTAGGGAGCTAGCATGGCCAGGAATTTTGCAGACTTGGCCCACACATGCCCAGGTAATCATGGCCAAAAGGCAGTTTGAGGTTACAAAGAAACAAAGGTGAGAAAAAAAAGGTGAAAAATAAAGAAAGTCACACAAAAAATTAGTCCGGTAATTTCAGTGCTCACTGTTCCACGGGTCACCGGGTCAAACTGGACAACATTGGCTGAGTCCCATATAGTAGCGGTGGCTTTGGTGGTCAGGCCAAGGCCTAGTTTTGCCAGGGTTGCTTTCATTTCTGAGACATCCGAGAGTGTATGCTCCGCTTCCTTGTATTGTATGATAAGGGAGAGTGGAGATCCGCATCTGTATTTGATTCCATTGGTGGACAGGATGGCCATGAGACGCCGTAGAGACTTTCTCCATTGGAGACTTGTGCGTGATACGTCGGGGAAGAAGGTAAGATCCATCTCTTCAAAGCGGTACAGGGTCTTCCCTCTAGTTGCATTCAGGAAGGCTACCCTATCCTGCCCATTCTGGTATTTCACCAGCAGATTGCCAGTGTCTGATGCCGAGCTTGGCTCAGGTTTTAGGCAGGCGAAACATGCCATCAAGCTATATGGCCTTATCTTGCCTGGGGGTGGGGGGGCAACAGGGCTGTGAGCAATCTGCGCAGGAAGTGTGGCATTTCTACCATGGTAATATTTTCCCTGATCTTAAGGAGCTTCCAACTTCTCTTATTCTCCTGTGCTGCTAGTTGGTAGGTTAGTTGAGCTTGGGCCGAGGTAAGGTCATGGACCTGCTTCTGCAGCTCAGATATCTGAGAGATGTGTGCTTCTGTGGGTTGTTCCACTGCAGCCATGTGGGCAGTAAACCCCCTGACATCGTATCTCACCTGGGATATTTCAGCCGAGAGTGACTGCCTGAGGGCTGCTAGGAGACTGGTAAGTATTGCGGTTGTGATGGGTGGAGAGTACACCTCTGTCATTGGAGGAAGCTTGGATGGACCTTGATATACCAGGTCTGCCATGCTGTGCAGGGGTTGCTTGTCTGAGGCCTCTGACAAATCGTTGAGGTCCATATTGGGCCTTGAGTCTCCATGCGGTCGCTGCAGTAGATTGTCGATATCGGCTGTAAATCTGGGTTGATCCGGCCACGCTTTTTGTTCCTGCTTCTCTGGGAGTCCCCCTGCTTCAGTTCTGGCCCTCCTAGTCCATGTGATCGCGAGGTCCTTGTGAGGACCTCGCGATCACATGGACGGCATAGCCGTCCACAGCAATGCCAGCAGGGGAAGTGCCGGTATTGACAGGTACTCCCCCTGCTGCCTGTAAAAAGTAAAATAAAAGATTTAAAAATGGTTTAAAATAAAATATATACTTAGATCATATATATATATTCATTATATATATGATACTTAGATCATATCTATATTTATTATATATATGATGTAAGTATATATATATAAATATACACATTCACATACACTGTCTAAATGTATTTTAATATTAATATATATATATAATTATAATTATATATATATATTAATATCAAAATACACATACAATGATATTGATTAAATATATATATATATATATAATTATATATATATATATATATATATTTATTTATATATAATATAAAATAAATATATATGTAAATACATAAAAAAATAAAATGAAATAAATAAAAAATAAATAAATAAAAAGATATATGTGTAACTTCGTTCTAACTGTATTTTAAAATTAATATATATATATTGATATCAAAATACACGTAGAACGAAATAATATATATATCTTTATACATAAGTATATACGTATATATCACTATATATATATATATATATACCTATATATAAGTAAAAATAATTTGAAAAAAATATATTCATATATATACACTGTTCAAAAAAATAAACGGAACGCTTAAACAACACAGTGTAACTCCAAGTCAATCACACTTCTGTGAAATCAAACTGTCCACTTAGGAAGCAACACTGAGTGACAATCAATTTCACCTGCTGTTGTGCAAATGGGATAGACAACAGGTGGAAATTATTGGCAATTAGCAAGACACCCCCAATAAAGGAGTGGTTCTGCAGGTGGTGACCACAGACCACTTCTCAGATCCTATGCTTCCTGGCTGATGTTTTGGTCACTTTTGAATGCTGGCGGTGCTTTCACTGTAGTGGTAGCATGAGACGGAGTCTACAACCCACACAAGTGGCTCAGGTAGTGCTGCTCATCCAGGATGGCACATCAATGTGAGCTGTGGCAAGAAGGTTTGCTGTGTCTGTCATCGTAGTGTCCAGAGCATGGAGGCGCTACCAGGAGATAGGCCAGTACATCAGGAGACGTGGAGGAGGCCGTAGGAGGGCAACAACCCAGCAGTAGGACTGCTACCTCCGCCTTTGTGCAAGGAGGAACAGGAGGAGCACTGCCAGAGCCCTGCAAAATGACCTCCAGCAGCCCACAAATGTGCATGTGTCTGCTCAAACGGTCAGAAACAGACTCCATGAGGGTGGTATGAGGGCCCGACGTACAAAGATGGGGGTTGTGCTTACAGCCCAACACCGTGCAGGGCATTTGGCATTTGCCAGAGAACACCAAGATTGGCAAATTCGCCACTGGCGCCCTGTGCTCTTCACAGATGAAAGCAGGTTCACACTGAGCACATGTGACAGACGTGACAGAGTCTGGAGATGACGTGGAGAACATTCTGCTGCCTGCAACATCCTCCAGCATGACCGGTTTGGCAGTGGGTCAGTAATGATGTGGGGTGGCATTTCTTTGGGGGGGCTGCACAGCCCTCAATGTGCTTGCCATAGGTAGCCTGACTGCCATTAGGTACCGAGATGAGATCCTCAGACCCCTTGTGAGACCATATGCCTGTGCGGTTGGCCCTGGGTTCCTGCTAATGCAAGACAATGTGGCTGGAATGTGTCAGCAGTTCCTGCAAGACAAAGGTATTGATGCTATGGACTGGCCCGCCCGTTCCCCAGACCTAAATCCAATTGAGCACATCTGGAACATCATGTCTCGCTCCATCCACCAACGTCACATTGCACAACAGACTGTCCAGGAGTTTGCAGATGCTTTAGTCCAGGTCTGGGAGGAGATCCCTCAGGAGACCATCCGCCACATCATCAGGAGCATGCACAGGCGTTGTAGGGAGGTCATACTGGCACGTGGTGGCCACACACACCACTGAGCCTCATTTTGACTTGTTTTAAGGACATTACATCAAAGTTGGATCAGCCTGTAGTGTTGTTTTCCACTTTAATTTTGAATATGACTCCAAATCCAGACCTCCATGGGTTGAAAAATTTGATTTCCATTTTTTTATTTTTGTGTGATTTTGTTGTCAGCATGTAAAGAACAAAGTATTTCAGAAGAATATTTAATTCATTCAGATCTAGGATGTGTTATTTTTGTGTTCCCTTTATTTTTTTGAGCAGTGTATATATACATATATATATGCACAACTATATATACAATAATATACATATATATTTATGTACTAATTTTACATAATTAGATCATTTTATTAATTACAATTTGCGGGACCTACCTGACAACCCAGGCTGAAAGTCCATGGAATTTAATTTGCTAGCACTATATTTACCTACATAGAGATACTGTTTTACTCATAAGACTTCGCTGAACACAAATATTATTGTTTCAAAACAGTAAAATGTATTACAATGATGATACCGTCAGTGAAAGTGAAAATTTTTGAATTTTTCACACACAAACGGCACTTACAATACCTTGGGTTGTCTACTTTTGCAAATGGTATGCCATCATGGGGGTAATTCTCATTCCTCAGCTACCATACGGTTTCAAAGGCAACATAACCAATATGGCGAATTTCAATGTAACGTGCTATATTTGGCCCTGTAACTTCCCAAAACACCATAAAACCTGTACATAGGGGGTAATGATTTGCATGTGAGACATCGCTGAATACGAATATGTGTATTTTATTGCAGTAAAAGCAAACAGTATTATGACAGTTATATGGTCACGTAGAACTAAGAAAATTCTTATTTTCTCCCATTTTTTTTTACATTTTATTCATATTAAATTATGTTTCATACCTAAATATTTGATTTTAAATGAATAAAATGATATATGATAAGTGTGAGTGCACATAATATGAAAGAGGTGAATTACACCTGAACAGACATATTGCGTAAATTCAAGGTTTTGTTTAGGTTTTGTTTTGATCACAACGTGTACATTTGGCTCAGTCCTTAAGGGGTTAAGCTGCACCGTGTTTGGCTATTTTGTATTTATATATTTGTCTCTGTGTGCTTGGCTATTTGTGTGTTTATGTATCTGTGTATTTGAGTATTTTAGTATATATTTCCAAATTATATTTCCAACTTATGTATGCATATGTGTATGTGTGTTTAAATATTTGTGTGTATTCTCTCTCTCTCTCTCTCTCTCTCTCTCTATACCTTTACCATAGGTGTATAGTATATATGACTAAATGGTTTTGTGTACTGCAATGCAAAAATGGCTGAAATAATGCCTAGCCTAATGGCTATGCAATATCAGGCATTTTTGCAATGCCAATTTGCAAAGCACAAGCAGTGGCAATGAAGCACACTGCATATCAAATAATTTGTCACTCACAAAAATAATAATAAAAAAATAAAAAATAACAAAGCAGTAAAATTATTCTAAACTAGTGAATCAAAGTTGGTGAAAGTGGCATTGGCAGTGACTAGCCACAAGAGAAACTTAACCACCTTACCAATTTCACACTTGTATCAATGGCACAGACTATCTCCCACTCCTACGCAGGCACAGCAATGGTAAAACACACAATGACTGCTCCTCCGTCTTCCTTAATAAGTGAAAGTGAAAGAGTTTGGGAGATGTCTGCTTGGCAATAGATACAGTTTTTACTGCTCCCCCCTTTTCTCTCTATTGTTCCATTCTTACTTCATCTGTGAATAAAATCAACATTTAGTGGATGCCCCCTAACAATTAATCATCTTGTTTATCTTATATTATTTTTTATCAATCATCTTTTTTTTTTACCTCTTGGTTGGACAAGAGATATGGCCACATCACTGGGCAGCCATCTTGTCCATTATGTCAAACTAAGCTGCTCATTTGCCCCTTTAAAATCAGCTTCTTATCGATTCCCCTCCCCCTTCTGCTGCTACTGACAGAACTTCGATTCACAAAACAAATGAAATGGCTCATTCATTACATATATAGTTTGTTTCGTAATACGTACAGTTGCAAGAAAAAGTATGTGAACCCTTTGGAATGATATGGATTTCTGCACAAATTGATCATAGAATGTGATCTGATCATCATCTAAGTCACAACAATAGACAATCACAGTCTGCTTAAACTAATAACACACAAAGAATGAAATGTTGCCATATTTTTATTGAACACACCATGTAAACATTCACAGTGCAGGTGGGAAAAGTATGTGAACCTTTGGATTTAATAACTGGTTGAACCTCCTTTGGCAGCAATAACTTCAACCAAACATTTCCTGTAGTTGCAGATCAGACGTGCACAACAGTCAGGAGTAATTCTTGACCATTCCTCTTGACAGAACTGTTTCAGTTCAGCAATGTTCTTGGGATGTCTGGTGTGAATCGCTTTCTTGAGATCATGCCACAGCATCTCAATCGGGTTGAGGTCAGGACTCTGACTGGGCCACTTCAGAAAGCGTATTTTCTTCTGTTTAAGCCAATCTGTTGTTGATTTACTTCTATGCTTTGGGTCATTGTCCTGTTGCAACATCCATCTTCTGTTGAGCTTCAGCTGGTAGACAGATGGCCTTAAGTTATCCTGCAAAATGTCTTGATAAACTTGGGAATTCATTTATTCGATGATAGCAATCCGTCCAGGGCCTGACGCAGTAAAGCAGCCCCAAACCATGATGCCCCCACCACCATACTTCACAGTTGGGATGAGGTTTTGATGTTGATGTGCTGTGCCTTTTTTTTTGCCACACATAGTGTTGTGTGTGTCTTCCAAACAACTCAACTTTGGTTTTATCTGTCCACAGAATATTTTGCCAGTTCTGCTGTGGAACATCCAGGTGCTCTTGTGCAAACTGTAAACGTGCAGCAATGTTTTGTCTGGACAGCACTGGCTTCCTCTGTGATATCTTCCCATGAAATCCATTCTTGTTTAGTGTTTTACGTATTGTAGATTCGCTAACAGGGATGTTAGCATTTGCCAGTGACTTTTGTAAGTCTTTAGCTGACACTCTAGGATTCTTCTTCACCTCATTGCGCAGTCTGCACTGTGCTCTTGCAGTCATCTTTACAGGACGGCCACTCCTAGGGAGAGTAGCAGCAGTGCTGAACTTTCTCCATTTATAGACAATTTGTCTTACCGTGGACTGATGAACAGCAAGGCTTTTGGAGATACTTTTATAACCCTTTCCAGCTTTATGCAAGTCTTTTGTGCGAGGCATCATTCACATTAGGCAATGCTTCTTGTGAAACGCAAACCCAGAACTGGTGTGTGTTTTTTATAGGGCAGGGCAGCTGTAACCAATACCTCCAATCTCAACGAATTGATTGGAGGTGTTGGTTGACATCTCACTCCAATTAGCTCTTGTAGATGTCATTAGTCTAGGGGTTCACATACTTTTTCCACCTGCACTGTGAATGTTTACATGGTGTGTTCAATAAAAACATGGCAACATTTCATTCTTTGTGTGTTATTAGTTTAAGCAGACTGTGATTGTCTATTGTTGTGACTTAGATGATGATCAGATCACATTTTATGACCAATTTGTGCAGAAATCCATATCATTCCAAAGGGTTCACATACTTTTCCTTGCAACTGTAAATCCCCATGATTTTCATATATAGTACTTAGTTATTTCTCCTCTTGTTTTGCCTATCATATCTTGTCTTGTTTTAGTTTGTATTCCCAGTCCATGTACAGTCCTGTCCAGTCCAGTTCTGCCCATGTAATGTCAATGTTTACCTTATGTATTGTGTACATGTTCTGGGTTTAGCTTCCTATCCTTCTCTGGTTCTGGGTTCTATTAGTTCTGTCTTGTTTTTCATGTTTGGTGCCTTTCCTAGACTTTCCTTGATTCTGTACTGGATACATTCCTGCTGCAGTACCTCCCTATTCAGCTCTGGGTGGTCTGCTTAATTCCTGCTCCTAGTTCCTGGGATCCGCATAAACTGATTCAGGATTCTGGTTGTGGCTGCACAAACGCTGGTGCTCAACACCAGGGGGCGTGCGGTTACCCTGCACCAGACCCTGCTAATTCACCTCCACACTGTGACTCCTACTCTGAACATCAGGCATACTGGGTCCCGGTCCTCACACTGCCGCCCAGACAGTGTCTGGGTCCCGGGCACCGGACCGCCACCCTGACAGGTACGGACTTGGGGCATTACTGGTACCCAATGGTCATAAGAGTGACCCGTCCAAACAATAAAAAATAATAATAATAATAATAATAAAAAAACAAAAATAAATAAATCTCTGGCCTGGGGCCACTTCTCACACCTCCTTTATCACTCTATTACATATGCACAAAGTGCCTACCCACCCATACATCAGTAACAAAACCACATCGCTAATCCACACAACTCAGTGGTTAGAGACACTTCCCACAACTTATCTGCAGTGAACACATCACTCGGAAGTGCAAACCACACACCGTCTTTTACACACTCCACACCCCTCCACTACAGGCGGTGTCACAAACACAGTACACTGCCCTCTATGGTATCGGGACCACCACAGAGGCCGACACCAGCCTACATCGTTTCACCGAGGTATACCACCTCACACACATGAGAAACGACTTGTTGTATATAGTTATTTATTTTGTTTGAAATTGCTTTATTTGTTATTTTGTATTAATTGCATATTTCAAGCCAACCCTAACAGCATTTGAGACGCAGCTGAACACCCCTTGACACATTCTCCAATGCAACAACCTTATCCACCCAAACTCATACTGCCACAGATGGCGACCATTACAATGATCTCTCACAATGCACGGGGCTTGAACACCCCAGAAAAGCGTCATATAGCCTTAACAGACTACCACAAACACAACGCAGAAGTGGTGTTCATACAGGAAACCCACTTCCGGGCGGATTCTGTACCATCGCTTAACAAACATTACCCAAAGGGCTACTCTAGTAACTACACAGGGTCGAAATCCAGGGGCGTACCGATTTTGCTACACTCGCACCTGCCCTTCACGTATAAAGACCATGTAGCAGATGAAAGGGACAGTGGGAAACACTATAACCACCTTTGCCAATATGTACCTGCTTAACAGGAAGCAATTCCCCACCCTTAGGAAGATCCTCAAAAAGCTGGAATCCTTTACGTAGGGAATCCTGTTCTGGGGGGGCGGATTTCAATGTTTCACTAGACAGCAATATGGATACCACCTCCCAAGCCCAATCCTATCAATCTTCAACGAGAACACACATACTACGCCTACTCGACTCACACCAGCTATATGACAGCTGGAGGACACACCACCCGACAGAACGTGACTATTCTTACAACTCCCACACTACAGGCTCATATTCAAGGATTGATATGTTTTTTTCTCCCCTCAGATTCCTCAATTTGATCACTACTTGTGTATACGAGTCAAGTACCTGGTCAGCTCACGCCCACTAAAGATGACGGTCACTATTCCATCCTTAAACACCTCGAGAGCCCAATGGAAACTAAATGATTCACTACTGAACCTTGACAGGGTCCAAACTAAAATTACCACGGCTTTAGATCAATACTTCTCTCTTAATACATACCTGGATTCCACACACCCAATCATATGGGAAGCACCCAAATGTACAATACGGGGTACACTCATCCAAATAGCATCTACACACAAAAAACAAAGAGATAAATGCAACAGAGCTTCTCCACACGATTAGGGAACTAGAAAACTCCCACAAAACCAATCAATCTCTCGACACATACAAAAAGCTGACAGAAAAAAGAACCAAACTCAACATACAACTAAACGCCCAAACCAAGCGTAAACTGGCGATCACAAAAAGCCTATACTACACACAGGGGGGCAAATGTGGCCGCCTACTGGCACACGCCCTGAAAAAGCAAAGGGAAACAACCTTTATAGCAACCATTCAAAATAAGGAAGGCAACAAATCACATTTAATGACAGACATAACCAAAGCCTTCCATGAATTCTACACCTCCCTCTACAACCTTATGTCTTCCCCACCCTCCCTTACGGAGATCCAAGAGTTTCTCGCACAATGAATCACATCCACCATACCGACTAACCTAAAACAATCATTAGACCAACCAATTGATATCCAGGAAATCTACCCCTAGGGAAAAGCCCAGGCCCCGATGGTCTTACGGCCAAATACTTTAAAATGTTTACAGCCACACTGACCTATCACTTCCTTAATGCATTCAATTCATTGTTAAAACAATCGACCCTCTCACCACAAGCACTGGAAGCCACGATTACACTTCTACCCAAACCCGGGAAGGACCTGACACAGTGTGGAAGCTACAGGCCCATCTCCCTTATAAACATAGACCTTAAAATCTTTACTAAGATTCTAGCAAACCGCTTTTACATCAAATTCTTCCAAACTTGATACAATCAGATCAGTCAGGGTTTGTGCCAAGCAGGGATGCCAAGCAAAAGACGACTAAGATCTTGAATCTCCTCCACCAAGCAAAGTGCTCAGGTGAACCCAGTCTGCTCCTGTCGATAGATGCAGAGAAAGCGTTCGACAGGGTAGACTAGACCCTCATGATGCAAACACTCCAGCACATGGGCTTTGGCCCCAACTGATTGAAATGGCTCGGGGCCATCTATTCCACACCAACAGCACGCTTACGCATCAACGGCCAACTGTCTGACATAGTGTACATCTCGAACGGCACAAGACAGGGCTGCCCCCTTTCTCCCCTGTTGTTTATCCAAGTTCTAGAACCATTCTTGCAGGGTATAAGATATAACCCCCTCATTAGGGGTATTCAGGTGGGGGAGGACAACCACAGATATCTGCATTTGCGGATGATATCATGTTCACGCTTGTTCACCCGATTACAACATTGCCACATCTAATGTCAGAAATGACACTATACAGTAATATCTCAAACTTCCAGGCAAACATTAGCAAATGCGAAATCCTACTGATCACAATGCCCCCAGATGTTAAGTCACAACTCCAACACGATTACACATTCACATGGACTACAGGAGCGCTCAAATATTTAGGGGTTTACATACCAAACGACACCACATTGTTATATGCCAGCAATTTCCCCAAATTAATTCAAGCAATCAAGACAGATCTCACCTCATGGAACAAACCACAATTTGGATGGTTTAGTAGACTAAACATTTTAAATATGAATGTACTACCTAGACTTCTATTACAAGTAATGCCAATTTCACTACCCAAACACCTGTTTGACATGGTACGCCAGATTTTTACCTCATTCATCTGGGCAAATAAAAAACCCTGCCTACCATATGCGCTAATTAAAAGACCAAAAGAGGAAGGGGGATTGGGGCTCCCAGACATAAAATTATACCACAAGGCATCCCTTCTAACCAGAGTCTACGAATGGTCCAATCAACAGTCAGACAAACAATTGGTTAAACTTGAAGATGCATGCTTCACCGCACCGATTTACACCATCCCCTGGCACAAATCTGGTCAAACACTACTTTGAATCCAATGCCACCCCACTATTACCCCCACACTCAAGTTATGGGCGCACATACGCAACCACCATGCTGTATCCTCATACTCCTCCCCATTGTATCCTGTCTCACACAACCCTTTATTCCCCCCGGGGGTAGATGGGAAAACATTTAGGCACTATCACGACTCACACTACCTGACATTAGATATGGTCACAAAAGGGGATGAGGTCAAAACACTTAAGGAAATGATCCCTGACAAGGAGACCACAGTAATCCAATCCTTTTGCCATGCTCAACTCACACACTTCTTGAAAAAGGGCCCCCTGGCACAGGGCAAAGTAAGAGACCAAACACCCTTCGAAAGGCTATGTCAGAAACTCACGATCCAAAAGAAACTCATTTCCAAGAAGTATGAGTTCCTTCTCTCCACTCAACCCAAACATATGCCAACATTCACCACAACCTGGGAATCAGAACTAAACATCACTTTCCCGCCCGATACCTGGAAAAAATCTTCACCACAATACATAGATCCGCACAGAACACCGAGGCGCAAGAGAGTAATTACAAGCCTATAGTAAGATGGTACTACACTCCAGTTAGGCTTCACTCCATTTTCCCACAAACAACCACATGCTGCTGGAGATGCCACCAAGCCAATAGCATGGCAACCCACATTTGGTGGACATGTCCAGAGGTAAAAAAAATTCTGGATACACATCTCAGGCCTAATACAAACAATTATTGAAGAAACAATCGCACTCACTCCAGACACCTTCAAATTTCTCCTCCCTCCCCGCAACCTGCCCAAACGAAAAGTGCAACTATTAACTCACCTAATCACGGCTGCCAACCAGCTGATTCCACTGTTTTGGAAAAAAACAAATCCACCATCCATCAGGGACTGGATACAGAGAGTGGAGACCACAAGAAACATGGAAGAAATATGCTACTCTCTCTCAGACAAATACCCCACATACACAGCCACATGGGCCAGATGGTGCGAGTACATGCAAACCTCACGGCCTTAAACACACCCCAAAGAACATAAGGACGTATGACCGCATAGTAAAAGAGATACCGATGTCATTCAATAATAGGTTAAATATCACACTACCCAATTTGGGAATATCAAGCAGCGAATCCAGTGCATCAATTATAATTGATAATATTGAAGTCGACCCACGACGCACCAAACTATAACCATTTGCAGAATGTTGACTTGCGATGTTGATAGAGCCCAGCTAAACACTCTAGATAAGATAGGAGTATCACTGCAAAAGCGAAAAACTATTTAATGTACAAGTTTATGTGCACATTTCTTGTATGACTCATTGTATAGTGAATCTACTTGCTGTTAGATGTTGTATCTACATGACCGTTATGACACGTATTCATTCTTGTTTTACACATTTCACATGTAATGCTTTTAGATTTGCAATGAAAATTTTTGAAAAAAAAAAAAGAGTGACCCATCCTTAAATAGTGGGCGTTCAGCCGTTGCATAGCTCTCTAGTGCAGTGGATCTGGGAAAAAATCACCTGGATGGATGAGGACAAAAGTCCCGCCAAGCGAGCCATGAGCAGTAGAGGGATGGAAACCTTGCGTAGAATACACCTGATCTCTCTGCGAATGGCTTAGATTTTTTTGTGTTGAGAAGAAGTACACACTTGGTCGAATCGATCTCCAATCCCAAAAATTGTATCAGGTGTTAGTGCTGATTTCTTCTTGTTCACAATGAATCCCAGTGATTCCAGAAAGTGCGGTATAAATTCCATCTGCAAGTGCAGTCTGGAGATGGAATCGTAGAAAACCAATATGTCGTCCAAGTAGACCATACACTGGATAAAGAAGTATATATATGGAATCTCTCACACACTCGTAAATTCACAACAGTGATTCTAATGTCCACATACAGTGATATAAAGATTTCAATTTAAAAGTGATTATGGTGATATAAACAAATAAAAAGTAACTTCCCTTAGCAATATAGGATATGCCCGAAGATTTCCTCCTATCTTCAATTCAACAAGTATATGGTATAGGGCTATTCCAAGCTAGGAAAATAATAAATATATGGCATAGTGCAATACTGTATATGATAAAATGGATATATATGTACGTGCCAAATGTTCACTCACACTTTAACATCCCAAGAAATGCCTTCAAAAGTGTACTTGGTGTGCCTTCTTGCTTCAATGTTTGGTGAATATAAATCTCATAAAAAACAAGGTGCAAAAAAAATGGATGAAATGACTGTATGAATAAAGAGTAAAAAAAGCATTTATTACTTACATGAAAGTAAATAATAGCAGATTTATGATTTACTTTGATGTAAGTAATAAATGCTTTTAGGATGTCCTCACGCCTTGTATAAGGAACGTCTTACATCTTCTATGTTCCACAAAACAAAGTGTTTATTCAATGCTTTCCTATGGGAAAGCTTAAATGCATGTGCAGTGCTACCGATGTATATGCGGAAAGTCCCTCTATTGCTGTGACGTTGCGGAAGGAGGAAATCTAGCCAGCACAGAGGGATCCTCGGTTATGGAAAGAGGTAAGGTCAAAAAGTATTTTTAGCCCGTTACTTGTTGAATTGTGGTGGACCTACAAAACTAGGTACACTATAGCGTTAGGAATACAAACTTATTCTGAATGCTTTAGTGTTCCTTTAATTAAACCATTGCACAAATTGTCTTCACCCAAGAAGCAGCAATAATCAGCAAAAAGTATTTTCACCAAATACATTAACCAATACATTTTTTATTAGCCATTTTATTAGCCATTATCTTCCAATGAACTACATTGTATCCTCTTCTGTTAAGCAATATAGCCTGTCTTCCTCAGTGCCAGCATCTTGTTTGAGTTTATTTACTCATATAAATGTTGTATTATTGGTAAAGAAATTAGACACTTTTAAAAGGGTTAACTTACTAGTCTGGAATTTTGAATATCATAACCCACTACCCCAACTGTAAAAGCAATAAAAGTCTGAATTAAAATAAGGAAAGTCAGTGAACCCAAAATAGCTATTAGTGCAAGGATCAAAATATATTAAATTATATATTTGGATATTTGAAAGAGGGAAAAAGAAACCTATTTTATGTATTAACTACTCTGTTTGGAAACATAGAACTTTAAACATTATTCCTTAATCCTACACTAAAATCAGCGTGACTTAGCACAAGAGAAATGCAATTCCCCCAATTAAATTAAACCGTTTTTCCAGCATTCGTGTCCTTTATATATATTTTGTTTCACCTAAAATAAAGTTGGTGACTAGGACTAGGATAAGGTTGCCCCAACCACATAGACACATACATATAGGCACACACACGCACGCACGCACGCACGCACACACACAGACACACGTTACAGACTAATACTAGTACATATATGCTTTCATAGATACAATTAGACACACGTAAATATTCATAGGCATTCGTGTGTATATACATATTCACAGACATAAAGTCAGATGTGATTTAAGTGCACACTGTATTATGATGCTACACTTGGGTCTAGTTTGCACCAGTGTATCTCTCTATTTCAGCAAGGAATAGGGTGGGATATATTAGACAAGCCTACAGAATACCATTTTAATAGCTTTTCCTAGTACAATTTATTCACATGTGGATTTCTTTCTCTTCAATATATCTACCAATGAGAAATTTCCAGAGAGGGCAAGTATTGTTTGTTTTGCTAGTATGTATAAATGGCATGACATAAAGCAAACTGTTATTGGCTGGGGAAAGTTAGATAAATGATAGCCATTAACAGCAGGACTTGAATTTTTCTGGTCTAAACATAAGAAGGGAAGGCTCGCAAGTGTGTCTGCTGAAACACTCTCTCCATCTGTACAAACAAGGTCTCATTAAAGAGAAGTTATTAAATTCAGCAGCTCACGTGCAGGCTGGAAATTTCAGAAGTACAAACATTCCTTCACCAACTGGGTTAAAACAAGCAAGTAACTTCAAGTCTACAGTAATATCTAGGTAATACAGAGGAATAGTATACATCCTATCAGAGAACAGCTCTTGCAGATTAACATTATACAATAATAATAGAGAGAGATAATATGGTTCATAAATGGTAATTTTATATATCACTTTCCTTTCAGGTCAATCCTTCCTATAGGACTTGGCATTATTTTTTACTCTCTTTTTCACCCTCCTCACATATAACCAATCTTTTGCCACTTTCTTAAAAACATTGGTTCCAAACACAATGTTCTACCTCAGACACAGCCAAAGCACTAATTCATGCCTTCATCATATCCCAACTTGATAGTACAACCTGCATCAGTCAGATTTTGTTCCCACTAGAAGCTTCTCTATTTCATTAATCCTCAGGATTTTTCTCTCTGTCAATACTTGGTAACCAGAAATGATCAAGTTATTTGTGCTATGTCCGTTTTGGGATTATAACTCCTCATGTGCAGTTCCACTGCTAAATTAGGTACGATTGTGATTTTCAAGTTTTTTTTTTTAACAGATTCCGAAATGGCACGACAAGTACCGGTACACAATATTTGTTATACTGGCTTAAAGGCTCATGCTTCATCTCTAATGTAATGTGTGAGGAATAAAAAAATAATAATTACAGTAATTATGGTAAAGTTAGTTTGTGTGTATTGGGGATGCAGCATGTAAAGCCCTTTTTGCCCTCTTTATTACAGGCCAACTGCATCGTCGGTTCCGGCACACCACAACCGACTTTTTCATATTACAATATTTTACATATTGGGTCCTTAATTGCTACTTTAATCTGCTTTTTATTATGGCTTTTATTCCCCCGAACACAAATTAAAGGCTGGGCTTGTAGATGTGGGAGGGGCTTGGTATACCTTCTTAAGGGACGCCAGACCTCTCCCCATTACCGTTATTGGTTTGGTGATTTGCCCCTCCCACCACTCCTTTTCTTATTATTAATATCTATAGTGGGCCCTCTTTATTACAGGCCTCACGCATCATCAGTTCCGGTGCAACACAACCGACTTTTTCATATTACTGTATTTGACCTATTGGGTCCTTAATTGCTTCTTTAAACTGCTTTCATTACAGCGTTTATGCCCCGAACACAAATATAAATATATATCGAAACTCGGAATATAGGATACAGGATTTTTTTTACCTCACACTGGCAATATAGGATGCAAGAAATGTTTTCCTCACATTTTGTGGTAAAAAGTAAACTTACTATTTTCTGTAGGAGTTATATATGTGAATGGCTACATTGTTTCATGTGTTTATTTACCGTATTATGCTATGTGTTTGTGTTCTGTAAAAATACATTTCTTTATACTCTTGCAGTGTATATATTGTTTACTTTTTGTCTTTTTAAAATGTTTCAGATATTCTCCTTTGTTGCATGTGTGTATTGTGATTATATCTATGTACAGTTGGTCAAATCTGTGCTCATCAGTACAATTTCTCTGTACAAATGCATTGGGATATCAGCTCTTCAAAAACATTCATGTCTGTATTGTACATTTTACAAGCTTGAGAGCCTTACTGTGTCTATTCCCATATTTAGAGCATTTTTTTTCTAATTAAAATTGTTTACTGAGGCTACATTTATTCAATTTAATACAAAAAAGACATGGCAACTAAAGAGCCAGCAGTGGATGCATAATGACAACATATATTGCAGGGAATTCAATATGCAAAAAACAACAACTTAAATTTGAGTTTCATTTAATATTTTTACAATTTATAATTTTTTTCAATTTGACAATTTGTATTGTTGGTACATATCTCGAAGTAACATCAATGTACATTGTTACACAACAAATAAAATTGTTATGATACAATACATACATTGGAGCACTAGTGAAGTGAGGTGAAGTGATGTATCGACAATTCTCAAGTATGTGACAAGAGCTACAGCATGAACAGGGAGTATGTTGAGCTAAATTTATTACATTCTTAGCCACTAAACAAACTTCTATCGAGAGTACGTCCTCTACCCTCCCCCATGTTAACTGGTACACGTATCCCACTCAAGGAAAGAGGATCCCGTGAGCAACTCAAGGGTATGGAGGTTGGACATAGGTACATACTGATAAGTTTATATTCTCAAAACATCTGTCATAATACGAAATATGATCTTTTGAACAGCAAATGCTTTGGCCATTATCATCACCTGTCTAAATTATGTTCTGTGGAAGGGGCCTGGTATTATAAAGTCGGCATTCATCTCCACTGTACATTATATGAGGGGATACTTAAAAGGACACTATAGTCACCAGAACAACTACAGCTTATTGAATTTTTTTCTGGTGAGTAGAATCATTACTTTCAGGCTTTTTGCTGTAAACACTGTCTTTTCAGAGAAAAAACTGTGTTTACATTACAGCCTAGTGATAACTTCACTGGCTACTCCTCAGATAGCTGTTGGAGATCCTTCCTGGGTCATGGCTGCCTAAAATGCATCCAAACATTCAGTATCTCCTCCCTCTGCATGCAGACACTGAACATTCCTCATGGAGATTCATTGATTCAATTCATCTCTATGATGAGATGCTGATTGGCCAGGGCTGTGTTTGAATTGTGCTGGCTCTGCCCCTGATCTGCCTCCTTGTCAGTCTCAGCCACCACTTCTAATGATGACAGCAGACAGCTTGTTTTTCTGAGGCAAACAGCATACAGAGCTACAGCTTTAGGCTTGCATACAAGTAAGATTTTGCTATATTTATGGAGGCATGAGGAGCCCAGAGTGGCTAGATGGTGGTTTTAACACTACAGGGAGTGCAGAATTATTAGGCAAATTAGTATTTTGACCACATCATCCTCTTTATGCATGTTGTCTTACTCCAAGCTGTATAGGCTCGAAAGCCTACTACCAATTAAGCATATTAGGTGATGTGCATCTCTGTAATGAGAAGGGGTGTGGTCTAATGACATCAACACCCTATATCAGGTGTGCATAATTATTAGGCAACTTCCTTTCCTATGGCAAAATGGGTCAAAAGAAGGACTTGACAGGCTCAGAAAAGTCAAAAATAGTGAGATATCTTGCAGAGTGATGCAGCACTCTTAAAATTGCAAAGCTTCTGAAGCGTGATCATCGAACAATCAAGCGTTTCATTCAAAATAGTCAACAGGGTCGCAAGAAGCGTGTGGAAAAACCAAGGCGCAAAATAACTGCCCATGAACTGAGAAAAGTCAAGCGTGCAGCTGCCACAATGCCACTTGCCACCAGTTTGGCCATATTTCAGAGCTGCAACATCACTGGAGTGCCCAAAAGCACAAGGTGTGCAATACTCAGAGACATGGCCAAGGTAAGAAAGGCTGAAAGACGACCACCACTGAACAAGACACACAAGCTGAAACGTCAAGACTGGGCCAAGAAATATCTCAAGACTGATTTTTCTAAGGTTTTATGGACTGATGAAATGAGAGTGAGTCTTGATGGGCCAGATGGATGGGCCCGTGGCTGGATTGGTAAAGGGCAGAGAGCTCCAGTCCGACTCAGGCGCCAGCAAGGTGGAGGTGGAGTACTGGTTTGGGCTGGTATCATCAAAGATGAGCTTGTGGGGCCTTTTCGGGTTGAGGATGGAGTCAAACTCAACTCCCAGTCCTACTGCCAGTACCTGGAAGACACCTTCTTCAAGCAGTGGTACAGGAAGAAGTCTGCATCCTTCAAGAAAAACATGATTTTCATGCAGGACAATGCTCCATCACACACGTCCAAGTACCTCACAGCGTGGCTGGCAAGAAAGGGTATAAAAGAAGAAAATCTAATGACATGGCCTCCTTGTTCACCTGGTCTGAACCCCATTGAGAACCTGTGGTCCATCATCAAATGTGAGATTTACAAGGAGGGAAAACAGTACACCTCTCTGAACAGTGCCTGGGAGGCTGTGGTTGCTGCTGCACGCAATGTTGATGGTGAACAGATCAAAACACTGACAGAATCCATGGATGGCAGGCTTTTGAGTGTCCTTGCAAAGAAAGGTGGCTATATTGGTCACTGATTTGTTTTTGTTTTGTTTTGAATGTCAGAAATGTATATTTGTGAATGTTGAGATGTTATATTGGTTTCACTGGTAATAATAAATAATTGAAATGGGTATATATTTGTTTTTTGTTAAGTTGCCTAATAATTATGCACAGTAATAGTCACCTGCACACACAGATATCCCCCTAACATAGCTATAACTAAAAACAAACTAAAAACTACTTCCAAAAATATTCAACTTTGATATTAATGAGTTTTTTGGGTTCATTGAGAACATGGTTGTTGTTCAATAATAAAATTAATCCTCAAAAATACAACTTGCCTAATAATTCTGCACTCCCTGTATAGGGTCAGGAATACATGTTTGTGTTCCTAACCCCATAGTGTTCCTTTAACCAAGGAGCCTGTGCTCATACAGTGAGTACCAGTACCCCTCATGATTTGCCACTGCCTCCTTTGTATATATCGATATCTAATTTTAACATAAAGAAAACAGAATGCTATAAACACATAGATTCATGATGAAAAACTCCACCAAGGCTTTTGAGAAAAATATATGATACAAAGTACACATGAACCACAGATATATATATACACAGAAATGGGATACAGCTTGGCACAATGAAAAGAAAAAATGGAACGGCACATAGTAATGTATTATAACATAAAGTAAATCAAGTGACTCAATGATTGCACTCACAAGAAGTAAATCGAATCAGCGCCCTGAGGCCCTCAAAGGGCTATGGCTATCCACTCTCCTTCTCTGAATGTAGTAGATGACCAATTAAGGAACAGGAATCTCAATCGTGGGATCAGGTACAAAGTCAATAATAAATTATAGGTAGGATTATATATACGTATATATTATTATTGTTTTTAATCTTAATTTTATTGGAGGTTTAATGTCTAAATAAAATTATACATTTTGTACCTGATCCCACGACTGAGATTCCTGTTCCTTTATTGGTCATCTACTACAACCAGAGAAGGAAAGTGGATATATTTGCAGGGGTATATTTGTAGTAGTTTAGAAACACTAACATTCTTTTTTCTGGAGGGGAGGGTGGCAAGCCAAATAAATATGGGAAAATTTAGTGTCTCTTTAATCCTATTACATGTTTCAGTTCTGCAGGGACCCTGGCCCCTCATTGTTAGCTGTTTGGACAAGCTTTCTTGAGCAGCATCTAGGCATGTCAAAATTAAATGGACCTGGTTTGAACTTTGTTTCAGCAGGTTTTGCACATGCCTAGTGTCCTTTAAAAAGGAAATTCTGGAATTTCCATTTAGTTGCTATTTGGGCAGCAGAGCTAGCTGCCCATGAGGGGAGGTATGACATAGGCCTCTCTATTCAGTTACCTGCATTGGCTCATAGTACCAGGGGTGGGGGTTACAGTGCCTACAGAATATAGAAACAAGAAGCCATCTTGGAAGAAACACAGAGAGAGTGCAGCAGCAGCAGTTCCTTGTCCCAGCCAAATTAATGTATATAATATTAACCTTTTCTCTCCCTCAAAAGCCCTAACGACTGTCTGAGGGCTGATTAAGCAAGATGGAACTATTCAAATAATTAATTAATATAAAGCCAGGGGAGCACTGGGGTAACAGGGGCATTTCTGACACAGAGCACTGGCTAGTCTGTCACTAATAGTTTTAATAAAACGTATTGCATATACCCACCAACTTCTTTAAAGTGTTCAGTCACTCTGTATCTGTGAATTGAGACACTCATACTGTGGCTTGTTGAAAAGTTGTACAGTTTCAAACTGCAGGACTGTAGCTGTGACTTTGATGACTGATTTGATTTGAGATCTAAATCTATTTAATCTGTAATGACTGTTGATTCTCTTAACCATGTCAGCTACTTATTGGCTCCATCGTACCATTGCAGGTTAATTATATTGCCAGCTGCAGAAGTAAAAAGAAATTTACCAGTATCCTGCTTTTTAACCCTGTGTCCTGAGAGCTAATAGTGAGTCAGGAGCAGGGGCGGACTGAGAGCCTTTGGGGCCCCCGGGCAAAATTAGATCCCAGGCCCTCTGAAGGCCAAATATATGTGCATTA
The DNA here is from genome assembly GCA_933207985.1 of Pelobates cultripes. NCBI lineage: Eukaryota > Metazoa > Chordata > Amphibia > Anura > Pelobatidae > Pelobates > Pelobates cultripes. The sequence continues at coordinate 179,576,481 of OW240912.1, forward strand.
AATAAATGTTAAATATAATTCATAATACGGCATTCCTTTGGATGTGTGTATTGTGAAGACCTGTGTATCAATGCATGTTTGTATTTGAGTCTGTGTGAATGCACTTGTGCATGTCTGGATGACTAAATGTGCTTTTTTGTATATAGGGTCAGTGTGAATGCATATGACAAGTGACAGCTGAGGGAGGAAGGGGTGACAGGTGGAAGAGTGTGGAGGTTGGTGACAGGTGGCAGAGGAGGAGGGAGGGCTGAGTGGTGGCAGAGTGAGGGGAGACAGTGAGTGGGTGTGACTGGTGACAGAGTGAGGGAGTGGCAGGATCAAAGACAGAGGGAGGGAGATAGGGGTGACTAGTGACAGAGTGAGGGAAGAGATGACTAGTGGCAAAGTGAGGGAGGGAAGGGGTGACTAGTGACAGAGTGAGGGGATGACTGGTGACAGAGTGAGGGGGGTGACTGTCACTAGTCACCCCATCCCTCTCTCTGTCACTAGTCACTCCCTCCCTAACTCTGTCACTGTGTCACCCGCTCCCTCACTCTGTCACTGTGTCACCCGCTCCCTCTCTCTGTCACTAGTCACCCCATCCCTCTCTCTGTCACTAGTCACCCCATCCCTCTCTCTGTTACTGTGAAGGAAGGAAGGGGTGACTGGTGACAGAGTGAGGGAAGGGATGACTAGTGGCAGAGTGAGGGAAGGAAGGGATGACTGGTGACAGAGTGAGAGAGGGGGTGACTAGTGACAGAGTGAAAGAGGGGGTGACTGTCACTAGTTTCCCCATCCCTCACTCTGTCACTAGTCACCCCCTCTCTCACTCTGTCACTAGTCACCCCCTTCCCTCTCTCTGTCACTCCCTCACTCTGTCACTAAGGACAGAGGGGGTGTTTAGTGACAGAGTTAGGAGGGAGTGACTAGTGATAGAGAGAGGGAAGGGGTGACTAGTGACAGTCACCCCCTCCCTCACTCTGTCACTAGTCACCCCCTCTCTCACTCTGTCACTAGTCACCCCCTTCCCTCTCTCTGTCACTCCCTCACTCTGTCACTAGAGTGAGGGAAGGGGTGACTAGTGGCAGAGTGAGGGAAGGAAGGGGTGACTGGTGACAGAGTGAGCAGATGACTGGTGACAGAGTGAGAGAGGGGGATGACTAGTGACCCCCTCCCTCACTCTGTCACCTGTCACCCCCTCACTCGGTCACTAGTCACCCCCTCACTCTGTCACTAGTCACCCCCTCACTCTAGTGACAGAGTGAGGGACGGGGTGACTAGTGACAGAGTGAGAGAGAGGGTGACTAGTGACAGAGTGAGGAAGGGGGTGACTAGTGACAGAGTGAGGAAGGGGGTGACACAGTGACAGAGTGAGGAAGGGGGTGACACAGTGACAGAGTGAGGGAGGGGGTGACTAGTGACAGAGTGAAGGAGGTGGTGACTGTCACTAGTCACCCCCTTCCCTCCCTCACTCTGTCACTAGTCACCCCTTCCTCACTTTGTCACTAGTCACCCCTTCCCTCCCTAACTCTGTCACTAGTCACCACTTCCCTCCCTCACTCTGTCACTAGTCACCCCCTCCCTCATTGTCACTAGAGTGAGGGGGTGACTAGTGACAGAGTGAGGGAGGTGGTGACTGTCACTAGTCATTACCTCCCTCCCTCTGTCACTAGTCACCACCTCCCTCTGTCACTACTCAATCCCTCCTTCTGTCACTAGTCACCCCCTTTGTCCCTTACTCTGTCACTAGTCACCCCCTAACTCACTCTGTCACTAGTCACCCCCTCACTCTGTCACTAGTCATCCCCCTCTCTCACTCTGTCACCAGTCATCTGCTCACTCTGTCATCAGTCACCCCTTCCTTCCCTCACTCTGCCACTAGTCACCCCTTCCCTCACTCTGTCACTAGTCATCCCCTCACTCTAGTGACAGAGTGAGGGAGGGTGTGAGTAGTGACAGAGTGAGGGAGAGGGTGACTAGTGACAGAGTGAGGGGATGATTAGTGACAGAGTGAGGGAGGGAATGGGTGACCAGTGACAGAGTGAGGGGGGGTGACTAGTGAGGGAGGGGGTGACTAGTGACAGAATGAGGGAGGGGGTGACTATTGACAGAGGGAGGGAGATGGTGACTGTCACTAGTCACCCCATCCCTCCCTCTGTCACTAGTCACTCCCTCCCTAACTCTGTCACTAGTCATCCCCTCCCTCACTCTGTCACCAGTCACCCCATCCCTCCCTCTGTCACTGTGTCACCCACTCCCTCCCTAACTAGTCACCCCCTCCCTCTGTCACTAGTCACACTCTCCCTCACTCTGTCACTAGAGTGAGTGGGTGACTAGTGACAGAGTGAGGGAGGGGATGACAAGTGACAGAGGGAGGGGGTGACTAGTGACAGAGTGAGGGGATGATTAGTGACAGAGTGAGGGAGAGGGTGACTAGTGACAGAGTGAGGGGATGATTAGTGACAGAGTGAGGGAGGGAATGGGTGACCAGTGACAGAGTGAGGGGGGGGTGACTAGTGAGGGAGGGGGTGACTAGTGACAGAATGAGGGAGGGGGTGACTAGTGACAGAGGGAGGGAGATGGTGACTGTCACTAGTCACCCCATAGTGACAGTGAGGGGGGGTGACTGGTGACAGTGAGGGGGGTGACTGGTGACAGTGAGGGGGGGTGACTGGTGACAGTGAGGGGGGGTGACTAGTGACAGTGAGGGGGGGTGACTAGTGACAGTGAGGGGGGTGACAGTGAGGATGGGTGACTAGTGACAGTGGGGGGACTAGTGACAGTGAGGGGGGGTGACTGGTGACAGTGAGGGGGGTGACTGGTGACAGTGAGGGGGGGTGACTGGTGACAGTGAGGGGGGGTGACTAGTGACAGTGAGGGGGGGTGACTAGTGACAGTGAGGGGGGTGACAGTGAGGGTGGGGGGTGACAGTGATGAGGTGGGTGACTAGTGACAGTGAGGGGAGTGACAGTGAGGTGGGTGACTAGTAGTGACAGTGGGGGTGACTAAGATTTACAGTGAAGGAGTGACTGGTGACAGTGAGAGGGTGACTGGCAGTGAGGGGGGGTGACTGGTGACAGTGAGGGTGGGTGACTAGTGACAGTGAGGGGGGGGTGATTGGTGCCTACCTGTCTCTCTGCTTCCTCTCCCAGGCTGCAGCTCCTTCCCCTCCTGGCTCTGTGTGAAAGGAGTAAACAGGAAGTGAGGTCACTTCCTGGCCCCGCCTCTCCCATCACACAGAACCGCATGGGAGAGGAAGCCGGAGACCTGGCAGAGAGCAGGTGAAGCTGCCAGGTCTCATGGGGGGGGGGTGTGAATAGCAGAGCGGTAGGTTGTGGGGCCCCGCGCTGCATCAGGGGCCCCACAACCTATCAATGAAAAAGTTTTATTTTATTATTTTTTGCCATTCCAGTTGGAGAGATCTCTGATCTCTCCAGCTGGAACAAGGCTGTGCTGCCGGGCCCCTGACTGCCTCGGGCCCTCGGTCCGTGACCGATATGCCCGAGTGGTCAGTCCGCCCCTGGTCAGGAGTAGCTGACATGGTTGGAGTATATCAGTATCTTAATGCTTTAACCATTGTGAACATTGTATGCTGAGAGCTAATGAAGTTGCTGACATGTTTCATACCAGCAGTAATATTTAATAGAAAGATAAAGTTGTCATAGCAGGAGCACTAATGTAGATGCAATTATGTAAGGAAGAGCTAAGAAGGGGCTAGCAGACACACACTAGCAGTGTGTATGGAGTCAGCACTGTGTGTGTATGGACTTAGCAGTGTGTGTGTATGGACTCAGCAGTCTTTATGTGTGTATGGACTCAGCAGTCTGTGTTTGTGTATGTGTGTGTGTGTATGGACTCAGTAGTCTCTGTGTGTGTGTGTGTGTGTGTGTATGGACTCAGCAGTCTGTATGTGTGTATGGACTCAGCAGTCTGTATTTGTGTACGGACTCAGCAGTGTGTGTGTATGGATTCAGCAGTCTGTATGTGTGTGTGGACTCAGCAGTCTTTATGTGTGTATGGACTCAGCAGTAGGTGTGTATAGATTCAGCAGTCTGTATGTGTGTATGGACTCAGTAGTGTGTGTGTGTGTGTGTGTGTGTGGACTCAGCAGTCTGTGTGTGTGTGTGGACTCATCAATCTCTGTGTGTGTGTATGGGCTCAGCAGTCTCTCTGTGTGTGTGTGTGTGTGTGTGTGTGTGTGTGTGTGTGTGTATGGACTCAGCAGTCTGTGTGTGTATGGACTCAGCAGTGTGTGTGCATGGATTCAGCAGTCTGTATTTGTGTATGGACTCAGCAGTGTGTGTATGGATTCAGCAGTCTGTATGTGTGTATGGACTCAGCAGTCTGTATGTGTGTATGGACTCAGCAGTGTGTGTATGGATTCAGCAGTCTGTATGTGTGTATGGACTCAGCAGTCTGTATGTGTGTATGGACTCAGCAATGTGTGTGTATGGATTCAGCAGCCTGTGTGTGTGTATGGACTCAGCAGTCTGTATGTGTGTATGAACTCAGCAGTCTGTGTGTGTGTGTGTGGACTCAGCAATCTGTGTGTGTGTGGACTCAGCACTGTGTCTGTATGGACTCAGCAGTCTGTATGTGTGTATGGACTCAGCAGTTTCTGTGTGTGTGTGTGTGTGTGTGTATCTGTGTGTGTGGACTCAGCAGTCTGTGTGTGTATGGACTCAGCACTGTGTGTGGACTCAGCTTGGTCTGTATGTGTGTATGGACTCAGCTTGGTGTGTGTGTGTATGGATTCAGCAGTCTGTGTGTATGGACTCAGCAGTCTGTGTGTGTGTATGGACTCAAGCAGTCTGTGTGTGTGTGTATGGACTCAAGCAGTCTGTGTGTGTGTGTATGGACTCAAGCAGTCTGTGTGTGTGTATGGACTCAAGCAGTCTGTGTGTGTGTGTATGGACTAAAGCAGTCTGTGTGTGTGTGTATGGACTCAAGCAGTCTGTGTGTGTGTATGGACTCAGCAGTCTGTGTCTGTGTGTGTATGGACTCAGCAGTCTGTGTGTGTATGTGTGTATGGACTCAGCGGTCTGTGTGTGTGTGTGTGTGTGTGTGTATGGACTCTGCAGTCTGTGTGTGTGTGTGTGTGGACTCTGCAGTCTCTGTGTGTGTGTGTGTGTGTGTTTGGACTCAGCAGTCTCTGTGTGTGTATGGATTCAGCAGTCTGTATATGTGTGTGTGGACTCAGCAGTCTGTATGTGTGTATGGACTCAGCAGTCTGTATGTGTGTTTGGACTCAGCAGTCTGTGTGTGTATGGACTCAGCAGTATGTGTGTGTGTGTGTGTGTGTATGGACTCAGCAGTCTGTGTGTGTATGGACTCAGTCTGTGTGTGTGTGTGTGTGTGTGTGTATGGACTCAGCAGTCTGTGTGTGTGTGTTATGGACTCAGCGGTATGTGTGTGTGTGTGCATGTGTGTATGGACTCAGCAATCTGTGTGTGTGTGTGTGTGTGTGTATGGACTCAGCAGTCTGTGTGTGTGTGTATTGACTCAGCAGCCTGTGTGTGTATGGACTTAGCAGTCTGTGTGTGTGTGTGTGTGTATGGGCTCAGCAGTCTGTGTGTGTGTGTATGGACTCAGCAGTCTGTGTGTATGGACTCAGCGGTCTGTGTGTATGGACTCAGCAGTCTGTGTGTGTGTGTGTGTGTGGACTCAGCAGTCTGTGTTTGTGTGTGTGTGTATGGACTCAGCAGTCTGTATGTGTGTGTGTTTATGAACTCAGCAGTCTGTGTGTATGGACTCAGCAGTCTGGGTGTGTGTGTGTGTGTGAACTAAGCAGTCGGTGTGTATGGACTCAGCAGTCTGTGTGTGTGTGTGGACTCAGCAGTCTATATGTCTGTGTTTGTATGGACTCAGCAGTCTCTGTGTGTATGGACTCAGCAGTGTGTGTGCATGGATTCAGCAGTCTGT
>OW240912.1:179582481-179595815 GCA_933207985.1 Pelobates cultripes
GATCAAAGAGCCAGAATTTCAGGAACCAGGAAACAAAACCACGGAACAAGAGACAATGATCTGACAAGGAGTGAGGTGAAAAAACAGACTATATAGGTGCTAAAACAAGGACCAGGTGAAGTGCTAATGAAAAGAAATTAGGAACAGTGCCAAACAGTGATAGTGGTGAGTGTGGGTACTGCACAAAGGCAAATAAACTAAGGAGTGTCGTGACACATTGTACCTCTAGTGGGAGATAATTAGTTTAAGCAAAGGAAACACACTTATCGCCCAGACACAGAGACGCCTGGGTGTCTTGTTACTACTTTGTTTTGTCTGGAGACCCCTGCTGGGGATATATGTATAAAAGTGGCCATCTGGTCATAATAAAACATTCCTGTTGCACCCTTCATCAAGTCTCAACTGATGTTTAGGTATGCGAATGACTGAGAGCTATAATTCACACTACCTTGCTGGATTTCGGAAGATTGGAATTACATGTAGTTTGTTATAGCCAGGGCTGTGTTTGGCTTGTGTTGGCTCTGCCCCTAATCTGCCTCCTTGACAGTCTTAGCCAATCCAATACTTCACTATGGTAAAACATTGTGGTTGGCTCAGAACACCACTTCTAATTATGTCAACCAAGCAGGCAGATCAGAGGCAGAGTCAGCAGCAGCATATTGGAGTGAAGGAAATATTTTACTATATTTAGGAGGGCAAAGAGGGGTCAGATAGTGTTTTTAAGACTATAGAGTCAGAAATACATGCTTGTGTTCCTGACCCCATAGTGTTCCTTTATTCCATCATTCTTCCAAATGAAGGATTGCACTGTACAGGTTAAGATATTTATATAATGTTTAGCTTAATGTACTGGTAACATTTGTAACATTTGTAACTGATACAGCAGTTTAGGAAAATATATATTTAATATATTTAACGTTAATATTTAATCCTGCCTAGAGATGACATGGGGAGGTTCTACTAGAGCTTTACAGTGGTACAAGATATTATAGTTAGTGTAGGAATGAAATGGAATGAAAAAAAATAATATATATATATATATATATATATATATATATATATATATATACAGTGGGACCTCGGTTTACAAACGCCTTGGTTAACATAATTTTCAGTTTATAAATGAAAATCCATTGAAAATAATGCCTCGGTTTACAAAATGTTTTTGTGATACAAAGCAAGTTTCCCTAGGATGCATTGCAACTGGGATGCTAATAGCCTTGCCCCCTGCATGCTGGAGCCTGTGGGTAGCACGTGGCGTTGAATGTGGAGGTGTTGGAGGTGTTAGCGTGGCTTTTGCATTGAATTTTGGAGCCAATCTGGAAATTGTCTGCAGTTGTTTTGGGACTTTTTGGTGCATTTCTCAAGCTGTGGAAAGGTAGGGAGCTGAGCTAGGTCATTTGCATGTCTTTTATAGTGTTTTCTGTATTGTGGGTTGGTTTCCATGCCAGCTCACTTTGACTTTTTTCTTACCTCCAGAACGGATTAATTGGTTTTCAATGCATTCCTATATGAAACAGTGTTTCAGTTTACAAATTTTTCGCAAGAAGAAACGTCCCGGAGAAGGCATTAAATTTGTAAACCGAGGTCCCACTGTATATATATATATATATATATATATATATAATTAATTGTGCACAGCCCATCATAAGTGAAAGTACTCTCTCCAGTTCCTGCATATTGTCTGGCAATGCCTTAGTCATGTTATAATTAATCTTGGCCCCTAATACAATTCTAAAGAACTTTAAAAGTAACACTAATTGTGGTATCTCCTTCCCACATTGAGATACAAATAAGAATAAATCATCCATAAAAGAGTCTCAGGTTCTCTCTTCCCACCTGGACAACCTCAACGTGGTTCATGCTGTACATATGCATAGAAATGATTTGAAGGCCATATTAAAAAGCAGAGACGGCAGTGGGCATCCCTGCCTTGCCCTCCTATATATGGTGAAGAAGAAAGAATTCATAGTGTTAGTTGTAACACATGCCTCAGGGTTTAACCCCTTAAGGACACATGACATGTCATGATTCCCTTTTATTCCAGAAGTTTGGTCCTTAAGGGGTTAAATACAACTTAATATTAATTTCCAAACAAAGTGGACCTTGAAAACTTTCTGAGATATCCCATCTAAGACCTTGTCCTCATCACAGCTAATAACTAAGATGTCAAATGATTTATAGTGTTTTCAGGGTATATGATGGCAGACAAAACCTTTATGACAGACTGACTAGACAATAGAAAACCTGTTTGGGCCAGACTTTTGGAGCTGTGGTGCCATTATATTGGTATGTATTGTCAGGTATTTATTAAAGGAACATTTCAGCTTAATATAAAGTGAGAAGCTTGGGTCCAGATATGACTTTAAGAGGACCAACCAGGGCCGGATTAACATAGGGGCTGATGGAGCTGCAGCTCCAGGCCCAGGCCCAGGCCCATGGAATAGGCCCATTGATTTAAAAAAAAACAAAAAAACTTTTTTTTTTCACACACTACTCTTAGGGATTCCACCTGGCTTTTATTTTATTGGCACAGCCAGTATTTGAGGCTGCCTGGCTGGTGCAAATATTGCAGTGATACTGGCAATACAAATGCTGGTATTTTTCTCAGTATAAAGAGATTACTATGCAATACCAGCACTGGTCAGTAGGGGTCGCTGTGTGTGGAGAGAGGCAGGGATAGGAAGTTCCAGCATATCCCTCCCTGCCTATCTCTACTCACTGATCTGCAGGGGTACAGCTACAGAGAGTCCAGACAGCAACTCCCACCCTGCAGAGACAGCCTACAGCTCAGGGAAGTAAGTGATGGGGTGAAAGGCTGCAAGGAGACATACACTGAGACACTAAGGGACATTGGGAGACATTATGGCAGACACTGAGACACTAAGGGACATTATGAGACATTATGACACAGACACATGGGGACACAATGCCCCCAGTCTGCCAGTGTCTCACTGTCCCCATGTCTCCTAGTGCCTCCATGTCTCTCAGTGCCTCAAGTGTCACAATGTCCCCAAGCTAGTGTCCCTAGTGTCTGTGGCCCTGGTGTCTCAGTGTCCCCATGTCTCCCAGTGCCCCCATGTCTCAATGTCCCCATAGTCCCCCAGCCAGTGTCTCTAGTGTCTTTGTCCCTGGTGTCTGTGTCCCCATGTCTTCAGGTGTCCCCTATTTTCCCATTGTCCCCATGTGTCCCAGCCAGAGTCCCCTAGTCTCCCAGTGTCACTGGTTTCTCCATGTCCCTAGGTCTCCCCGTGTCCCCAGATCTCCCAGTCTTCCTAGTGTCCTAGTGACATGGGGACCCTGGGATATATGGGGACACAGGGAGACATGGGGCATTGAGACACTGATACATAGGATCACTGGGAGACCTGGGGACACGACACTAGGGGACACTGGGAGACATGGGGCACTGAGACACTGATACATAGAAACACTGAGACCTGGAGGAATCGACACATGAGGGCATTGGGAGACATGGGGGCACTGGGATGAATCCATCTGTACAGCAGATTTAAACTAAGTAGTTTTTTGGTGATTTTACAGCATTTTCTCTTATGTCACTCCTTGTGATTTACATCATGTGATGTCATCCACACATATTTAATTATGCAAATTAGTAAGGCTGGTATGTTTTTTCCAAGAAAGGTGGCAACCCTAACTACTTTTCACATACTCTTACTTAAGTATGGAAACTGAAGAGGGATGTATGGGAACCAAACTTGTGTGGACTGTCTGACAATGAATATAGTTAAAGGGACACTATAGTCACCAGAACAACTACAGCTTATTGAATTTGTTCTGGTGAGTAGAATCATTACCTTCAGGCTTTTTGCTGTAAACACTGTCTTTTCAGAGAAAATGCAGTCTTTACATTACATCCTAGTGATAACTTCACTGCCACTCCTCAGATAGCTGTTAGAGATCCTTCCTGGGTCATGGCTGCCTAAAATGCATCCAAACATTCAGTATCTCCTCCCTCTGCATGCAGACACTGAACTTTCCTAATAGAGATTCATTAATTAAATTCATCTATATAAGGAGAGGCTGATTGGCCAGGGCTGTGTTTGAATCATGCTGGCTCTGACCCTGATGTGCCTCTTTGTCAGTCTCAGCCAATCCTATGGGGAAGCACTGTTATTGGATCAGGCCACCACTTCTAATGATGTCAGCAGACTGCTTGTTTTTATGAGTCTAACAGCATGCAGAGTTACAGCTTCAGGCTTGAATATAGTAGGATTTTTCTATATTTATGGAGGCATGAGGGGCCCAGGGGGACTAGATCGTGGTGTTAACACTATAGGGTCATGAATTCATGTTTGTGTTCCTGACCCTATAGTGATCCTTTAAGGTAATGCTGACTTTGGTCTCTCTAACACTGTGGCATGTTCCCTTTCTTCTACACTCACTACATACAGCTTTTCTCTGTCCCAGCCCATATACCAGGAGCTTCTGCCTGCTAGTAAGAAGGTAAGGAGACAAGTGAGTGCTAGGGGACAGTCCTTAGAAAGCGTTGAGTGAGCGCATCATTAGATGCATTTATGCCAAGCTCAGGGTGCTGTCTGCATAGTATGCCATTAGTTGGCCAGCTGCATGATTTGCAGGCAGCCTGACATGCATTCATGCCAGGCTGGCCTTCTAATTCTTTGAGCAGACATGTCCTCTTTTTGGGCATGTTCGCCCCTTTTGGCAGGTTACGTGATTTGTGTCAGTGGCACACCCTTTTACCGTGTCCATTGACTTCCTGCTTGACTGGACACTGCTGTTAGGGGTTATGGATTTACTTGAAAGATGAAAACATAAATTAGAGAGAGATTAGCCTAGGGTATGTGTTTTCTTATAGCTGTTGTTTTCTGTCTCTCCAGCACCATCTCCATCGGATACATGATGCTTGGGAGTGTTTTACTGTTTTTGGTCGATATGATTCTGTAATTAGGCCCGTCATAATTGTCAGCACCAGGCCCACTGGGCTCTTAATCTGGCCCTGGGACCAACACATGGGATTAACTAACTTCTGTAGGAGGTGGGTGACCCTTCAAAATGATATTGTACAGCACCATTAAATGCAGAACAAGCAACAGTGCAATAATTTTATAGGTTTCCACCATGTCCTTGAAACTAAGTTCAGGGAGATTTGATTGTTTTAAAATATCTCTCTGTGAATGCCTCATCTGTTTCTTGTCTGCAAAAAATTCAAAATAATCTCAGAATAGCTTAGAAATTTCAGTAGTATTTTAGTTCAAACATTTTCCCTGCTTATTACAATGTCTAAATAATCATATTTTTGAAAACATCTATAGGCTCAAGTTGATTGTGCTATCAGAGAGTTGTATAACATTTTGCATTTTTGATATTATCTTGCTGTCTCTATAAAAGGGTTTGCTAAGTGGTGAATATAATCTTTATTTATTTTATACATATATGAGGACAACTGTATGTTTGTTATATATAGGGTATTATAAAGATGGAGACGTTATTAATTTATTTATAAAGTGTATAATATAGCTGTATTAAAGTGTATTACAGACATGATTAGACAGTGTATTATAGAGCTATTTTTTAGGACATTTATAGCAAGATAGTGTTAATACAGAATAATATACAATATGTTTACCTTATAAATTTGTGGATTTTTTTTATAATCAGATGACTAGTATGATAACCAAAGGGATCTAAGAATTTATGTAAACGATGGATGCAGGCAGTGACCTAAGAGCAATCTAGCAAAGACCACAAAACTTGAGTCATTATGATTGGGGTTAATAGTAGTTAAATTAATCTTCCTTGAATGGATTGTCAGATCAGGAAGAAACAAGATGATCTAGCAGGAACTAACTAGTATGGCAATCAAATGAGACTCCAGGCTGGCACTAAACTTGAAAAAGACAGCATAGTAGAATTAGAACACTGCATAAAGCAAATGTGAGATGTAGGTGGCGTACAAGAGGAACAAGGTGTGAAGAAATTGTGAAACACAAGGAGAACAAGACTTGAGATAAGGCAAGGGGGCATGATTCAATTAAACAGGTGTTGATTATATTAATTAGCAATAAAACCTGGTCCACTCTCAGGCAATGATTATGTTTAAAAACAAAGAAGCAAGGAGCCCCTAGAAAAAGGGGTGCCTTCCAAAGGTGTGTGTCTGGGGCTAACCAAGAAAAGGGGATAACCCTCACATATACTTGTGTAGAGAAAACAGAAAAGAGAGACCCTCTGGGTCAAAAGTGAGAAAGCCCCTAAATAGAGTTACATGTTTATAAAACGTAACTTTTAATAGTAATTATTAAAAATCATACACATAATTAAAAGAAAAAGAAAGGTCTGAAAAAATTAGGGAGACCAGAGAGATAGATTCAATGCAGGTAGTGGAATAAAGGCAAAATCTCTAATTCTGAGGCCACATACGTGGATCTAAAAAATGGACAAAAGAGCCCTTCCTTGGCTAAACTCTCCCTTAATGTTGCTAACTGTGATATAAACAGCTGGTTCAATGGTTGCTTGTAAAGCACTGACTAAATATAGTGCTGGGGTATGGCAACAGAATTATACCTATGAACATTGTATCAATGCAAAGAGGATGTCAGTATATCCAGATGACAGAGTATACAAAATATCCCTTGAAGCAAAATCACAAAGTGGAGGGCATAAGGCACCCCCTTCCCATGTAGGGAGTCTGTAAATATAGATACCAACCCACCCACTTGAGTAACCCAGTTCTTAAGCTCAAATAAAAAAATAAAAAAAATAAAAAAAAAAGAGAAAAGAACACACGAAGTAAGCCAGAGAGAGAAAATAAACCCTAGCCAAATATCCTCGAGATAGCTGTGAGCTCTCTGAAACTATCAATAGTGAGAGATATAAATTAAGGAAGAGATCGCTGATCTTACTGCCTATAATCTAAATCACTGGTCTCCCTGCCTACTGCCTAACATATGTTTCGGCGCTATAGAACGCGCCTTCTTCCGAGGCTTAGCAGACCTCATAGTGCACAAAAGGCTGTTTAAATAACCATATGCCGCCAGTAAGAGAATAGGGGCGTGTGTTTACTGTTCGCGCCAAAAATTTTTAGCCCGAACAGGCCACGCCTTCAAGTTCACTTGACGGCAGGTAATTGGGTAGCGTCATGCATTTGTAGACGCGTATGAAAGGGAAAGAGAGAGGGGGGTGTGTATGTTTGCTAGTGACTCAATAAACTGAGTCCCAGCAAACCCCACCCCTTTAGTGTTACGTGGCAAAGCATTTGTGAATGGACTATAAGTAAACAAACGAGTCCACGTGGTATCTCATCGGGGGAGCGAACATTTAAAGTGAAAAGAAGAAATGTGTAGTAAAAAGGGGCAAAATGTATTAATATATAAATAAATAATGAGCCCTTCATCTTGTCTGTCTGATATCCCACAATATGGAGTTTTCATTCTTTGTTAATAGAAGAAACTTATGAAGCATATGGATAAGTGGATACAGAAAGATAAATGTAATCAACCTCTATTCTCTAAGGCTGTATTATAAGGATATAACTATAGATCCAAGTATATCTACATGTTGCTTGTGTTGCAAACTGGTAACCTGGATCATATGTATCCCAAAATAGAGGTGACAAGTCCTACTATAGATAACTATGGTGGATGGAGTGTGCACATTTAATTAAAGTTATCACTCGAAGTTGGTACCATATATAGAACACTTATAAACGATGCCCCTAACGGTGACACTGGGTAGAGGGGACTGTATAAGCCCTCATAAGCCTGTCACAAAATTCCCCATTAGCCACGTAACACATGTGCATCCTAATACTAACATGTCAAAAGTTGGTTTGAATTCACAGCCTCTTATGTGTCAAAAAATAAAACATAATAAATTTAAAAAACGTGTACATACAATCACTATACACATAACTAAACATATTAAGGTTGGTCCTGAGTACTCTTATTTATCTATAAAGGGAGTAAATGTGAAGCCCTCGTTTAGTCCATAGGGTGCCAAAGTTTTGAACCTATAAATCCAATAGCATTCCCTTTTGAGGAGGGTAAGATCAAGATCACCTCCTCTGCGTCCCAGGAGGGTCTTCTCGATCCCTGCAAACTTCAAACCACCTGAATCACCATGGTGACAGTTCCTCAAGTGTCGTGACACTGAGGTATCCCTAGGATTTCGGACAGAATGTACATGTTCCATTACCCTCCTTTTGAGGGGACGAATAGTTTTGCCTACGTACTTTAGTCCGCATGTACACTCCATAAGGTATATGATGCCTTTAGTGTTGCAATTAAAAAATTGCTTCACATTAAGCACCATTTGGTCACTTGAGTCTGTCAAACATTTAGAGTTCTTACTAATGTATCTGCACGCTACACATCTTCCACATTTGTAAGTTCCTTGCGTGGATAACCAGTTTTTCACGGGTTTCTTCCCCGAGAAATGACTGGGTACTAGAATTTCCTTGAGGTTTCTGCCTCTACGTGCTGTAAGTGATACATTGGGGGTCACTACACTTTTGAGTTGGGAGTCTTGGGATAGTAGAGGCCAAAATCTCCCCAGGATCCTTTTTGCCTGATTCCAACCTGAGTCAAAGTTAGTAACACACCGAATCAGTGTTGGTTCATTAGAAACTGGTTTATCTTTGAGGAGTTCCGGTCTGTCACTGTATAATGCTCTTTGGTATGCGTATTTCAAACAGCGATTGGGATACCCCCTATCCTTAAACCTAGTTCTGAGTAACCTGGCTTGAATGGTGAACTCTTCAATTGTTGAACAGTTCCTGCGTAACCGGAGGTATTGTCCAATGGGAATACCTCTTTTTAATGAAGTTGGGTGATGGCTTTCCCAACGTAGCATTGTATTCGTTGCAGTAGGTTTCCTGAATAAAGTGGTCTCAATCTTGTGTTCGGTAGTGACTCTAAAGGTACAGTCAAGAAAATTAAGGGATGTGTCTCCAACCTCCATTGTAAATTTTAGATTCAAATTGTTGGAATTTAGTCTTTCTACAAATGTTGCAAAGCAGTCTTTAGTGCCCGTCCAGACGATGAGAACGTCATCTATGTATCTTTTCCATACATAGATGAACTTTGTATACTCAACGTTGTCATTGGAAAAGACCACCTTCTCTTCCCACCAACCCAGGTGCAGGTTGGCATATGAAGGTGCACAAGATGTGCCCATAGCCGTGCCTCGCACCTGGTGGTAGTATTGGCCATTAAATAGAAAAAAATTGTGCGTTAACACAAAATGTAGTAGATCCAATACAAAGGAGGTGTGGCGTTGGTGTCTAGACCCCCGTGTCTCTAGAAAATGTCTGGCATGTGCTAATCCTAAAGAATGTGGAATAGATGAGTATAGGGCCTCCACATCAAGGCTACAAAGTATAGCATCACTTGGAATATGAATGGAGGCCAGACATTTAAGTGTATCCTTCGTATCTCTTAAGTAGGAGGGTAATTTCTCTACAAAAGGTCGAAGTATTTTGTCAACATATATGCTAGCTTTACATGTCAGATTTTGTGACCCCGACACAATTGGTCTTGCTGTTAAGGTTGTGTATTGTTTGTGTACCTTGGGTAGACAGTAAAATGTTGACACTGTCGGATTTTTAACATAGATGAAGGCATATTCATCTCTACTCAGGATACCATCATCGAACGCTAAGTCTAGGAGTCCTTTAAGTTCTGACAAGAATTTCATAGAGGGATCTGTGGGCAAGATTTTATATGTGTTCACATCTGTGAGTATTCTTTCTGTCAATTGGATATATTGTGGTGTATTTAGCACCACAATATTCCCACCTTTGTCGGCGGGTTTAATGATAATATCCTCGCGATCACGTAGGTCACATAGGGCTCGCCATTCCTTCCCAGAGAGATTACTGTACGGACGAGGTTGTAAAGAATCGACCCGCAATTTTTGAATCATATTGCAAGTGGATTCTACAAACATGTCTATGTTTCTGAAATCTTTAATATTCGGGGTAAATTTACTCTTAGGACGTAAGTCAGTGTAGGGGGAGTTAGATGTTTCGTCATTCTCTTCCAGGAGATGCACTAGGTCATTCAGGCATTGGTATTCTCTAATACTGAACCCCAGATCCTTAGCTCTTTTCTCCTTTTCATTCTGGAAAAATTTATGTAAGGCTAGGCGTCTCCCAAAGAGGTGGATGTCTTTCACCCATTCAAAACTATTAAATGGGGGGACAGGGACAAAAGATAATCCCCTTTTCAATACTTGATGCTGGAGTTCAGAGAGAGTTTTGTCTGAAAGATTAATGACCTTTAAGTTATGATTCAATAGCGTTTCCGTGCTCTCCCCCTGTATCTTGTTTGTCTGAACTGTGATTGAGCTTCCCCCTCGCGGGGGTTTTAGACAAAAAAAGTCACCCCTTTCTTTAAGATCCCTTTAGTCTGGGTGGTATTTGGGGGTATAGAAGATATACTTGTACCCTCATTATCAGTATCCGAGGTTTCGTACTCAGAGGTGGTATATTGATCTGAATCGACCCGGGTGTGTTTCTTAAACTTCCTATATACTCTGTCATTTTTATAATCCTGATTGTCTCTTAGGAACTTTTTGTGTTTACGATTTTTAATTGAATCCTTATATTTATTTAAATTTTGTTGAAGTTTAAGTTCCTTAGACTCAAAATTTGTGTCTTCTGCATGACTTTGGATTGCTTCAACTGCCTCCTTCACTTTCTCGTTAGTCTCTACTAATCTTTGACTCTCAAAGCGGCATATAATATCCATAAAGGTACGGGAACAGGTATTAGCTGCCTCTTCCCATTCTTTCAAAAGATTGGGATCTTCCATTTGAACATTAGGCATAATTTGTACCCTGAGGCCCCTGGGAATCATGGATTTGCTCATATAGTTTTGCGGGTCGATTCTTTACAACCTCGTCCGTACAGTAATCTCTCTGGGAAGGAATGGCGAGCCCTATGTGACCTACGTGATCGCGAGGATATTATCATTAAACCCGCCGACAAAGGTGGGAATATTGTGGTGCTAAATACACCACAATATATCCAATTGACAGAAAGAATACTCACAGATGTGAACACATATAAAATCTTGCCCACAGATCCCTCTATGAAATTCTTGTCAGAACTTAAAGGACTCCTAGACTTAGCGTTCGATGATGGTATCCTGAGTAGAGATGAATATGCCTTCATCTATGTTAAAAATCCGACAGTGTCAACATTTTACTGTCTACCCAAGGTACACAAACAATACACAACCTTAACAGCAAGACCAATTGTGTCGGGGTCACAAAATCTGACATGTAAAGCTAGCATATATGTTGACAAAATACTTCGACCTTTTGTAGAGAAATTACCCTCCTACTTAAGAGATACGAAGGATACACTTAAATGTCTGGCCTCCATTCATATTCCAAGTGATGCTATACTTTGTAGCCTTGATGTGGAGGCCCTATACTCATCTATTCCACATTCTTTAGGATTAGCACATGCCAGACATTTTCTAGAGACACGGGGGTCTAGACACCAACGCCACACCTCCTTTGTATTGGATCTACTACATTTTGTGTTAACGCACAATTTTTTTCTATTTAATGGCCAATACTACCACCAGGTGCGAGGCACGGCTATGGGCACATCTTGTGCACCTTCATATGCCAACCTGCACCTGGGATGGTGGGAAGAGAAGGTGGTCTTTTCCAATGACAACGTTGAGTATACAAAGTTCATCTATGTATGGAAAAGATACATAGATGACGTTCTCATCGTCTGGACGGGCACTAAAGACTGCTTTGCAACATTTGTAGAAAGACTAAATTCCAACAATTTGAATCTAAAATTTACAATGGAGGTTGGAGACACATCCCTTAATTTTCTTGACTGTACCTTTAGAGTCACTACCGAACACAAGATTGAGACCACTTTATTCAGGAAACCTACTGCAACGAATACAATGCTACGTTGGGAAAGCCATCACCCAACTTCATTAAAAAGAGGTATTCCCATTGGACAATACCTCCGGTTACGCAGGAACTGTTCAACAATTGAAGAGTTCACCATTCAAGCCAGGTTACTCAGAACTAGGTTTAAGGATAGGGGGTATCCCAATCGCTGTTTGAAATACGCATACCAAAGAGCATTATACAGTGACAGACCGGAACTCCTCAAAGATAAACCAGTTTCTAATGAACCAACACTGATTCGGTGTGTTACTAACTTTGACTCAGGTTGGAATCAGGCAAAAAGGATCCTGGGGAGATTTTGGCCTCTACTATCCCAAGACTCCCAACTCAAAAGTGTAGTGACCCCCAATGTATCACTTACAGCACGTAGAGGCAGAAACCTCAAGGAAATTCTAGTACCCAGTCATTTCTCGGGGAAGAAACCCGTGAAAAACTGGTTATCCACGCAAGGAACTTACAAATGTGGAAGATGTGTAGCGTGCAGATACATTAGTAAGAACTCTAAATGTTTGACAGACTCAAGTGACCAAATGGTGCTTAATGTGAAGCAATTTTTTAATTGCAACACTAAAGGCATCATATACCTTATGGAGTGTACATGCGGACTAAAGTACGTAGGCAAAACTATTCGTCCCCTCAAAAGGAGGGTAATGGAACATGTACATTCTGTCCGAAATCCTAGGGATACCTCAGTGTCACGACACTTGAGGAACTGTCACCATGGTGATTCAGGTGGTTTGAAGTTTGCAGGGATCGAGAAGACCCTCCTGGGACGCAGAGGAGGTGATCTTGATCTTACCCTCCTCAAAAGGGAATGCTATTGGATTTATAGGTTCAAAACTTTGGCACCCTATGGACTAAACGAGGGCTTCACATTTACTCCCTTTATAGATAAATAAGAGTACTCAGGACCAACCTTAATATGTTTAGTTATGTGTATAGTGATTGTATGTACACGTTTTTTAAATTTATTATGTTTTATTTTTTGACACATAAGAGGCTGTGAATTCAAACCAACTTTTGACATGTTAGTATTAGGATGCACATGTGTTACGTGGCTAATGGGGAATTTTGTGACAGGCTTATGAGGGCTTATACAGTCCCCTCTACCCAGTGTCACCGTTAGGGGCATCGTTTATAAGTGTTCTATATATGGTACCAACTTCGAGTGATAACTTTAATTAAATGTGCACACTCCATCCACCATAGTTATCTATAGTCACCTCTATTTTGGGATACATATGATCCAGGTTACCAGTTTGCAACACAAGCAACATGTAGATATACTTGGATCTATAGTTATATCCTTATAATACAGCCTTAGAGAATAGAGGTTGATTACATTTATCTTTCTGTATCCACTTATCCATATGCTTCATAAGTTTCTTCTATTAACAAAGAATGTAAAC
>OW240912.1:179595915-179633926 GCA_933207985.1 Pelobates cultripes
GTTTGAAACAAATAAAGAAGGCGAGGAAATACGTCCAAACCTAATGGAATTATTATGTCTCAATTTGCTCCAACCAAGAAAACGGCCTCTTGTAGGTCTCAGCACAGTCAAACCAAAAAGGGAGAAAAATTAAATGCCAGAAGCTGGGAGAAATCCAAAATGAGCCAGATAACCAAAATACTTTGTTTTGGACTAGTACCACTAGACATGGGGAGAAAGTCTGGAATTGTGGGATAACTGAACTAGGCACAATTATATTAAGAATTTTAAATTTGCTCAAATTGATCCTGGACAGAGCACCAAACCTTTGAAACTCCTCCAGTGAGGCATGTAAGGAAAGATCAATGGAGGATAGAGTAAAAAGGATTTAATTTGCGTATGCAATGACCCTATGGTGAGAAGGCTCCACCTTGATACACCTGACGTCTGTATTTGCATGTATCTGACATAAAAAAAATTCTAGGATGAGAGCAAACAGCAGTGTTTAGTGCTGTTACTGGTAGAAAAAGAGTCAGATAATACTACTCAGGAATGAAATAATTGTCTGAAGCTAAATAAATTCAATGTAGCCTACATGAAGCCCCAGTCTACCCTGTTGAAGGCCTTGTCGACAGGAATAGAACTAAGATGCCAGCTCCCTCAGATATATGAATGAGGTGAAGGGTTAATCATTGAGCCAATATCTTCCATTTGCAATTCCATGGTAAATTCAGGACAATTCCCTGAGTTTTATTCTGCCTGTGCAACAGTAGAGGCAATTAGATATGTTTAGAAATCAGTCAGTCGTAGCGACTAAAGGGCCAGCTGGCAAAATATACTTCAAAATTGAGTTGGGCAAATGGGGAACTTCTATTTTATCCTCAATTTTACAAATAAATTCTTAAATTACCACAATTTGCTGTTTACATTATTTGCTAGAACTGAGATACATGAATACGGAAGCCTAACTCCATCAAGCGATAAACTGGAAGAGTGACCTCTGAACATGGTGCACCATAAATATTTTTGACACATTCAAACTATTGCAACATCGTAAGACCAACTCAATAGTCATAAACGTAAAAACCCTCATAAACATGGCTCTAAAAGGAATGCAACAGGGCACAGAGGAGAGAAAACTACCATCAGCAGGGGTTAATGTATACATTCATGAATAGGCACCCAACCGCCAGTTTCTTGTATTTTACAAATGTTTTTTCAATAATATCTCAGTGGGAATTCCTCCAAATGAGTATGTGGAATTAATCACTAATAACTGAGGATTCCACCTTAGCCATTTTTAAAGAGCTTGTTTGAGGACTATTAATAAATCAAAACAGGATTCCCAGCTGATCTGTACTGATTATTTAATTTTCTTGGACCACATATTGAGGTAGATGCATACCAGCCAAAAACTGAGCCCATTTTAATTTTTTTCTTTTCCGGTTTTCAGCTTCTTGCAAATGATAATAATTGAAGTTGTCATGATGATACAGCAGGCTTTTTATACGCAATGATTTCCTTGAGAAAAACAAGTTAATTGTACCTAGTGAATAAAATATTAGAATATTAATCTGTGTCATGGGTGTTTCTGGGGGCCAGGGGGGAGCTTTGAGAGCTGAAGCCACACATGTGGGGCTCTTTAGCCCTAGATTTCTAAGGTTGATGGAGGGGGCTGGGTGATATTAATGTTTTTTTTGTTTGTTTGTTTTTTAATTATACATCAGGAAGCTGTTTCTCAAAGGAACCTCGCATTATAAAAAATAATTAGGATAGAACTCTGCTCCCCAACGTGGCTGCTGGGAGATGGTTCTAGGCATCATAATTTAGCTGTACAAACCCTGTTATTTAGGCAGTATGTTGGGATCACGTTGAATACCTGGCTATGCTTTCATTGAGATCCCAAGGAGCATCAGCAGCACACTGTCATAGGTAGAAGAGAGAACATGGCCTTGTATGTGAAGGATAGCATAAAATCTAGCCTAATAAAAGTTAGTGAGGCAAACATAGAGACCGTTTGGGCTACGTTAGAATTTGGTAATCAAACAGTAACTCGTGTAGGTGTGATTTATAGGCCCCCAGGACAAATTGAAGAGTTAGATAATCTACTAGTTGAGGAAATAGCTAAAATGACAATGAAGGGGGAAGTTATCATCATGGGTGACTTTAATCTTCCTGATGTAAATTGGAAAACAAAATTAGCTACTTGTGCCAGGAGCACACATATTCTAAACTCCCTACTGGGTTTGTCTCTAATCCAAGTTGTTGAGAAGCCAACTCGTAAAGAGGCCATACTAGATTTAGTGTTAACAAATGGAGATTTAGTATCAGATGTTACTGTAGGTGAAAGTTTAGGATCCAGTGATCATGAGTCAGTGTGGTTTAATATAAGAACAGTGACTGAGTCACACCACACAAAAACAAAAGTTTTAGACTTTAGAAAAACAGACTTTTCTAAAATTAGAATATGGATAGAGGAGTCATTATCAGACTGGAGCAATTTAAATGGAGTCCAAGAAAAATGGGATTATTTAAAAGTTGCACTATTGAAGGCAACAGAAAATTGCATTAGGCTTGTCAGTAAAAGCAAAAAATTCAAGAAACCACTGTGGTACTCCGCAGATGTGGCCAAAATAGTTAAAAACAAAAAGTTAGCATTTAGGAATTATAAAAAAACCCAGAGTGAGGGAGACAAAATGATCTATAAGATTAGGCAGAAAGAGGCTAAGCAAGTTATAAGAGCTTCCAAATCACACACAGAAGAGAAAATAGCACAGTCAGTAAAAAAGGGGATAAAACATTTTTTAGATACATAAATGAGAAAAGAAAAGTAAAACAAGGATTAGTTAGATTAAAAACAAAAGAAGGAAGGTATGTAGAAGAGGATAAAGGTCAGGCTGACTGCCTCAATGAATATTTTTGTTCTGTATTTACAGAAGAAAATGAAGGAAAGGGACCTCAGTTGAGAAAAAGGATAAATGAGTCATTTATTACACGTGAGTTTACAGAGGAAGAGGTTCTATTTCAACTGTCAAAAGTAAAGACAAATAAGTCAATGGGACCTGATGGAATACACCCAAAGCTATTAAAAGAGCTTAGTGGTGTACTAGCAAAACCATTAACAGATTTATTTAACCAATCATTGTTAACAGGTGTAGTCCCAGAAGATTGGAAGTTAGCGAATGTTGTGCCCATTTACAAGAAAGGTAATAGGGAGGAGTCGGGCAACTATAGGCCAGTAAGCCTTACTTCAGTAGTGGGGAAAGTGATGGAAACCATGTTAAAGGATAGGATTGATGAACATCTAAAAACACATGGATTTCAAGATCAGAGACAACATGGGTTTACTTCAGGGAGATCATGCCAAACTAATCTTATTGATTTTTTTGATTGGGTAACTAAAATTATAGATCAGGGTGGTGCAGTAGACATTGCTTACCTAGATTTCAGTAAGGCTTTTGACACTGTTGCACATAGAAGGCTTATCAATAAACTGCAATCTTTAAGTTTGGATTCCAATATTGTTGAATGGGTAAGGCAGTGGCTGAGTGACAGGCAACAGAGGGTTGTAGTTAATGGAATATATTCGAAGCTTGGACTTGTCACCAGTGGGGTACCTCAGGGATCTGTACTTGGACCCATTCTCTTTAATATTTTTATTAGTGATATTGCAGAAGGTCTTGATGGTAAGGTATGTCTTTTTGCTGATGATACTAAGATATGTAACAGGGTTGATGTTCCAGGAGGGATAAGCCAAATGGCAAATGATTTAGGTAAACTAGAAAAATGGTCAGAGTTGTGGCAACTGACATTTAATGTGGATAAGTGCAAGATAATGCATCTTGGACGTAAAAACCCAAGGGCAGAGTACAGAATATTTGATAGAGTCCTAACCTCAACATATGAGGAAAGGGATTTAGGGGTGATTATTTCTGATGACTTAAAGGTAGGCAGACAATGTAATAGAGCAGCAGGAAATGCTAGCAGAATGCTTGGTTGTATAGGGAGAGGTATTAGCAGTAGAAAGAGGGAAGTGCTCATGCCATTGTACAGAACACTGGTGAGACCTCACTTGGAGTATTGTACACAGTACTGGAGACCGTATCTTCAGAAGGATATTGATACCTTAGAGAGAGTTCAGAGAAGGGCTACTAAACTGGTTCATGGATTGTGGGATAAAACTTACCAGGAAAGGTTAAAGGATCTTAACATGTATAGCTTGGAGGAAAGACGAGACAGGGGGGATATGATAGAAACATTTAAATATATAAAGGGAATCAACACAGTAAAGGAGGAGACTATATTTAAAAGAAGAAAAACTACCACAACAAGAGGACATAGTCTTAAATTAGAGGGACAAAGGTTTAAAATAATATCAGGAAGTATTACTTTACTGAGAGGGTAGTGGATGCATGGAATAGCCTTCCAGCTGAAGTGGTAGAGGTTAACACAGTAAAGGAGTTTAAGCATGCATGGGATAGGCATAAGGCTATCCTAACTATAAGATAAGGCTAGGGACTAATGAAAGTTTTAGAAAATTGGGCAGACTAGATGGGCCGAATGGTTCTTATCTGCCGTCACATTCTATGTTTCTATGTTTCTATGTTTCTATGTTTCTATGTTTCATACCAAACAGGGGCATTTGTGCACATGGATAAATGTACCATTCTTACAATATTGAAAGCAATGGAATAAATTAATAAATAATGGGATGCTTTCAATTTCAAACTCCCAAATCTCGAACAATTAATTAGTACATCATCCAATTATGCTTAAATAATTATTTTATGTGACTAATGTGTATTACATGCTTATCATTATTACTGTAATCAAACTTAATTTCTGACCTTTTATTAACACATTTATTGGACTGAACATATACAAGTCTCACGCAATGAGTCAATATACGAAGCCAGCAGAGCCAATAGAAGGATCTGTACTCCCCTCACATTTACTTTCTCAATCTGCATTTTATCATAGCCATGCCAAAATGGAAGTGCTTACCCCGGTTTTTGCTGCAGACCATTCAGGCCAATAAGTGCAAGCATGAGAGGGGTTTTAAAGCCTACACGTTGGTCCTGAAAAATTGTATACACGCACACAGTTGGCTGTAATGGTTATGGTGCTTAAAGTGTTCCTTTAAGGATATTGATTTCTTTATTGTGAGATAAAAAAGGAAAAGCCTCCTGATAGGACAAAAGTTAATAAATTTGGCGGTTTCATATATGTCCTCTCTGTGGTAAATAAATTGATTCACACTGAGAACACAACTGATTCCACACAAGCCCAGTCCAACACCTCACAGAATTGAGATATGTAGACACACGGGAGTTATGCACAAAAATTTGCACATTTATGTTCTTATGTAATGTATTACTCCACCTTTATACAAAGGAATATTGTGAAAGCTGCTTTCTGTCTCAGAAAACCTGTTACTCTCACAGTGGCGGAAACATTTGTCTGAAAGATAGGTGTTCTTTAGCACCTCTTTTCTAATATATTGGAAGAAACCCATTTGTGAATAAAAAAAAAAAGAAACAAAATGGAACAGGAAAATAAAATGATTGACGAGGCACAGTATGGAATATTTGGGCACAAATAAGGAAATAAATATGTTCAAATAGTGAACATGACCATTTTTAATACTTAACCCACATGGTGATCTAGAAAACCTAACAGCAGATATCCCATCTCGGTTTTTTTTAATAGTTTTGGAGCCTGGACAATTTAACATAATTAAAGGATATAATCTCTCTAAATGCTGGCTTTTGTCAAGCACATTTTACTTTATTGGGGTTACAATAAGTATTAAAATTATCTTAGAACAAATTATTCAATTAGAACTACAGTGTATCTAACAATACAGTATAACACGACAGAAGAAATGCAAAAGAATATGCTAAAACACAATGAAAAATGATCCACCATAGATTGCTAGAATATACAATTTAGAGGTACAATTATTGGAAGCTCTAGATCTTGTGGGGATTTTGACTCATCAAAAAGACAGATTTTTTTTATTTATTAATTTATTTATTTTTTAGACAGTTAAGAACTGTAAAATTATTGTAAGCTTTTATTAAATAAAAAAAATCACTTTTATTTTTACCTAAAGTAAAACAGAGAAGTTTCTGCAATTAAGAGAGCAGGCTTCTGTTTACACTATGGAGATGGTTTGCAGGCACAAATCATAGAACTAGCTATATGGGTCTGTTATGTCTTGCTCTGTGCAATGGAGGTAATGAAAGACAGCTGTTGAGAGGGGAAATAAAGGCGTTTATATGAATGCGGCAGAAGGACAACAGACTAGACCTCTACATTTTCTGAAGAGCTTGCAACAATCAAGTTAATCTAGAACAGATTCTGTGTTAACTCATTGTCAATGCATTGCTGACTGTTCTAGCAATTAGATGAAACACACAGAACTGATCATGGGTTTGTTTGGAGGGTAACATAGAATTGGAACATTGGAACAATGACCTATCTAGCCATGTTCCAGTTTCCATTAAACATGAATCAGGTGCAAGAAACATTCAAAGGCTTCTTGTTCGGAAAATAATCCCTCCACCTATTATCCACTTATCCACATTGCTAAGTGATTGCTGGATTTCCTGTTGACTGAATGTGTGTAGCTATGACAAACTTTCCATAAATATAGATTTTTTTTTTGTTTGCTTCTTTGCTTATACAAAATATAGATTAAAACTTTAAAAAAGTTTTTTTTTAAAAAAAACTTTTTTTAGCAACTCTGACATTACTGACATTAATCAGTCAATAAAGATGTAATTGTTCTTGCTGAAAAGTTCCCTGCTTCCTAGATTGGGGCAGTGCATCACCCTATATTTCTTCTACTTAAATTGTATTTCGTTCCCTACTTACTACTCTTTGGTTACAACTTTCTATGTTGTACAACTCACTACAACTCATTGCTTAAAATGTTCTCATTTTTGTTCACCCTACCTAATTTCTCATTGTTTTTCTCATATTATTATTATTATTATTATGTTATTATTTATATAGTGCCAACAAATTCTCCAGCGCTTTACAGTGGGTGGACGAACAAACATGTAGTTGTGCCCAGACAAGTTTGACACACAGGAACAGAGGGGTTGAGGGCCCTGCTCAATGAGCTTACATGCTAGAGGAAGTGGGGTAAAGTGACACAAAAGCTAAGCATAGTATTAGACTAATGACAGTTGCAAGAGAGGAATCAGTCGGGAGCTATCAACAGTCTAATTGATACGCTTTTATGAAGAAGTGGGTTTTTAATGATTTTTTTTGAAGGAGTGGAGACTGGATGAGCTTCTAACGGAGGAGGGAAGTGAGTGCACAGGAACAGTGCAGCCCTCGAAAAGTCTTGAAGGCAAGCATCAGAGGTGGGAGTACGGACAGAAGATAGACATAAGTCTTCAGCAGAGCGTAAGGGCCTAGACGGGACATACTTGTGTTTTAGGGAGGATAGATAAGTGTGAGCAGCATTATGTAGAGATTTGAAAGCAAGAACCAGAATTTTAAATTGAGCCCTATATCTTACAGGAAGCCAATGTAGGGAATGACAGAAGGGTGAGGCGTGGGCAGTGTGGGCGGACAGGAAGATGAGCCTCACCACCGCATTCATTATGGACTGTAAAGGTGCAAGTTGGGAGCATGTAAGACCACTGAGAAGCGGATTACAGTAGTCAAGGCGAGAAAGGACAGTGGAATGGACCAGCACATTAGTTGCATCTGGCGTTAAGTAGGGTCGGATGCTCGCAATGTTTTTGAGATGGAAGCGGCAGGATTTGGTGATAGACTGAACATGAGGCATGAAGGAGAGGTCAGAGTCAAAAAGAACACCTAGGCAGCGAGCCTGCATGGTGGAGTTAATGGTAGCACCGTTGACTTGGAGGGAGACAGACACAGGAGTAGCAACACTTGAGGAAAGACCAGAATTTCAGTTTTGGTTAAGTCGAGTTTAAGAAAGTGGGCAGCCATCCAGTTAAAAAATAGCAGAGAGGCAGTCAGAGACACTAGTCAAGAGGGACGGGGATAGATCAGGATAAGAGAAATAGATTTGCATGTCATCCACATGGAAATGATATTGGAAGCCAAAGGAGCTAATGAGTTTACCAAAGGAGGCAGTATAGATGGAGAACAGTAGGGGACCAAGGACTGAACCTTGGGGGACACCAACAAAGAGGATTTGGGGAGAAGAAACAGAGCCAGAGAGAGAAAAACTGAAAGAGCGCTGGGAGAGGTAGGAGGAGCACCAGGAGAGAGCAATATCTTGTAGACCGATATTGCGGAGGATGAGAAGAAGCTGTTGATGATCAACAGTGTCAAAAGCCGCAGAAAGGTCAAGGAGAATTAGGAAAGAGTAGTGACCACAAGATTTTGCAGCGAGCAGATCATTGGATCATTGGATACTTTGGTCAGTGCCTTTTCTACAGAGTGCTTAGTGCGGAAATCAGACTGAAGCGGGGCTAGCAGAGAATTGGACTCGAGGAAGTCTGTCAATCTCGCATACACAACTCTTTCAAGGATCTTGGATGCAAAGGGTAGTAGCGAGATAGGACGGTAGTTGGACGGTCACTTAGAGACAAGGTTGGGCTTCTTTAGAATTGGGGTTACAGCTGCATGTTTGAAGGGAAATATGCCAGAGGAGAGAGAGAGTTTGATAATTTTTGTGAGAGGTAGAGAAAGAGAAGAGCAGGTGGTGGGGCGGGAGGACTGGAGCAGAGCAGAAACCTCTTCCACTGTAGCGGGTGCGAATGAACATAGAACAGCAGAGGTAGTGAGGTTAGGGGAAGTATTGTAAGGGAAAGAAGAAAGATGAGAGATCTCTTCCCTGATTGTAGAGATCTTGTCCGTGAAGTGAATTGCAACGTCTGAGGTGATCAAGTTAGTAGGTGGAGGAGGAACAATAGGGCGAAGAAGAGAGTTAAATGTGTGAAATAGTCGTTTGTGTTACCGGGAGAGTGTGGTTATGAGGGTATTGAAGTAATTTACTTTTGCAGACTCTGTACTGGTTATGGTGCCAGGAGTGCCTTTGCAGACTTCCTTCCCCCCTGTGTAAGTAGTTAAAACATTTGGTAACGGTTTATCAACTTACCTGTGGTCCACCAGTCACCTTCTCCGTGGGAACTGCAATCTTTTTGCATTGAGCTAAGCCCAAAAGTACAGGGCTTAGCCAATTGGCTGACACGTTAAGCCTATGAACTGTTTTTTTCAGGGCAGAGTTTAGCTCAGATCTAATGAAAGCTTCTTGCACTACATCGCAGTGTAATGGAGATTGTGCTTGGAGTGTTGCTTTAATTCAGCTATTAGTCTAAACCCACAGCCAGTAAAAGCATAGGGCAGGCATAGGCACCCTTCAGAACTCTAGATGTTTTGGACTACACCTCCCGTGATTCTTTGTCAGCATTATGGGTGTAAGAGCATTATGGGGGATGTAGACCACAACATCTGGAGTGCCGAAGGTTGCCTATCCCTGGCATAGGGGAAGCTATTCTTCTCATGGCCCCGCTATTACGGGCTCTAAATTTTGTATGAGACGGTCTATGCTACAGTCTCTCACATGTATGACTATGACTAGTTTCATTCATTAAAAAAACAACAACCAAGAATGTAGCTATTTTTCAAGCTGATAAAATCTACTACTCAGCTTCAATTATTATGCTTAGCCATTTGATTTATGTCTTTTCATTAATGTAACTCTCACTAAGTGCTGAATTCATGTATCACAAAGATTTGCAAGCAGTAGTATGTAGTGTGTGCTCAGTGCTCCTAATAAAATAATGGAAGGGGGAGGATTGACTGAGAGCGTTCTCAACAATGTTATTACGTGTTCATTAAATCAAACAGGGAGAAAAAATATGACATTATAAAGGACACACAGAGCACAGTCATGTATTCCAGACTGATAGATTAAGGGGATTTAGAATTAAAGGGTGATGTGGACTATATTTCCCACTAATCTCAGCCAGACAAACACCACCAACCTTAAATTCCTCAAACTATACCCAAACCCTACATCGCCCTTAACCCTAAAAGACTCCACAAAAAGTAACTCCACCTATCCTTACCTGAGTGGCATCACTTTCAATGTTACTATATTTTAATGATGGTTTAATGATGCTGTTATTATAAAACCACATATTTATTTCATCATGCCATCACCATATTTATCAGGGACTGTTAACATGCTTTATTATAGTTAATGTTTTAAATGTATGCGTATTACTGTACATAACAGATACTTATTATAAAACTATTCACTGCATCAAATAAACAGTCTCTCTAATGTACTACATTGCTATACACAACCAATCCCAATAGCAGAATTCCAGCCATATGATGTGAACATTTCCTATTCGCACAAAACAAGAAATTCCTGTGACCCCAGGAAATGTCATTGAGGTCTGAATCTGAGAATGCAGACGGACATGATTGAGAAATACATAGTTTGCCCAAACATGGGCAGCGTTATATGTATGAGACCGTGCAGGATGTGCATATCTGTGCAGTTTGGAATCAAGATCTCCCAGCTATAATAACAAAGACCCTGGCAATGTAAGGTGGGGATCTGAAGTCTGTGCCAAGCTACTGAAAGTTGTGTCTGTATCAATCTTCCCACACACCCAAGTCAGCAAAACAGAGAAATCTGATGATTTAACAGCTCCCAGATGGAAGCGAATATGAGATTAGATGTAATCACAAACTCCTTATAAGGTGGGATGTCAGATATGGGCATCTTATTAAATAATACTATTTTGCTATAGATGCTTAGAAGCAGGTTTATTTTACTATTGTATTCTTTTTTTTTAATCAGAGAATTTCAAATTACTTTTGTGAGCATTTGCACAACTATATATGTTAGTCTTGCTAAATATACTTTCTTATTGTTTCAGAACAGTTTCATAATCTGTTATGAAGCCTTGTCATAAAGGCCAGCAATGAATTGGTATACATTTAGAAATCTATATTTCAAAAGTAACCCTTTTTGAGGCTGATCTTAATAACGGGTTGGTTCCTGTCTCTGAAGCAGTCAGATCCATGTTGTAAAACTAACTGAAAGGCCTGAGAAATTTTGGAATCTTCATATTTATTTTTGCTTCCACTGAGTACTGGGGGATGCTTGTCTTACTTTTGCGAAAACTATATATACCATCTGACATATAAAGTAAACCTTAATTGGTTGCTGAGGTGTTTACTATAAATATCAAAAATAATGCAATAATCATGAATCTGAAAATGCAATTACAATCTATTCTCTCTATATAGACTGCTGGATTAAGAAGCTATTGGGCTTGGTTCTGATGATTATGATGGGCCTAATTACAGATTTGTTTTCTGGACTTTTTTTTCTGAATCCAAATACCAGAATCTTTCTGATATTATTTTTGAATCAACAGCAAAAACAGATGTGAGAAGGGCTGAACTTGAAGGACACAAGTCTATTTTCAGCCTGTACTGATCAGACACAACATTAAAACCACCTGCCTAATATTGTGAAGGTCCACCTCGTGCTGCCAAAACAGCTGATACCTCAAGGCATAGACTCCACAAGACATCTCAACAGTTCCTGTGGTATCTGACACCAAGACATTAGCAGCAGAGTTAAGAGGTGGGGCCTCCATGGATCAGGTTTGTTGTTCCAGCATAATCAGATTGAGATCTGGGAAATTTGGAAGCCAAGGCAACACCTTGAACTCTTTGTAATATTTATCAAACCATTCTTGAACAATTTTTGTAGTGTGGTACGGTGCATTATTCCATCATGGAGCATTAATACCATGAGGGGTGGCCTTCGTTTCCCACATGCATCAATGTGCTTGGGCGCACATGACCCTGACGCAGGTTCACTTGTTGTCCTTCCATGCACTTTTGGTAAGTACTAACCACTGCATACCTAAAACACCCCACAGGACTTGCCATTTTGGAGACCCAGGTCCACCTCTCTGCCCAGGACTCATCTTGGCATGCAGTCTGGGACAGAGAAAGAGGTAACAGAAAAGTGCATATGCCACAAGAGGATAATAGGCTCAGTGTGACCCAGTCCTGGGTATTCCGTGTGTGATAGGGGGCCCAGGCAGAGCTAGGTTGGTTCACCAGGAAACCAGGAGATTTCTCAGTGACCCCTTCTTGCCTTGCCAATGCAGGACACAAAACAAAACAGAAATCAGATCACCCTTTGCTCCCCCATAATGTACACAGAGTATGAAAGGCTGCTGGGATTTCTGACATCATATCCAGGCCAAAGTTTAATGTGAAAACAAAATGCAAGTGTTAAGAGTTTATTGTTGTGCTATAGATAGGCAGTTCAAAATTACAATCCAGGGTCTCTCTTCTCCATTTGATAAACATGCACTTGAGGAGGACATGGGAGTGGCACCAATTAACATGTTAATGTATATTAGTACCATTTTATTATGCTCATTCATTATTGTAATGAACTGTAATTCTGTAGCGCGAATAACAATCTATAATAGTAATTGGGCAACTCTGACATTGCAAAAAACTATATATGACTGACTTCCAAAAAAACAACTCAACATTCAGGACAGGACACAATTAATTGAGTTGTGTGTTACTTTTTCCATTGATTGTAATATAGATTGCACACACTGTGTAACCATGTAAAATAATGGATAGCTCTCCTGCAACTTGACACAGTGGAAAAATCCAGTACTCAACAGGCAACTATATATGTGTATTTTTCATCTTATGCGAGCCCCTTTAAATTGTATTCTCTTTTTTTTTTTAATATCTAATCTTTATTTTATTTATTTTTTTACTGGTTTTTTTTTACAATCAAAAACAAACACAAAAAAAATTACATTGCACAATATGCATTACAATCCTGAAATGAGCCTATATTTACAGCACAATATACAAAACTGTACACTAAATATAATATCTAAAATCCTTGAATCTGTACATAATGTTCTATATTTTACATTGCTTATTATTCTACATAAACCTCATAAAGAAGATGCTTTCAGCCATTTCAGGAGATGTAAAAATCTGGTGTCATATAATAGCATAAAGCATTATGACAAAACAAAAATTAAATTAAATAAATAAATAAAAGAAAATATAATTAACCGGGGGGAACATAGCGCAGCATAATGTGGCATGAAAACATCCTTTCTAACCTGTTATGCTTAATTATGCTTTCTTTTGCAACCACATTGTTATACAACATATGCAATATAATACAATCCATCCATAGAGCTCTAAGCAGAGTCACTTTGTCAATTTATACACTTTGCCCTCTTGTCTTGATAAACCATAGCCTCTACTCATGTTAGTTCACTTATCTGTACATTATTCCTATTAAAATAAATAAATCAGTTTTTCCCGTTATCAGTTTTCGTTTCTATCAGAGCCCCGATCTCTTATGTGCAGCATACATAAAAAAGGGCCGACTCTCAGAATTTTTTTTTTTTAAATAAAAAGCTCTTTCTACATAGCATTCTGAGTATCTCCTATTTTTCTTTTCCTTTTCCTTTTATTCTTTGTTGCTTTTTCTCTCTTTCTCCTTTCCTTCCTCCCATTTCGTCTTTTCTTTTTTTTCTCTTTATTATTACATATATTAGTTATGAACATGTTCCCATACCTATGCCAAGATTACTTTGAAATTTGCCTCTTAAGAGGTTTGGAAAGGCGAAAAGATGAAGGGAAAACTTTATATGAGTGATTAATCTTACGTCCCATGTACTTCACAGTAGATAAGTAAATAATTATACAAGTAAATAAATTACGTAAGCTTACATTTAAGATTAAATTGAATTTAAGCTATGGCCTGTGTCTTGGTGCTTTACCCCTATACTCTATCCAGTCATGCGTAAGTTCTCTGCCTTCTTTTCTATATGCCATTCTTTCATATTGGCACGTCCTGTCTACTCTCTCTAACACCTCCGTTATAACTGGTGGAGTTTTTTTTTTCTAATTTCGAGCAATGCTTATTTTGGCTGCCAATAGTATGTGTATGACTGCGGACTTGTTCCGCGCCAAACACAGATCTGGGTGCATATGTAGAAGGTAAAACTCGGGGTGGGTTGGTATCAGTATACTCATCAAAGTATGTGTAACTTGTTTAACACCATCCCAAAAATGTGCGAGGTAAGGGCAATCCCAAAAAATGTGGAGTAAGGTTCCTTTATGCCCTTGACACCGCCAGCATAGATCAGAGGTACCTTCATAGATTCGCGAAAGGTTCGCTGGGACCAGGTATCACCGCATCAAAACCTTGCTATAAGCTTCCCAATGAGTGAGACTATGTGATGTTTGTTTGCTAAGTTTTATAGTTTGATACCAATTAGACAATGAGTAAGTTTTTGACAAATCTCGTTCCCAAATTATATTCTCACCTATTGATGATGTCTAATTGGATCGGGGCAGATCCATAACCTGGAGCTGCTCAATTTTGTGTCAGATTGTAACATTAGAAAATGGACACATACATTTACACAAACACAGATATGGTGACAAATATTTATATCTGCACCCACACATATAAAGATTCTTACATATGTCCAAATATAAAAAGAAGCAGATACATACAACTACACAGAGATACACACAACATGGCTATGGGCATTTGATGGGGTGGCTAGACACACATGCTCCTGGCTTCACAGGAGGATAATTTGTCCTGGTGCTTCCGTCCTAGATCCACCAATGTGTTGGGTGGTGTGGAGTAAGACATATATCATCAATCCATAGATGTGTTCTGATACAAAGCTCTACTTTTTTTAAATTTTTTTATTATTATTCTTCTTTATTTGTATTAAAGAGGACATCAGATAAAACATAACAAGAAGATATGTCTTGCAGGACTCATAATACATGTGTTCAAACAAACAAGATAAGAATAACAGAACCCTGACCCAAATACCCCCCAATAACAACAGACACCGAATTTGGATGAAGCAGGCCACAGCATTTATTATAACACATCCATAATTTATCAAACTTTATAATAAATAAAACATGTCTTATAAATAACCCATAAATTAACATATTATATTAACACATAGTGTCCTATAAAATTAAACCTATTTAACGTCCTTGCCAATTAAATTGACCATGTGCCTATGCACAAAGTTGCCCCAGAGGGTTCTCGCCTACCCCCTCATCCACCAAAATTCCCTTTTCCTTTCAATGCTTACCACCAGTCAGCTTCTAGCTCGGTGGGCATGTCCAAATCGGTAACTTCAAAGTTTATCCTACAGAGCATGGTAGGTTGAGACCCAAACCTTGACCATTTCATGACATTCACTGTAACAGCCCCCAAAATCGATTGGCAAGGACACACTCCCGCCAGCTGTGACACTAAATTACCAAAAATACAGTAAAAGGGAGGGTGGGATTAAAGTTGTTTGCTGGCCCCAATCCCAAGAGGCACTGAGGTAAGATGATCCCACACACCACTGACCAAACACATAACCACCGCCATACACACATACAACCAATCACAAGCATCCATACCCACACGCATACATGTGCCCTTGTCTGTTTAGCTGCGCTATCTCCCCAGGGCCTTATATTTTATATATTTTTATTTATTTTTATTTTTGCAATGCATAGAAATGGTACAAGCAGGCCTGAGGTGTGGGACATGAGTAACAAGCACAGTTTTATAATATGAGCAGGCTAGGTTAGTTATATTATTAAGCATCAAGAGTGAGGTTATAATGTAAGCAGGCTTAATCAGTTATGTCATTAAAGCATCTACATTACTAGTGAGTTTATATTGTAAACAGGCTTAGTTAGTTATGTTATTAAAGCATCAGCATCAATACTAAAGGCATCAGAACATGGTGCCATTAATGCCCAAGGGTGCTGAAGTAGGATTATTAGTATAATTATTATTAGTATAAGGTCCTGCAGGCAGTCAAGCATGATAGGCATAATATGGCAAACATACGAAAGCATTAACTTTGCTTGGACGCCATGGGTTTACTCACATGGATGCTGAGTAAAGTAATACGTATTAATGTAAAGCATTATACTGTTTGAAAACGTGCAAGATGAAATTCACTAAAGTAAACTAAAATAAAATAACCACTGGGCTGTGCCCCCATAACAATTTGAACAGAGGGAGAATCTAGTTAAGTAGAGCTGTTGCCTATGGTAGAGTGGCAGATCAAGTTGTCTCAAGCCATTAAACTAAAGCTTGTCGCTAAGGGGCCTGCATAAGGCTGTTTAACCGATGCCTAACTGTGGCAGGCCGCCAACCTTGGAAGGCATGAGTCCACTGTTCCACATGCTTGGGCACCACCAGTCCCATGAGGAGATGTGCTCCTGTGTCACGCCGGCAGGACAAAAACCATCCACAGGACCAGTGTCTCTCGGTGCTCGTGGTCAGTGTAGCCGAGTGTGTGTCATGCCACCCTTCGGCCTGTGGGCCAGGACTCTGCCCTCGCTAGTGTGTCCCACAGAGGAACTACTGCAAGGTATTAAGGTGGGTTGTTGAAATCGTTGTGTTGTCGGCGGGCCCCTCACGGGTCTTTCCCTTGCTTGTGCCTTTACAGTAAGCTGGGTAGGAGCTCTGTGTGGTTGTGAGCTGTGGGCTTGAGTGCCTCTCTTGTCGGGCCGAGGCTTATGTAGGTTGTGCCGCACGGGATTACCGGTCTTTCGGCGACTTGGCAGTGTTTGAGGCACTTGCTTCCGCTTACCCACCTTTGGCACAATGTCAGGATTCTCAGGTTTTGTCATAGCTTTGCCGTGCTGCAGGTACGGGTGGAGCGGTGCTGACGTAGCTGATCTCTGCGCTGGAGTTGGGCAAGTGGGATAGGAGTGTAAGATCTGCTGGCTATGCAGGTCCAAAAATCTCGGCATAACTTTTCAAATCTGGCTTCGAAGCCCTGTGCCCAGTCCAGGCTATCTAGACTTGCTTGTTGCCGTGAAGGTCTCCGCATGGCGGCCATCTTTAATCCACCACGCGGTCTGAGACTCCGCCGATTGCAGGCTATTTCGGTAAGTGGTGTGCCCAGTGGGGACCGGGATATCCCCCACCAGAGGGGCAACAGGGTGTCTGTGGTTGTTCTTCAGGATGCGTAGTCCCCAACAGGAGATTGGCCGCCTCTCCCAGCCGTCGGGCCCTCCGTCCTGGTAGGCCGCAAGGCCAGAAGGTAAAGTACGCTTTCAGGAGCTGGTAATTTGGGATCCGCAATAGCCCTGTCATTTAAGGTGCTTGTCAAGCAGAATTCTGATCCTTCTGCCAGTTTTTTGTGTAGGTTTAGTCGATTTAAAGTTTGTGCTGGCAGGAACTTTCTGTAAACATGTCTGGCCAACTTGCAGGTCAGGCCCCGCCCCCAGGCCTTATATTTTAAAAAACAGTGAGTCTCGCAGGACTTTCAGGTAGTATCTACTTTTTTTATAATAATTCTCTGTTTTATTGAGGTAAGAGTAACAAATTATAGAGACTGCATTGAATGCTTGAGTAAATTTAGAAATACATCAGTAGGTTCACAATAAAACATTCACTTTCAACATACCTAGGTTTTTGGTTGTGTAATATTAAGGGGTCTTATAGGTGGCGGCATGAAGCTGGCCAGGGATTATAACAGGGATTTGTGATGATCCTAAACTGCCTTTGTGCGGGGTGTGTGTAACATGGCCTCCTCCCGAGAGAAACATAGAAACTTAGAATGTAACGGCAGATACGAACCATTCGGCCCATCTAGTCTGCCCAATTTTCTAAATACTTTCATCAGTCCCTGGCCTTATCTTATAGTTAGGATAGCCTTATGCCTATCCCACGCATGCTTAAACTCCTTTACTGTGTTACTGTGAGAGGGACATTGTTTATTGAGAATACATTATGCTAGGTGTAACGGACCGTTTCAGCACACAAGGGGTTAAAACCGTTTAGGCGATCGTCCCGTTTCCGAGATGCAGGAACAGCTACTGTAGAACACCAAATTCACGAACCGCATGTAAGGGAATGCTCCAAACTCCCGAACGGCATACAATATAACACTCCAAACTCACGAACTGGAACCATACGAATAGCTGCTAGCAGAAAAATAGGAAAAGCATCCAAGCGGCTTACACTCCTAGCAATCAGTCTCTATCAGCATTCAGTAAATCCCCCCAAAGATGAGACAAGGCTCCGTGTTGAGGGTCAAGCACTGGTCTGTTTAATGAGGGCTACCTGCCCAGTATTTATGCAGGTCTCCCACCTGGTGGACACTCCCCTAGGGGACCAAATGGGAGACTGTGACAAAAGACAGACAATCAGCCAAACAGGACACACAGTCACATTATATTCCCACAATGCATCCTGGCTTCCTCCCCTCTGCCCTGGAGATAATTCAGAAGTAATTCGCCATTATGCAAGTGGGAATACCAATACATGAATTACTATTAAAATACAATATGTGACACAAGTGACAATAAAACTATACATTTAACATATCCCCAGGTAGCTCAGGTCTGAGCGCACATTATTAAGCGAATGGTGCTCAGACCACACGAATACAGTTTAATCGCCATGGAACCAAAGTCTTTATAAAGTCAGTTCTCATACAAATGAGCTCCATGGGATTCCTATCTGGGGTATAGTGCAGTCAGGTACAACTACCGAATACCGGGCCGTTCGTGTACTTCCACCGAACAAGAAGGGAGGTCGGCGGCTTCAGCGGTGTTCGCGCCAAACTGTGTCCGTTTTTAGTTCCATGAATTCAGCGTCGAACACCGCTGTGCGTTCGCGTGTTTAAAATGGCCGCGACCTTGTGTTCGTTATACGAATGGCGGCCACCCAGTATTTGTCAATTAAGCTGCGGTTAACCGCAGCTTCTGGGTGGCTAATTGCCGGCACACTCCAGCTCCCAGGTGGTCTAGTCATTCGTGCGGTTGTTCGGTAGATTGAATCTACCGAACACTGGGCAGAAAAGCACGAATAAGTCTTTTCTGCAGGGGAAACAAAGTCTTTTAACATGGGGCCATAATCCAAAGGCAGCAGGCGAGCAACCAGGCTTTCACCAATGCAATGTGGCGAGATTACTCTCGTCACACTAGGAATAGAGGACAGATCCTCCGACTTTACCCTGCTTGATGAATGGCGGATACAGTTTTGTAAAAGCAGTTCAAACATATGGCGGCTCTAATTTTTCTGAGGCGGTCTTAATTACACCTGTATACTTGAGTAATCCCACTAGACTTAAATGATAAGTGTACAGGTGGTCGTTAAGAGTGTCATCCTAGTCGAGTGTGTGTTTGAGAAGTACATGCTTGCGTTAGTGTTATGCACTGGTTGTAAACCATACTGCGGGTATCAGGGACCTGTGTATGCTTAAGATCATGACCCCTTACCATGGGGGACACACGGAAGGGAGAGTGAATGAGTGTGAGAGTTCATAACTTTCTCACGACTGTTAAGAGCCTTTACTGTGGCTGTGTACCTAACTAGGTATGGTGAGCAGAAGGTGGTGATGTGTGTTGAACAACTTAAAAACTAAAGGGAAAACAAGAATAAATGACAAAACATAACAGAATGCTTGTGTCAAGTAAGTAACTCAAGTCGGTGCCCTTCGCTCTTCTCCAACCCTGGGGAAGATGGGCCTTATTCTTTCCGGTTCCCAGGAAGGTAAAGCCGAAGGGTTTGCAGGTTGCCTGGGTCTTGGCCCTCTATGCATCACACCTCGCCAGTGCTTGAAAGAAGAAATGTGCTTCATCTAGTGAGGACAGTCTCGAGTGTGGTGCCCTCTTTGATTCCCGTCAAGGCTCTGGGTAGTGTTCACCTAATTCACGTAGTTGGTTTGTCACAGGGCCCAATGACCTGGCACCATAGTAAAGTGTTATGTGTCAGGTCTTGATAAAAGAAGATTTGGAATAACTCAAACGTAAACGGAGTCTTTCCTTCGGACCGCAGCCAGGATATGGTTTTTGTCTGTCAAGGATTGGCACCGAAGAATAAAATCTTGAGAAGCTGTGGTTGGTGCTGGCTTAGGTTTCTTGATGCAAAAGAATCCATTAAATGCAATCTTTTTTGTGTGAGTGTGCCGGAGAAGCATTTTGGTGAGGTGGCGAAGATAGGGGGGCAATTCAGTTGTGCTAATGGAGTCAGGAATACCCGAAATTTAAGATTGGTGCGTATGTTACGATCTTCTGCCAGATCAATCCTTGTCGTTAAGGTAGAGTGGGATATTTTTAGTTGGTGGGCCGTTTATTCTAAGCTGGTTACCTCCTGTCTCAGGTACAGGATGTCCGCCTCCCAGGCTTATGTGTGAGCGCTCACCTTCTGCATTTTCTTCTGCATTGTCTAGGTTTGCGCCGTACATCTGCTGCATCTCCTGCAGCAAATCAGCAATATCCTGCTTGGTGGCTGGGATCAGCTATTCTCGACCTTTCAACTCGACTGTAGAAAGCCGGGTTATGTGAGGCTCCACCAGGTCCCCTACTATTTCTTCTTAGCAGTTCGGCTATGTCCAGTGAGGCTGCCATTTTGGAAGCTGCTGGGCACTGTAGCAAGCCTATATCTTAGGTAACTTTGTGTGCACCTGGTTGCGGCCTTTGGGATCTTCTGCCCATAGTGTCAGCTTTCCGGAAAGGTAGTTAGTAGTTGTGATGCAGATCGCGTGGTGCGGAACTCCAGGTAGGCCCAAGATCTCCGTCGGGTTTTGTAGCGGAGCTGAAATCCTAAAATACAATATCTCTTTTGGAATCATCTGTAGCTGGAAGAAAGCGCTGGTCAGTGATTATAGCTCAATCCCCCAGTAACTGGACAACACACAGTTCTGGGAGTCAACTGATCTTTATTCGACCACACACAGTTTTTTACGCATGGCCCCTAGCATGGGGTCTCCAAAACAACATTACAACATTATTTTCCCAAGAGTCTCTGGGAGATAATTGAGCTCTAAACCGGATAATTCAATTATCTCTCAGTTACAGGAAATAAAATAAAATATTGTAAATCACCCCAAAAACATAAGAAAATATTACAGGAACCCCACAAGTCTGATATCACCAAATAGCCCTGGTCTGAGCGTCCAAAAAGCGCTCAGATCGGTTCAGTAAAAGAAAATCGCCATTCGGGAGACGTTTTGAACGGCCGGCCATAGGGTGATGCCTCAAAAAAGTTCAAGAGAATTCAGGGCAGTCTCTATTCGGGTGTTCCTGTACCAACACTGACGAATGCTCCCCCTGGCTCCTAAGTAGTGAATGCTCCCCTCCAGTCAGTAGTTTCTATCTCCCAAACGTCATTACCGGGGTTCGTATGGCCGAAAGGAGTTCCACACGCTCGACGACCCAGTACCGCTGCCTGTGTTTGGGAGTCAAAATGGCCCCAGGAAAAGCACTCAAGTTAATTCTTTCATTGCGGTTAACAGCCAGGGGTGGTCGGTGTTCTGAAGCAATAAAGAGGGTGACCACACAAGTTCTATTCGGTCTACAAACAGGGGGATACGGGATAGTTTGGGAAAACTCAATATGGGTTTGGGCAACCCCAGGGAATAAAGCCAGGTTCCGACACAGGTTTTCTTACCTGATTCCGGATACAAAAACAGCATTGGTAGGTAGCTCACACCTGAGGGATAGCGAGGTGAGTATTTTCTCATGGTGATGGCCCTGTGGGACTCCAGATTATTGTGGATTAGTTGCCAAGTGTCAGGAGCTCTAAAGAATGGTGTCCATTCAGTTCAGACACTTAGCTCTGCCCCCTAATAGCTACTTTTATGTAATAACAACATATCCAAAAAGCGCTCAGATCGGTTCTGTGAAACAAAATCGCCATTCGGGAGAAGTTTTGACCGACCAGCTACGAGGTGATGCCCCAATAGAGTTCCAGAGAATTTAGGGACTCTGTTCAGGGTTTCCTGTACGAACACCAACTAACACTCCCCTTGGCTTTTAAGTAGCGAATGTTCCCCCCTAGTCGGTAGTTCGTTAGTTCCTATCTCACGAACATGGTTTGTGTAGATGGCCAGGAAAGTGTACAGGCAACAGTTGCCGGGGTTCGCGAGCGCGTATTGGTAAAAGGAGTTCCACGCTCGACAACCAAGTGCTCCCTAATATCTACTTTTATGTAATAAAAATAGGTGTGATTTTTATGTTAGCCCCTCTAATTTTGGGGTGAATTAGTTTCGGTCTTGACACATTGTGACATTTTCTACATGTTTTATGCAGTTATACTCAGAGATCAAATGGACATACCCCAATGCATGTACTGTGAGTGCTGAACCCAGATACATTATCCATGACAAGGTGAATAGGTTCAGGTGTAGATGTCAGCCAAAAATGAAGAAACCTCTGTTAAAACCACCACATTTTACTTTGAATATAATAAAAAGGCAGCTTTGACTATTCTTCATTAGTTCTATTATTTTTATTAAAATTTCATCATATGCCTTAACCCCTTGACGACTGATGACTGTTCAGGACCATCATCGGAAACATCCCTTTGATGACCGCTGACGGTCCTGAACCGTCATAACATCTCGGGGTACTTACCTGATCGCCGTCGGTCCCCCTGCAAGTGTAAAATCAGAAAATAAAGTTTAAAAAAAATTAAATCTGTGTAAAAATAAATAAATATATGTGTATATATATATATATGATATATATATATACATGTATTATATCTATATATAATATATGCATATATGTTATATATATAATGTCAATCTAAGTGTATTTTTATATTTATATATACATATATTAATATAAAAATACACGTATAATTAAATTACACATGTATATATACAATATATATAATATCTATATATATTGTATATATATATATATATTATAAAATATAAATAATACGTATATAAAAATAAATTTAAAAATGTAAAAATAATTTTTAATAATTTGAATTTTTTTTATATATATATGTAATTTTATTCTAACGGTATTTTGATATTAACATATATATATTTATATCAAAATACACTTAGAATGATTTTATATATATATATATATATATATATGTATAAAAAAAAATAATACGAAATATACATATGTCCATATACATAATTACATAAATAATTTCATAAATATACACGTAGACGTCAAATATATAAATATGTATATATATTTAAATTCTATGTGCATATTTATGTAATATTATTACATAATTAAGTAATTTTATTGATTGCAATTTGAGGGACATGCCTGAGAACCAAGGCCGAAAGACCAGAGAATTTAATTTGCTAGCACTACGTTTAACCCTGTAACTTTCTATGACACCCTAAAACCTGTACATGGGGGTTACTGTTTTACTTGGGAGACTTCGCTGAATACAAAAATAAGTCTTTCAAAACAATAAAACATATCACAGCGATGATATGGTCAGTGAAAGTGACGTTTTTGGCATTTTTCACACACAAACAGCACTTTCACTGATATTATTGCTGTGATGCGTTTTACTGTTCTAAAACACTATTATTTGTGTTCAGCGAAGTCTCCTGAGTATAACACTACCCCACAGAAGTTTTATAGTGCTTTTGAAGGTTACAGGGTAAAATATAAGGCTTAATTTTTTTCATTGAAATTTGTGAGATTGCTAATGTTGTCTTTGAGAGCGTATGGTAGCCCAGGAATGAGAATTACCCCCATGATGGCATACCATTTGCAAAAGAAGACAACCTAAGGTATTGCAAATGGGGTACGTTCAGCTTTTTTAATAGCCACTTAGTCACAAACACTGTCCAAAGTTAGCGTTTTTTGCATTTTTAACACACAAACAAATATAAATGCTAACTTTGGCCAGTGTTTGTGACTAAGTGGCTACTAAAAAAGACTGGCCATACCTCATATTAAATACCCTGGGTTGTCTACTTAAAAAAAATATGTACATGTGGGGTGTGATTCGGGGATTTATGACAGATAACAGTGTTACAATGTCACTATTGATAAATGTAAAAAATATATATATTGAAAGATCAATTTCCTACTTTTACCTATAGCCCTATAAACTCAGGAAAAAAAATTCAATCTATTTAGCAGTTTTTTTCATTAGCTTTTGTAGATATTTAAAAGATTTTTCAAGTAAAAGTCCAAAAACATGTTTTTTTTTCAATTTGTCACCATATGTTATTATTATTTTTTTAAGTAAAATATATGACATGATACAAATAATGGTATGTAAAGAAAGCCCTTCTTGTCCTGAAAAATTCAATATATAATTTGTATGGGAACCGTAAATGAGAGAGCAGAAAATTACAGCTAAACACAAACACCACAAAAGTGTTAAAACCGCTCTGGTCCTTAACGTACAATGTCGCAAAAACAGGCCGGTCCTTAAGGGATTAATTCTTTCTTGGCAAAAAATAAGGTAACAACAGAATTAAAAAAAACAATAAAGAAATAGAGCTGTGATAAAAATCATTGTTTTTAATGTTTCTCACATACAAGAATATAGAAAAATAGGTGTGTACTTTTGATGTATATAAAATGTTTAATGCCACTTATCTATATAGATATCCCATGTTCTTCTTTGAAAGCCAACCAGTCTGGCATCCTTTAACCTTATGTTCCTTAACAGCACAAGACATGTGGTTTGTTAACCAATACAGAATCACTAAGTGCTTTCATTCCTGGTAGATACAGCAATAAGACAGGACCATATAACATTACATGTTAAAATACTTTGCATTAAAAGCATCTAGTATCCTTTTGTAAGAAACAAGTCTGAATCAATGATGTATTGCTCCTTGTTGGTGAATATTTATTTTTCTCTATGCACATTAAAGAACAACCAGTTAACTGTGCAGACTTGTGGGGTGAAAACTTGGAAGAATGCTTAGACTCC
The DNA here is from genome assembly GCA_933207985.1 of Pelobates cultripes. NCBI lineage: Eukaryota > Metazoa > Chordata > Amphibia > Anura > Pelobatidae > Pelobates > Pelobates cultripes. Next base: position 179,620,640 of record OW240912.1, read on the forward strand.
AGTATATCACGTTCCTAAATTTTTTATAGAAAGAGCCATCTCTCCAGCCTTCAGTCTGATATACTCACAAATGATTGAAAATGTGTGGTTTTTGTGGCTACGCCATCCCTTGGGTGAGATATGAGAGGAGGTAGAGACCAGACCTCAGGCATGGGCCCACACACATTATATTTTAAAAGGCAAGGATAGGGTCATGCAATGGTTTGTCTATGAGAAGCAGTTAACATTGACCAACTTGAACATTTTTCAGGGAAGTATTTAATTATCTGGACTTCTAATATTCTTAAATTTCCTGAAGCTGAGATTTAAAAATAGACAAAAGAGGCTGAAACTTCTGTCTAGCCGGAACTATGGCAGCTGATGGTGTATGAAGATAGACTGGGTAATAAGACAAAGAGGTCATTAGCCCATTATGCTTAACCCCTCATCTTCACATAGTTAAAAAGGGTTATCATCACATTTTTAAAAATGCTATAAATTTTCTAAAAATAAATAAAAATATCCAGCTTTCTTAGGAACTTAGGAAATCAATTAAAAGTAAAATGTCAGTTAATTTAATTAATGGGGGAGCAGGTATGTATAGGCCTCTTTCATATGGGAGTGATTTGGCTGACATATGGTTGTCATGTGAAGAATGGCCTCTTGACAGTCCAATAATCTAACTTCTAGATTTGTAGGCCGGTTTCTAGATAAGGCTATACCTGTCAGTCCTTCGAATGTAAAATTAATATACAGGATGTAAGTACAGCAAAATGATATACATCTCCCCAATACAGAGCAGGTTTACATCTTCAGAAGGATGCTATTATACCAAAGGCATTGATATACAAAATATTTTTATTTACAAATACTGTCTATTGTTAACATAACATGTCCAAGATCTAACTATACTGGAAGCTAAGCTAGAGTTGATACTGGTATCTGATTGGCCATCCTCCCTTCCTTCCAAAATCCAAATAAAATTTTCTCATTCAAATCTTCTCATTCGTTGCAGGGAGGCACATGATGGTAAGAAGTCAAGCGTAATTTTGGCTTGCTAATTGTGCCACACTGGCCAAAACTGATAGGACCAATAAACTAATTGTTGTCCAGTGGACAAATAACTATAGTTAATACCAGTTAAAGAAGTATTTTTTTTCCTTAGAAGTATATGGACCCCTGTTATTCCAAGTAAGCACGTATACCATGAACCGTTTTCAATCATAGTTTATTCCACAATTCTTTCAAACAATTTCAGATTTTTTGCTAGCAAGGAGAATTAAAATGATTGATTTTTACCACAAAGTATTGAAGTCTTCTCCATTGTGAGTGTACCTGAAAAGGGCACTGACCATGTGCTAATGACATATGAAAGGTACAGTTCCTTAACTGGAGCAATTAGGGAAAACCCCATTTACTGTGAACGTCAAAACTCAGTTGCCAAGCTACAACACTAAAACAGAGCAAATAAAAATGGCATGTAGTTTATAAAAGTATATTATAAATATGAATTCTATGCATGCCAATTACATTTATCTTTGAACTATAATCAAATGCCTTATACCACTACTGGAAGTAAATTAGAACAAAGGTTTCACTTGTTGCAGTAGTAAGAGTTTGAAAACCTATTTTAGATACAAAAATATGCTTTTTATAATGGTAAATATTATGCATTTTATATATTGGATAAATTATTAATATAAAAATCTATCAACCTTTCTATCATCTATCTATCTCATTTTATTGACATTTGCTAGTTGTGAATTAAGCAAAAAATATATATATAATACAAATTGATTACTGATGCTACACATTTTCAGGCAGATAATGGGTTAACAAGATTTATTTTCTGTGCTGTCTGGAATCTTTTCAACACTTGCTCCTTAATGATTATAAAGCAGATTACTTCGACGGAGTAGCCTGTTAGGTCATTTTTGAGCTTGTTCTAAAACCTGCACCAAGAAAGACCTGATGTGTTGCTTGATGTGTTGATGGTTGAAATAGCTAAGTGGGTGTTTTTATTCGCTCTGAATTTAGCGGTGTTTTTGAACCTGGACCTTATATTACGGCCTATTCAGGTATCTGATTACAAAGAGAGATCAGCTGTGGAATATTTCTCCAAAGTGGAACTTTAGTCAGAGTGAGAACGTTTCGTGGTGGAGATTGGTTCTATAAGAACGTTAAAGAACAGGTGTGAAAAGACAGAAGGAAAATATGATAAACTACAAAATGTTGCAAATAATTACCAGATTTGACTAATTTCATGACGTAAAGTCATGATTTTATTAAGGACAGTATAATGCTTTTTCTCTTTCTTTATTTCTCAGTAGCAAAGTAAGGATATTGTCATATTCATAGAAAAATTAAAACATGTACCCTCAAAGGGTTAACAACAAAACAATACATCCAATAAGAATGCTCTCTGCATCATAAACCCCAATGTGATCCTAAGCCACTCCTTTGATGCCGATGAACATCTCAGTGCAAGAACCTATGAGTCAACATGGAGTCGAAACAGCAACTCCGTGGACAGATGAACCAGTACTCCGTGGAAGATGGGATCTTCCGTTAGAACGTGAAAAGAACCAATGCACAACGGTGCCAAATCCAATTAGGAAGCTGAAAGGAACAGAGAACAAACTGGTAAAATATGTTTTTGGACAGCAAAATACATCCATAGTACGGTATTAAATATAATAGTAAATCCAAATGTAAGCAGAGTAATAATCCAAAATCTATAAGGCGGTATAAGTGCACAACCTACACCTATAAGTGGAGCATTGAAAAGATAGCGGTGTACACTTACCCCATATAACTTGATTATAAGCTTGGTATTTAGTACATGTGGAAAAAAAATAGAAAAAGCAATATAGTGCAAATGGTACATAAAAATAAAATCAGATGCAATAGTGGTATAGTGGAACACTCACATTTAAAGGAGCCTGTATAGGAACACTGGCTCCATAATCTGGCTGGTATGCTTTTAAGGCAGCATCACAACTACAATCCACGATATAATGTATCTCAAAGATAAAACAGAGAGAAGGAAACAAATGTGCAGTCTGTCTCAAATGGTACAGTGGTGAGAATAAGTAAAGTGCTCACCTTTTTAGAGCACTGTGTCCTGGCTCTGAGGAGTAGTAGCTACGTGCCAATATTTGTGGGGAAGGCACTTTTCCTAGGTAGATTCGGTTGGCTCCCGGGGACTGTTTTAAAATGATTACATTTATTGGTACAATATAAACATATAACATATAGTATAACATTTTAAAGTAAAAAAGTCAGAGATAAGCCAGAATGTGTTTCACTCTTAAAGAGCTTCCTCAGTAAGCAGAGTAATAACCTACAAGAACCTTCAATAAGTGCATACCCTGAGGGAGGGTGCAAACATACCTGCATTGGGTGGGATAAAACTCACCTCTGTGTCCTTAATAAAATCACATCTGGATTGCCCTTTAAAACTTAAGGAGAGAAAAACAAGTAGCAAGGGAGGTGAGAATGGATAACAGCTCAAGATCTGAGCTGGGGCAGGCTAATTGAGCTGTTGTCCGTTCTCACCTCTCTTGCTACTTGTTTTTCTCTAGTTAAGTTTAAAGGGCAATCCAGACATGGACCCCTTGCTCACGATGCCTAGAGGGATATTGGCTATACCTCACTGATGATACCTTACAAGGTTGAAACGATCGTCTATGGTTGCTGTATCTCTCGTGCAGAGGAAGCTTGCTGGCATTTCGGATCTGGACTGCCCATATGGATGGGACCAATCTGATATACTTCAGATATGTTCTCTCTGTAATGATACTAGATGAGCTAAAACCAGCTCAAGATCTAAGCGGTGACCCACCGAAGGGCAGGCTAATTGAGCTGTTGTACGTTCTCACCTCTCTTGCTACTTGTTTTTCTCTCCTTAATAAAATCATGACTTTATGTCATGAAATTAGTAAATTAGTAATTAGTAAAAATCTGGTAATTTTATTAAAGGACACGGAGGCTCATATTATGCTAGTTCAAAGCTGTGAAACTACCACATCAGAAAAATGAGAAACTAGACAAAAATAAAATTCTCGGTTCATGGGACCAAACAGCATCCCTGAGGAGGTCTTCTAATCTGCATCCCTTGAAGAATGCTTTAGATGCCATGGCTCCTCTGACAGAATGTGCCCCATACGCTGAAGTGTCGATGCCAGCCAACGTCATAATCCATTTGACCCAACTACAGGGTTTACTGGGTCATTTAAACCCAAACTTGCACACAACCTGTCATTGTTTCCATCCTGTTGGTTATGCGAGAACGTGTTCCTGATACTGTTTTTTGGTTATTGATCTTGGCTTGGCTTGACTTTCCGTATTTCTGATATCCCAGACCTTTTGATTTGTTCTTGTCGTATTTGTTCCTTTCTGTAATCCTGACCTGGACTTGTGACTGTTTATTCTATTACGTTAAATCCAGCCATTCTAGGGCCCAGTAATACGTTGTTACAGTTTGTCTTTGTTATGTGTTTTACTTAATTCTGCATCTTAGACCACTGGTTCGTGTTGGACATTTACGACAGGGCCATGGACCCTGTAGAGTTAAGTCAACACATGTTGGCTTGCGAAAGAAGGCAGGAAGATAATGATCACAGTATGGATCAATTCGCCCAGGACTTTCAGACATTGTTGGCCCGTACTGCTCACCTCCAACCGGAGGATCAATGACCTCCTCCAGCCCCTCCTCTTGCTGTTGTACCCTTAGTATACAAGGCTCCGTCTATATCCCTCTCATCACCCCCTCATTTCAGTGGTAATGCTCAGGAATGCCGTGGTTTTCTTAACCAAATCAAGTACCACTTTGAGGCCTCTCCCAGGCTCCTTTCATTCCGATAGATCCAAGATTGGTTATCTGATGAATCAGTTGATAGGGTAGGCACTAACCTAGACAAACTCTTTATGGGAAAGCAACAAGTCTATAGCTTATGATTATGTGGAATTCCTAGCTGGGTTCAAGCTAACGAGTATATAACTTATATGATACAGACAGACATTAGGCATTAGGCTAAGAGAAAGGGAAAGGATCAGAAACAAACCTAGAAGAAAGAGCAATTTTCTCGCTCCCTGCTTCTCCAACCCTGTTGTTCACAAACCCCCTGTTGTAGCTGCTGAACCTGAACCTATGCAGTTGGAAGTTATGAGGTTATCTGAAGCAGAGAGACAATTCAGGAGGAGTGAGGGTCTGTGTATGTATTGTGGCAAGAAGGGATGTATGAGAGTACATTGCCCAATTCGTCCAGAAAACTCTCGCAATTAAGTACCGTTAGAGGACCAGCCTTAGGTGTTATGTATATGTCCCCCTCTATGCCTCCTTCGAGACTTCTCCTTTCTGTTACCATTTTGTTACACAACCTTGAGGTCAATTGCAAAGCCCTATTAGACTCAGGAGCAGCAGAAAGCTTTATTGATGCTCACTTTGTGTCCACACACAAAATACATCTAAGGGAGAGGTCAACACCTTTGGCCGTTGAGGCCATAGATGGTAGACCTCTTAGGAATCCACTCATTACCCATGAGACCTTACCTGTTTTTTTGCAAGTAGGGGCCTTGCATAAGGAAAAGATCACTTTTCAAGTTATCTCCTTGCCCTCTTGTCCCATTGTACTTGGTTTTCCATGGCTAATCAAACATGATCCGCGTATAGATTGGAGGAAAGGGGATATACTAAAGTGGCGTGAAGGATGTTGTAACACATGTTTAAAGCTTATAACGAAACAATTGGGTACTATCAATGTTCCTACTGCCTCTCCATTGTCCACTACAGTTCCCTCCCAATATGGGGAGGTAAAGGCGGTGTTAAACAAAGCACATGCCGATACACTTCCACCGCATAGATCTTATGATTGTCCTATGGATCTATTGCCAGGTACTATACCCCCGAAAAGGAGAGTTTATACACTGTCTCCCATGGAAAGTAAAATCATGGAGGAATATATACAGGATGCATTAACTAAAGGTCATATACGCAGATCCTCTTCCCCAGCAGGAGCAGGGTTTTCTTTGTATCTAAAAAAGAGGGTGATCTGCATCCTTGTATTGATTACAGGGCGCTTAATAAAATCACCATAAGGAACACTTATCTATACCACTTATTTCAGAACTCTTTGACAGGTTAAAAGGGGCTAAGATATTTACAAAACTGGATTTAGGGAGCGCTTACAATCTAGTTAGAATCAAGGAAGGACATGAATGGAAAACTGTGTTTAATACCCATAATAGGCATTACGAATACCTAGTCATGCCTTTTGGGTTATGTTATGCCCCCGCTGTATTCCAGGATCTTATCAATGATGTATTGAGAGATTGTATTTATTCCTTCGTGTTAGTATATCTAGTGATATACTGATATACTCCCCTGAGATAGACATTCACCATGCACAAATTAAACTAGTTCTACAGACCTTACTCAAGAATGGTCTGTATTGTAAACTTGAAAAATATCTATTTGATCAGAAAGAAGTACAATTTCTTGGCTATACGATATCTGCCTCAGGATTCAAGATGGATCCCAAGAAACTAGAGGCGAAGTTGTAACGGCCTATACCTCATTGTTTAAACCAAGCATGTCAAACTCAAAGTCTGGCACGGACCACATAAACAAGGTTTAAGTTTATGTGGGCCGCAAAAAAAATACCTTAATACCTTAGAAACTTAGGTTTATTTTAAAAAGTACAGTATAAAAAAAACCCAACATCCACCTCTACTAAATCCCAGTCCTCCCTCTACTAAACCACAGCACTCCCCCTCTACCACCCTGTGCCAAATCTGATCCTCCCGCTACTTCTTGAAACCCGGTGAAGGTGGAGAACGTCAATGTCACGTGGCATTGCGTGCCTCCATGCACCTCCAGGTAGTCCACTGTCCAGTCGCAGCCAATGCAACACTGACCAACACACACACACAGACACACACACTCACAGACAGACACACACACTCACTCACAGACAGACTAACACATACTCACTGACTCACATACAGACACACACATTTAAACATTCTTGCACTCACATCATTTAATTTATTGTTCCCTACCTTTGGGAGCTGGTGTGTGGATCTTCTGTCTGGAGATCTCCTTCCTGCTCCTCACTGCTCCCTCGTGCCCAGTTTAGTGATGCCGGGTGCCGGAACATGACATCATATTTTCGGGCACCCAGCTTTACTACAGACGGCGCACGCAAGGGAGCAGTGAGGAGCAAGAACACTAAGCTCCCTCGCTGGCCCTCCTCCCCAGCCGGTTAAGTGTTAGCAGAGTAGGCACCTGCAATGTGGGGAAAGCAGCTGCCTACTCTGCTATAACACCAGCATGTACTCGCAGCTCGCCGGGCCGCATAGATGGTCCTTGTGGGACGCATGCAGCCTGCGGGCCGTGAGTTTGACATGCCTGGTTTAAACACTATCTAAAGGTTCGTCAAGTTTTCCAATTATTATCGTAGATTTATTTAAAAACTTTTCTACAATAACAGCCCTGATCACCAACATGACACGTAAGATGGTTAAAGGTACATTATGGCCGAGAGAAGCCATTAATGCCTTTGAACAACTCAAGGCTTATTTTGATTCAGCCCCTATACATCCTGATCCCAGCAGATCTTTCATATTAGAAGTGGATGCCTTTGAAACAGGGGTTGGTGCTATACTCTCCCAGAGAAAAAGTCATGACAAACCACTGCACCCATTGGCTTCTTTTCTAAAAAGCTATCCCCAGCGGAAAGAAATTATGACATAGATAATAGAGAGTTATTGGCAATCATATTGCCTCTTAAAGAGTGGAGACATCGATTGGAAGGATCCAAAGACCTATGTTACCTATGTCGTAACCGATCATAAAAACCTGGAATATATAGTGGAGGCTAAAAGAATGTCATCCAGACAGGCTATATGGTCTCTGTTTCTTTCTCGTTTCAATTAAATCATCACTTATAGACCTTGTACTTATAGACATGATGCATTATCTAGACAGTTTGAGACAGAGGAAGAACACTCCTATTATTCCTCCTGAATGTATTTTGGCTTTCTTTGTTCACGTCTCTTCTTGGTGTAATAATCGCGGCTCAACCTCAGGCACCTAGTAATAAACCTTCAGGTCTCCTGTTTGTTCCTGAAACTGAAAGAAGGGCGATTCTTGCTATGTTTCATAATAACGTTACAGCTGGGCATCCAGGTACTCGCAAAACCATTTCAGCGGTAACCAGAAAGTTCTGGTGTCCTTCTCTTAAGGTTGATGTTATCACTTATGTCAATACTTGCCAGACTTGTGCTATCTCTAAGGTTCTGCACAAATGGAAATGTGGATTGTTACAACCGCTGTCTGTGCCCCTCATTCCGTGGTCTCATTTAGCCATGGATTTCATTGTGAAGTTGCCTGTCTCCAAGCGATATAACACTATACTCATGGTCAGAGATCGATTCTCTAAAATGGCCCATTTTGTCCCGCTTAAAAGATTACCTTCCTCACGAGACCTTGCTCAGTTTTTCATTAAGGAAATAGTGAGGTTACATGGGACTCTCATTTCTCGATTCTGGAAATCTTTTGGTAAAGAATTTGGTATCGACCTGTCTTTTTCTTCATCTTATCATCCCCAAACTAATGGGGCAGCTGAAAGGGTAAATCAGTCTCTGGAAGTATTTCTACGTTGTTTCATTAATGCTTCCCAGGATAATTGGGTTGATCTCTTGTCCTGGGCGGAATTTGCCCGGAACAACGCTACGCATGACTCTTCCAAACTTAGTCCTTTTTATGTTGTTTGGAATACCTACTGTATTACCTTCCATGTTCTCTGATACGGATATCCCCTCTCTGGATGAGTATCTGACCCAGGGCCGGCGCTTCCTATAAGGCGAACTAGTGTGCACTTCCTGTCAGTCCCGCCAGGTCGCGGACCGGATAGGAGCTCGGCCACGCTACAGGGGAGGTGAGGAGAGGAGATGATTACTGGGAGGGAGGGGGGGGAGAGAAGATTAGGGGAGGGAAAGAAGAGTATAGGGGAAGATTATAGGGGAGGGGAGAAGAGTATAGGGGAGGGGAGAAGAGAAGTTTGGGGAGGGAGAAGATTACTTAGGGGAGAGAGTTATAGAGGGAGAGAGTATAGGGAGGGGGAGAGAGAGCATAGGGGAGGGAGAAGATTATAGAGGGGAGGAGAAGATTATAGGGGAGGGGAGAGAAAGATATAGAGGCGGGGAGAGTATAGGGGGAAGAAGAAGATTATAGGGGAGGGAAAAAGTATAGGGGAGAGGGGAAGAAAGTATAGGGGCTGAGGAGAAGATTATAGGAATGGAGAGAGAGAGAGAGAGAGAGAGAGAGAGAGAGAGAGAGATTATAGGGGGAGAAGATTATAGGGAAGGGGAGAAGAAAGAATTAGAGGAGAAAGGTGTTAGGGAGTAGGAGAGAAGAGTATAGAGGAGAGAGGGTGAAGATTAGGGGAGAGAAGATTATAGGGAGGGAGAGAAAGGTGGGAGGGAGAGAAGAGTATAGGGAGGGAGAGAGAGTATAGAGGGAGGAAAAGAAGAGTATAGGGAGGGAGAGAAAGAGTATAGGGAGGAAAGAAAGAGTATAGGGAGGAGGGAGGGAGAAAGTGCCAGGGAGGAGAGAAGAGTATAGGAGGGAGAGAAGATTATAGGGAGGGAGAGAATAGTACTTAGGGGAGAGAGAAGAGTATAGAGGGGGAGGGGAGAGTATAGGGAGGGGAGAAAGAGTATAGGGGAGGGAAAGATATAGGAGAGAGAGAGAAAGAGTATAGGGAGAGAGAAGATTACAGGAGGGAGAAGAAAGAATTACAGGGATGGGGAGAAAGAAAAGATTACAGGGATAGAGGAGAAAAGAGAAGAGATTACAGGGACGGGGAGAAGAAGAGGAGAACACAGGGAGGGGGGAATAAGAGGAGAACACGGGGGGAGAAGAAGAGGAGAACACGGGGGTGGGAGATGAGAACGTAGGGGAGGGAGAGACCACTAAAGGAGGGAGGGGGCGGTGGAGAGACCACTAGGGGAGGGGTGTGAGGAGAGACCGCTAAGGGAGGGGGGTGGAGGATAGACCACTAGGGGAGGGTGGGGGGAGAGGAGAGACCACTAATGGAAAGTCGGGGAGAAAAGGAGACCACTAAGGGAGGTGGGGGGGAGAGGAGAGACCACTAAGGGGCAGGGGAGATCTCTAAGGAATGGAAGGGAGAGCTCTATAGGACAGGGGGCAGGACGGGGAGCTCTTTCACACCACGCGCACAAACACACAATGCATCCCTATACACACAGAAACACAACATGCTTCCCTTAAACACAGAGAAACACACAATGCAACCCTTACACATAAAGGCAATGCATCCTTTGCACATATACACAGAAACACACAATGCATCCCTTACACACACATGCCAACACACACTGCTTCTCTTACACACACACAGAAACACAATGCATTTCTTACACACACTCAACGCACCCCTTACAGACACACACACACTGCATCCCTTACATACACAGAAACACACTTTGCATCCCTTATGCATACAAACACAGATTCACACAATGCATCCCTTACACACAACAAGAAACACACAATATATCCCTTATACACAAACACTCACTGCTTTCTATCCCTTACACAAAAACACACTGCATCACCTACACAAACTGGTATCCCTATACACTACATTCCATAAGCACACACATTAGATCCTCTACAGTAACACATAACACATCCCCTACACACTCTACTCCCTGTGAGCGAACTCATGGGTGGAACATGTAGGTGGACTTATGGGTGGGCTTTATGGACATATTCACCGTCAGGCCCTGGGGCCCAGACCTTGAGCTATGTAAGAGGCCCCAAAAAATGGAGCTGCTTCCCGTACTCCCATAACATTGAATTTTGTGACCACAGTTACAAAGAGCCTCCAGAGATCCTGTTCTACACCAGTCCAGTGAAGCCAGACTGCAGCCAGAGCCCATCACCATCCTCATCTGATTGTAAGTAGGCAATCTAGTATATTATTAGTGACACTAATCTCTAATTTACCTCACATTAAATGGACACTATAGTCCCCAGAACCACTGCAGCTTAATAAAGTTGTTCTGGTGTCTATAGTTTGTCCCTGCAGGCTTTTTAATGTAAACACACACTGTGTGCAGCACTGGCACTAGTTCATATGGCAGATCGTATGGATGGGGCATTGCAAAATCTTTCTTTTGCCTAGGGCGGCAAAAATCCTTGCACCGGCCCTGATCTGACCTCTATGAGGAAAACATGGGATCTGGTTAATTCTGCCTTAGCTTATGCTGCTTCCCTTTTTAGGCAGTATGCTGATAAGAGAAGTAGTGCTGCACCTTCTTATCAAGTAGGGGACAGGGTTTGGCTGTCCACTAGACACATTAGATTCAGGGTACCCTCTATGAAGTTCGCTCCTAGATACATTGGTCCTTTCCGTGTTTCACGTAGGATCAATCCAGTGTCTTATGTCCTTGACCTCCCTGCCAACCTTCAAATACCCTGTACTTTTCATGTTTCTTTATTAAAGTCACTTATCTGCAACAGATACACTACTCGCTCCATGCTTCCCCCTCCCTTGGTGGTTGCGGGACAGGAAGAGTACAAAGTCCATTCTGTTTTGGACTCCAGGTTCTTACGTGGTTCTTTGCAGTATCTGTTGGATTGGAAGGGTTATGGTCCTGAGGAACGCTCATGGGTTCCTGCTGTTGGCATTAATGCTGGACGCCTTCTTCGCTCTTTCCATGCCTGGTACCCTGATAAGCCTGGTCCTGGTCTTTGTGTGGGGATACTGTCATGGTGCCGAATCGGCACCTTAGTGTGACCTCACCATATCGGTACAGTCACACTATCGCAGTGCCCGATCGGCACCACGATGTGACCGCATCTGATCGGTGCGGTCACACACCTTACATCCAGAGCCTCTCCCTCTGTGCATTTCTCAAAACAGCGGCCAGGTCCAGCGTTAGGAAGGGCGGCAGGCGCTGCAAGGCGGCGCTATATAATAATGCCGCCCACAATGATGTCACTAGTTCACGTTTTCACGGTGCACGTACATGCTGGGATCATTGGACCCAAAACAGCCATTAGCAGGGTTTACTGGGTTATTTGAACCCACTGAATTGATGGTGAAACCCAGGAATTTTAAGAACTGAGAGAATTCCATGACCAACTTGACCCAGTTGAGAAGGAAGCCAAGGTTGCAGAGTAAAGTCCTCATCCAAGCTAGATGTTGGTGGAGTAAGAGTGGGTCCTGCGCCATCTTGAGTATTTCGTCCAAGTATATAATCAGACGAACCCTTCTGCTTCGCAGGAGGGCCACCACAGGTCTCATGAGCTTCGTGAAGCACCAAGGGGCTGATGAGAGAAACGCCACATAGTCGTCTACCATCAGAATTGCAGGAAACATTGGCAGTCCTCGGCCATTGCCACAGTGAGGTAAGCCTCCTGAAGGTCGAGCTTGACCATCCAATCCCCTACTGGGAGTAGGTCTTGTAGAGAGTGGATACCTTCCATCTTCAAATGGTGGTAAGCAACACAATCATTTAGGGGGTGTAGGTTAATGACTTGTCGTACACCTCCCCCTTTCTTGGTAACTAGGAATAGGTTGCTTAGAAAAACTGCCTTTTTTTGATGTGTCTCTAAGATTGTGACTTTGGTGGCTAGAAACTGTATCTCCACTACAATTAGGGACCGGTCCTGTGTATAACAGACTATTTGGTAGAAAAGAGACAAATAGGATGGGGTATTGTACACAATCTATGGCATAACCCAGGACAGTTTGCAGGACCCAAGAATCTGAAGTTAACATGTGCCAGGCATTGACAAAATGGCGTAATCTACCCGAGCAACAGTGAAGGGGGCTTTATGCTGCATAGTAAGAACTGTTATTTTAAATTTAAAGGGATTTTGTCTGCAGCTTTCTCCACTTTCTCACATTGTTTCTTTTAGTGGAGACATATGATATATAGTAATTGATGCAGCTTGTTCCTCCTAAAATAATTGGACAGAAAACTATGTTAATAAAACATCCCAGCGCTCTCACACTTAGATCATCAATCTTTTGTTTACCAACACCCTGCAAAACCGAACCAGGAACCAGCACCAAGTCCCAGATACAATATGCATAAGAGAAAAAGTTCCAGGCACTCAAAGATATCAAAATGGCAAATTTAATAGAACGCAAATGTCAGCAACGTTTCGACCCAGATGATCTTTTTCAAGCTATGTTTCGACCAAGATGGTATTTTTCAAGCTTTTTCACGACCATCTTGGTCGATATGTTACTGACATTTGGGTTC
>OW240912.1:179634026-179650246 GCA_933207985.1 Pelobates cultripes
TATTAAATTTGCCTTTTTGATACCCTGGAGTGCCTGGACCTTTTTCTCTTAAAACGTTCTAATTTCTCACCAACTACTAACCACAGATTTTAATTACCAGGGATACCCTGCTATTCATAATTGTTCTTTCTATAGATTTGTCAGATCCAGTGGTCTAGACATGAAATCTTCATAATGCTGGCAGCATAGGTTCTGCAGATTGTTATTACAACACAAAAAATAAGAATGTCTTCCGAATTCAGGTCTTTATATACAGGGCCGCCTTTAATAATGATTGACCCTGTGCAAGCATTTGTTTTTGCCCCATGGACCATGCCTCCCCTCCCCCCCACTCCCTGGCATGCAATCACGGCATCCAACCCAACGTAGCCCCCCAATTGCAAGGTTGGACAAAAGGTAGAACCTTTTCTGTTGTGCAACTCCAACAATGCTTTGACAGCTGGGGCTCTACCAATTTCCCATGTATGCAGGGTTGTATTTAGCACTGAGCCGTGTTTGAATAAAAGCATGTGTTTGTATGGAGTATGCTTGTGTGAATGCGTTTGTATGTGGTGTTGAAGATTAAATGCAAGTGTGCATTTATGTGTAGTGTTGGTTATTGAATGTAGGGGTTTGTTTATATATAATTTGGTGTTTAACACAGGTGTGTTTGTATGTAGTGTTGACGTTTCAATGCAGGAGTGTGTTTGTATGTAGTGTTGATATTTCAGTGCAGGAGTGTGTTTGTATGTAATGTTGGTGCTCAGACGCACAAGTACACACACTGATACACATGCAGATACACAAATACACACACTGACTACATACAGATACACAGGCACATACACTGACAGACATACTGACACACATAGGTACATACACTGGTAGACGTACTGACACACACTGACAGACATACTGACACACACACATACATACAGGCCATATACAGACATTCTGACACACACTGATAGACATACTGACACACACACAGACACATACACTGATAGACATACTGGACACTCACACAGAAGTATTGACACACACACCCAGACATATTGATACACACACAGACATACTGACACACAGATACATACACTATCAGACATACTGACACACACACACAGTCATATGGACACACACACACATGGTGGGACTGCTTACAGGACGGGGGAAAAAGATTGTTGAAGGCAGCGGGCCCACGGGGCAGCTGCCTTGGGCCCCCCAGGAGTAACTGGGCCCGGGGCAGCTGCCCCGTTTGCCCCACGTTAAAGATGACCCTGTTTATATAGTGTGATATAACAAGGCTAAAACAAATTTGTAGGACAAAAAGGAATTTATCATGTTGGCTGTGGACACCATAATTGTAGTGCAGCTTGTAATCCTGATGATCTTTGGGCACAGATGTCTCCTGCACTGCCTGACACTTTGGCAACAATCTACAGTCTTCTTGCCATTTCCAAGAAGCATTCTGACAAGCTAGAACAGAATAGGAGAGTAAGGCATATTTCTGTAGCACTCTTCCAGATCATATAAGAACAATTGCATGTCTGTTGTGGATATACACCCTGTTCCAAATTATTATGCAAATTCTATTTAAGTGTCACAAAGATTACAAAGTGTCACAAAGATTAGATATTTAGTTTTTCAGTTTAACTGATGGATGGCATTGTGTCTCAGGGCTCTTTTTATCACTGAAAACAATCTTGGACACCTGTGATAATTAGATTGCCAGGTGAGCCCAAGGTAAAACTACTAAAGGAGGGTGTTCCACATTATTAAGCAGAGCACCATTTTCATGCAATATGGGGAAGAAAAAGGAACTCTCTGCTGCCGAAAATAGTGAAATAGTTCAATGCCTTGAACGAGGTATGAAAACATTAGTTATTTCACGAAAACTTAAGCGTGATCATCGCACTCTTAAGAGATTTGTGGCTGATTCAGAGCACAAACAGTTTTGTGCAGATAAAGGCACTTTGAGGAAGATTTCTGCCAGATCCATGCATCGGATCAAGAGAGCAGCTGCTAAAATACCATTACATAGCAGCAAACAGATATTTGAAGCTGCTGGTGCCTCTGGAGTCCCACGGACATCAAGGTGTAGAGTCCTCCAGAGTCTTGCAACTTTTAATTGGCCACCACTAACCAATGCTCACGAGCAGAAACGGCTGCATTGGGCAGAAAAATACATAAAGACTAATTTTCAAACAGTCCTGTTCACTGATGAGTGCTGTGCAACCCTGGAAGGGTCCAGATGGATGGAGTAGTGAATGGTTGGTGGATGGCCACCCTGTTCCAACAAGGCTGCGACATCAGCAAGGTGGTGGTGGAGTCATGTTTTGGGCCAGAATCATGGAAAGAGAGCTGGTCGGCGTAAAGGTGTAAAGATGACCTCTGCAAAGTATGTGGAGTTTCTGACTGACCACTTTCTTCCCTCGTACAGAAGGAAGAACTATGCTTTCCGTAATAAAATCATCTTCATGCATGACAATGCACCATCTCATGCTGCAAAGAGTACCTCTGCATCAATGGCTGCTATGGGGATAAAAGGAGAGAAAGTCATGGTGTGGCCTCCATCCTCCCCTGACCTCAATCCTATTGAGAACCTTTGGAGTATCCTCAAGCAAAAGATCTATGAGGGTGGGAGGCAGTTTACATCCAAACAGCAGCTCTAGGAGGCTATCCTGACATCTTGCAAACAAATTCAAGCAGAAACTGTCCAAAAACTCACAAGTTCAATGGATGCAAGACTTGTGAAGCTGCTGTCAAATAAGGGGTCCTATGTTAAAATGTAACGTGACCTGTTAAAATGTTTAAAAAGTTAAAATGTTGTTATAAGTTAGATTGAAATAGCTTTTGATTTCAGTAAATATGCTGCAAACACAACAAATGACAAATGTCAGTTCTTTACAACCTATAAAGTGTTTTGAAACTTTCTGTGCGTAATAATTTGGAACAGTGCATTGTTAGTTTTTTATGTTTTAAAAAAAATACTGTTATCATTAGGAGGTTTGTTCAATAAAAATTGAATTATACTCTTAATAGTTGATAACATGAGAATTTTGCTGACTGTTATTTACATCAATGATTTAGGTAAATTAGAAAAATATAATTTGCATAATAATTTGGAACAGGGTGTATGTGCTTCAGAACTACTCGAAATGATCAGATCTTAGAGTTAAGAAAATAGACTCAGCTAGTCCTTATAAAACCATGAAGTGCAGAGAATACTTTTGTTTCCAAGTACAAGGGCTTTGACCAGAATGGTTCAGATAAAATGGTAGGGTAAAATTGTGCAGATAAACTTGCAGAGTCACTGCTCTAAGCACCAAAGCAAAAATGGTTTGATGAATTAGTTTTGGTATATAGCCTCTACAGTCTCACTGCTGTTTAAAATGTAAATCACTTTATTTATGCAGCCCTAGCCACACTTTCCCAGCATGTGACTTAACCCCTTAAGGACAGAGCCAAATGTACACGTCGTGAACGAAACAAAATGTAAACAAAACCTGGCATTTGCGCTACATGTCTGTCCAACCGTAATTCACCTATTTCATAGTAAATGCACCCACCCTTATTATATATCATTTTATTCGGGGGAAACAGGGCTTTAATTTAATATCAAATATTTAGATGTGAAACATAATTTAATATGAAAACAAATGGGAGAAAATAAGATTTTTTTTTTAATTTTTTTAGTTCTACATGACATTTTAACTGTCAATGTCATAATACTGTTTGCTTTTACTGCAATAAAATACACATATTTTTATTCAGCAAAGTCTCACGTGTAAAACAGTACCCCCTATGTACAGGTTTTATGGCGTTTTGGGAAGTTACAGGGTCAAATATAGCACGTTACATTTGAAATTGAAATTCGCCAGATTGGCTACGTTGCCTTTGAGACTGTATAGTAGCCCAGGAATGAAATTTACACCCATATTGGCATACCATTTGCAATAGTAGACAACCCAAGGTATTGCAAATGGGGTATGTCCAGTCTTTTTTAGTAACCATTTGGTCACAAACACTGGCCAAAGTTAGCGTTAGTATTTGTTTGTGTGTGAAAAATGCAAAAAACGCCAATTTTGGCCAGTGTTTGTGACTAAGTGGCTACTAAAAAGACTGGACATACCCCGTTTGCAATACCTTGGGTTGTCTACTATTGCAAATGGTATGCCATCATAGGGGTAATTTTCATTCTTGGGCTACCATAGGGTCTCAAAGGCACCGTAACCAATCTGGCGAATTTGAATGTGAAAAAAATGAAACGCAAGCCTTATATTTGACGCTGTAACTTTTGTAAACACCATAAAACCTGTACATGAGGGGTACTGTTGTACTCGGGAGACTTCGCTGAACACAAATATTTGTGTTTCAAAACAGTAAAAAGTATCACAGCAATAATATCGTTCATGTAAGTGCTGTTTGTGCATGAAAAATGCAAAAAACGTCACTTTTACTGGCGATATCATTGTTGTAATACCGGAGTAAGTAGGCAAAAACCGGAGGGTGTACAATTACGCCCAGCGGCGTTTAGAGCCGCCTATAATAGGGCGTAGTTGTACGCCCTCCGGTCTAAAGGGGTTAAAAAGTCTCCTTACACAAGATCTAGTTTTTAAACTTCCTTTATTGCACAGTCTGATACATTTAGAATGTATTATCTCCTGCTCAATTGTTGCATACCAGAGCCTGCAGGAGCCTTCTGTATGTGATTAAAGTTCAATTAACAGGCAGACAACAAGAACTTCTAAAGTAAACACAACTGTGATGTAAGATCTAATTGAGAATGAAACTATTTTGTTTTCCATGTTGACTTTTTTCACAGCCAGTGGAGGTCTGGCTATAAACAGAAACAAGACTGATTTACCTCCTAAAAGACAGAGAATTGATCAGTGAGACTGCAGGGGCATAAGCTATACACTCTAACTGCTTCATTAAGTAGTTTTAAGTTGTTTTGGTGCTTAGAGTATCCCTTTAACAACTACAGTTGAAACCTTTGACCAGGGCCAGATTAAGAGCCCAGTGGGCCTGGTGCTGACAATTATGACGGGCCTAATTACAGAATCATATCGACCAAAAACAGTAAAACACTCATAAGCATCATGTATCTGATGGAGATGGTGCTGGAGAGAAAGAAAACAACAGCTATAAGAAAACACATACCCTAGGCTAATCTCTCTCTAATTTATGTTTTCAGCTTTCAAGTAAATCCATAACCCCTAACAGCAACGTCCAATCAAGCAGGAAGTCAATGGGCACGGTAAAAGGGTTTGCCACTGACACAAATCACGTAACCTGCCAAAACGGGCAAACATGCCCAAAAAGAGGACATTTCTGCTCAAAGAATTAGAAGGCCAGTCTGACATGAATGCATGTCAGGCTGCCTGCCAATCATGCAGCTGCCCAACTAAGGGCATACTATGCAGACAACACCCTGAGCTTGGCATAAATGCATCTAATGATGCGCTCACTCAACGCTTTCTAAGGACTGTCCCCTAGCACTCGCTGGTCCACTTGTCTCCTTACCTTCTTACTAGCAGGCAGAAGATCCTGGTATATGGTCTGGGACAGAGTAAAGCTGTATGTAGTGAGTGTAGAAGAAAGGGAACATGCCACAGTGTTAGAGACCAAAGTCAGCATTACCTTAAAGGATCACTATAGGGTCAGGAACACAAACATGAATTCATGACCCTATAGTATTAACACCACCATCTAGCCCCCCCTGGACTCCTCATGCCTCCATAAATATAGCAAAATCTATATTCAAGCCTGAAGCTGTAACTCGGCATGCTGTTAGACTCATAAAAACAAGCAGTCTGCTGACATCATTAGAAGTGGTGGCCTGATCCAATCACAGTGCTTCCCCATAGGATTAGCTGAGAATGACAAAGAGGCAGATCAGGGTCAGAGCCAGTATGATTCAAACACAGCCCTGGCCAATCAGCATCTCCTCATAGAGATGCATTGAATCAATGAATCTCTATGAGGAAAGTTCAGTGTCTGCATGCAGAGGGAGGAGACAGTGAATGTTTGGATGCATTTTAGGCAGCCATGACCCAGGAAGGATCTCTAACAGTCATCTAAGGAGTGGCCAGTGAAGTTATCACTAGGCTGTAATGTAAACACTGCATTTTCTCTGAAAAGACAGTGTTTACAGCAAAAAGTCTGACGGTAATGATTCCACTCACCAGAACAAATTCAATAAGCTGCAGTTGTTCTGGTGACTACAGTGTCCCTTTAACTATATTCATTGTCAACCAGTCCACACAAGTTTTGTTCCCATACATCCCACTTAAGTTTCCATACTTAAGTAAGAGTATGTGAAAAGTAGTTAGAGTTGCCACCTTTCTTGGAAAAACATACCAGCCTTACTAATTTGCATAATTAAATATGTATGGATGACATCACATGAGGTAAATCACAAGGAGTGATATAAGAGAAAATGCTGTAAAATCACCAAAAAAACTACTTAGTTTGATTCTGCTGTATAGATGGATTCCTCCCAGTGCCCCCATGTCTCCCAGTGCCCTCGTGACTCAGTGCCCCCATGTGTCGATTACTCCAGGTCTCAGTGTTCCTATGTATCAGTGTCTCAGTGCCCCATGTCTCCCAGTGTCCCTTAGTGTCTGCCATAATGTCTCCCAATGTCCCTTAGTGTCTCAGTGTCTGCCATAATGTCTCCCAGTGCCCCTTAGTGTCTCAGTGTATGTCTCCTTGCAGCCTTTCCCCCATCCCTTACTTCCCTGAGCTGTAGGCTGTCTCTGCAGGGTGGGAGTTGCTGTCTGGACCCTCTGTAGCTGCACCCCTGCAGATCAGTGAGTATAGATAGGCAGGGAGGGATATGCTGGAACTTCCTATCCCTGCCTGTCTTCACACACACAGCGACCCCTACTGGCCAGTGCTGGTATTGCAGAGTAATCTCTTGTTTATACTGAGAAAAATACCAGCATTCTGATTGCCAGTATAACTGCAATATTGGCACCAGCCAGGCAGCCTCAAATACTGCCTGTGCCAATAAAATAAAAGCCAGATGGAATCCCTAAGAGTAGTGTGAAAAGTAAAAAAAAAAATAAATAATTTTTTAAATCAATGGGCCTATTCCATGGGCCTGGGCCTGGAGCTGGAGCTCCATCAGCCCCTATGTTAATCCGGCCCTGCCTTTGACTAGTGGTGGACTGGTACTTCTCTGCTTTCTGACATGGCTATGATATAACAGATTGTAACTAAATAGAATTGGATAATACTTTGGCTTAACAGGATCTGAAACTATATTGTTGTGCTGGTTTCTCCATTGACTTGAAATTATGAGGGACACTGACTCCATAGGATATATAAAGTAATTGATGCAGTTTATGAGGAACACTGAGTCCAACCACTACACAGGGCCGGCGCATCCATAAGGCGGCACAGGCTGCCGCCTTAGGGCGCATCGGCTCTGGGGGCGCAAGATTTCAGTGACCGGCGGGGGGAAGCGCTCCTTCCTGTCAAGCCACGTTCTGGACACCCTGGCGTGGCTGTGGTATAATCAGAGGCTGCAAGGTAGCTCTAATCTCCCTGCTCTGCTCCCTCGCGCATGGTTTGCTAATGCCGCGGGAGCCAGAATATGATGTCATATCCCGGCATCAGCAAACGGCGCGCGGGTAAGCAGAGCAGAGAGATTAGAGCTCCCTCACCGCCTCTGATTTTACCACAGCTGCAAGCCTCCCAGCAGCCACACTGGACCCCAGGGACAGATCCACGCTAGCACTCCAGGTAGGGAGGCTGGGTGGGAAATGTTTATTTATAAAAATAATAATTAGTGAGTGTATGTCTGTGTGTGAGTGTGAGTTGGAGTGTGTGTGTCTGGGAGTGAGTGTGTCTCAGTGAGTGAGTGTATGTGTGTCTGTGAGCGAGTGTGTGTCTATGAGTGAGTGTCTATGAGTGTGTGTGCCTGTGAGTGAGTGAGTGTGTGTGTGTCTGTGAATGATTGTGTGTATGAGTGTGCATGTGAGTGTATGAGTGTGTCTGTCAGTGTACGAGTGTGTTTCTGTCAGTGTATGAGTGTGTGTTTGTCAGTGTATGAGTGTGTGTCTGTCAGTGTTTGTTTGTGAGTGTCTGTCAAATTAGTGAGAGTATGTTTGTCATTGAGTGTGTGTGACTATCAGTGTCGGTCAATGAGTGTCAATCTGTGTGTGTTTGTCAGTGTGTGTGTGTCTCTCAATGAATGAGTGTGTGTCAGATCAATGAGTCTGTGTCTGTCAGTGACGTCTGTGTGTTTGTCATTGAGTGTGTGTGACTGTCAGTGTGTATACACCACTGAGTGTAGCGTGGCGGAGCGCAGTACAGGAGCTTCTGTTTCCTGTACCCGGCCAGACTGACAGCAGGTGCTCACTGAGTGAGCTCTTGCTATCAGTCCAGCTAGGTACAGAAAACTGAAGCTCCTGTTGGGAATCTGCTACGCTCTGCAATGCTACAAGAGAGGTTACGAGGCAAACCAGGAAGGGGAGTGTGACCATTAAGGGGGTGGGAGGTGCACCAAGGGACAGGGAGCAAAGGGGAGAGAAACACCAGGGCACAGGGCAAGAGGGGGGAGGGAAGAGGAACACTAATGGATGGGGAAGGGAGGGGACCACTAATGGATGGAGAGGGGGAGAGGGGCTGGTTAAGAGGCACATAGGTCTATGTACCAAAAAATCCTTACACTGGCCCTGCCACTACAGTTAGTTATGTTACCAGGATAACCCTAGCGCCATCCCACAGTAAGCAAGGAGCATCTGTTAGTGCCACTCAGCTAAGCCCTGCTTCACAGATGAGGATAGATTATTTGATTTGTTAATGGAATTTTGAAAGTTTACAGGAATACTGCAATCAATGTGTGTCCATTGTTCAGAGTACCTGAACAAGTTAGCTAAAAGGTCTGTATGCAGGGAGAACTCTACCGTTTGGCCATGGTGTCACTAATTAAGGTATTTTTTTCATTGCTATTAGTGAGCACATGTGTTATTAACAATGCATTGCAAAGATGCCCACAAAAGACTTAACAATAAAATGGTTTAATTCAGCAGATTCAAAACTGCACCACTTCCAATGTTATTGGGTGTGAAGTGAAACAGGGCTGGCGATTCCTCTAATGTCAGAGTTTAGACCAGTGGTAGTCAACTTTTTTCTACCTACCGCCCACTAATGCATCTTTTTGGTTGAAAAAATGTCCTTACCGCCCACCAGTTTTCGCGCAAGTGCAGAATATTTTTTAGAAAGGAGGGTGTTTTAAAAAAAATAAATGTACGTACATTTATCTTTTTATTTCTACTTTATGCATGTTTATAATGTTTTTAAAGTTTAATGAGGAAGCAATAAAGTAAACTGAAATTACCTTTACTTGAGGTTGATGCTGCGAGACTAAATATTTGATATCTGGTTCGATTTTGTAAGGAACAAACTAAGATCTCCTCTTTCAGTGATATTCAGACGACTTCTCTGTTTGTACATAATATGATTTCTCATCTGTGCGTCAGCTCCCCTCCTCTCCCTCCTACATTTTTTAACCTTCCTTATAGCAATGCCCAGTAGGAAGGCTGAGCTAGGTATCCCACTTACTATTAATTATTGTAGCTCACTATAACAGACAGCCACACATACATACATACAGACACACACACAAGACACACATACATACAGACAGACAGGCACACACATACATACAGACACACAGACAGGCACACATACAGACACACACACACAAGACACATACATACATACATACAGACAGGCACACATACATACAGACACACACACAAGACACATGCATACATACAAACAGACAGACACACATACATACAGACACACACATAGATATGCATACAGACACACACATACATAGACACACACATAAGACATACATACAAAGACACATACACACACAACACATACATACAAAGACAAGACACACATACATATATACAGACACACACACACACACACACACACATTTATACAGACAGACACACACACAAAGACACATACATACACACACATACAGACACACACACACACACACACAAGACACATACAAAGACACATACACAAACACACAAACACAAAATATTTTAGTCACCCTCCTGTTTCCTACCTTTTAGGTGCAGGAGGGTGACTTTCCCTGGGGTCCAGTGATGGCTCAGATGGATGGGAGTCAGAGTTCCCACTCTGACTCCCTCCTCCTTACTCCCGCGTGTCTCTCAGTGTTAGCTGGGAGGAGTGACGTGCAGTCACTTCCCCCCAGCTTTGTTATGTAATCACAGGATGCCCGGTCGCGCTGTTAAAGCGCCCAGCGCTGACCGGGCCCCCTCACAATCCACATCCATCGGGTGGCACTGACAGCATGGGCCACCCGATGGACCCCTCCATATGCGGCCGGGGCCGCAAGTGGTAATGGCGGTACCCGGTCGCCGGCTCGCACCTGCCCGCCCAATCTCTCAAAATTAGAATATCCCTACCGCCCACCTGGAATCCTGAAACGCCCACTAGTGGGCGGTAGGGACCAGGTTGACGACCTATGGTTTAGACCATGAATTTCAAGCACTGCAATTCATCCAAGATAGTCTGTTTGTAGTCACATCTCACTCAATCATAGCAGGATTAAAGCATTAACTCTTTTGGTACTTGACAAATATGCAATAGATTTAGCAATCTGAAATGATTACATTGAAAAGTAGTATTGGTATTTTAGGCAAATATTTTATCATAAACATTTTCCTTCTTTTCATGCATTGCTGTACATGATTTACCTGCAGTATCGATCTATCAGTCAATATGGGTTTTTGAAGTGTTTCTCTGGAAATATGTTTTCATTTTTCCAGAAGTCTTGTGCATGACCTTGTCTTCATCATCTCCTTTGCTGCTTTTCCTTGAGCATATGGTACCTGTTGTCAGACTACTGAATCTACATCAGCTTAATTGGCTATTCCAAGCATCATATCCATGACCGGTGTATAGTCGCCATATGGGCAGTCGGACTCCAGGACAACCCTCCCACATACCTAACCCAATAACTCACTGACACAAAGGTATATGGGAAAATTTGTCCACAGCTTTATTTAAATAATCTTGAATAATAATAATTTATTAAGCAATAATAATTTTAACAATAAACATGGGTCATTGCCCCCATACTCCGCCCTCGTAACCGAATCCTTCTGTTAATATAACAGGCAATGACCCCCATATAAATAACATGTATACATATACATATAACATACGTATCAACATATTCCAACATACCAACTTAAAGTGCCAAACATAAATTAACCATGGCAGGGGTATACCCGGATACCCCTGCCCCACCAGATTCTGAGCCACCGACAGGACTCGGAACCTACCAACAACCAATGACCACAGTTTTACGTCTCCATGACGTTCATCCTAGGGAGCCTATTTCTTCTCCTTCAGCTCCCTATCCCGCCGCTGTGAAAAAACGGGATAACCCAAGTCCGAACCAAATTCAGGGAGGGTGGGCGGGACAAACTCAGCAAGGTAGTAATTAAAAGTGAAGGCTTTAAAATGGCTGCCTATTTAAATAGCCAAGCCTACTTACCCATAACTCCATACTTCCTTCCCTCCTCCTATGCCCGCCTCCTAACCCCTGTCAAGGCCTTTTTTCGCTTAGCTGCGCTTTGGCTACATGGGGCTACATGACCGGTGTATAGTCGCCATATGGGCAGTCGGACTCCAGGACAACCCTCCCACATACCTAACCCAATAACTCACTGACACAAAGGTATATGGGAAAATTTGTCCACAGCTTTATTTAAACAATCTTGAATAATAATAATTTATTAAGCAATAATAATTTTAACAATAAACATGGGTCATTGCCCCCATACTCCGCCCTCGTAACCGAATCCTTCTGTTAATATAACAGGCAATGACCCCCATATAAATAACATATATACATATACATATAACATACGTATCAACATATTCCAACATACCAACTTAAAGTGCCAAACATAAATTAACCATGGCAGGGGTATACCCGGATACCCCTGCCCCACCAGATTCTGAGCCACCGACAGGACTCGGAACCTACCAACCACCAATGACCACAGTTTTACGTCTCCATGACGTTCATCCTAGGGAGCCTATTTCTTCTCCTTCAGCTCCCTATCCCGCCACAAGCTCAGACCTTGACTCCTTAAGCTGTCTGAGCTCCGCCACCCCGAAGAAAAAGAGCCTTAGTTATGCCATCCTGCCAGCCCAGGGTCAACAGATCCCAACCAACTGCCGAGAGATGGACTCCATCCGAGCGGTAGTACCCTGGCAAACCACCTTCCAACTCGCTGTGTCGAACTACCACACCCCCTAGCTTCCGCACGAAGCTTGCCATCAAGCTATTCACTTTCTTCCTACATCTGTTAATAGCCTCCGGGTCCCTAGCATGCCGCCACCGCTTCCTAGGGATAATCTCCGACCAGACCAACATCACCCCCGGAAGTAGGTCCCTTAAACTGTTAAGGTCCTGCTTCATCCACTTCACCAGCCGCCGCTGCGGAGTGAGGCCCAAGTCGTTGCCCCCCGCATGGAGCACCAGCAGGTCCGGCCGTTGCCCGCCTGCTACCATCCGGAACACCCTTCCGCAGACCTCCCCCCAACAAAAACCCCTGTACCCGAACCATTGTACTGCCAACTGGTCCCGATGAAAGCCCAGCTGGTGGCCCTGAGCTCGAGCTGCAGCCCTCCTTTCGGCCCAGAAGACAAATGAATGGCCCACGATCCATGCGACACGGCCTGGGGGAGAGAAGGAAAACAGATCATAACAGCCCCTTATGCACCCAGCCCCCGGGGATCCCCCCAAAGGCCCTTCACCATACTACTCCAATAAACCCAAGCGCACATATGAACGGAACCGTACCGACTCCCATCTCCCAATCCATTTCACTATGTCATCCCCCAGACCCAACCGAGCTGCCTCCGTAGCCGCCCCAATACGAAAGGAGTGTGTACCAAAAGTATCCACCCTCAGTCCTAGCTTTCCCAGTCCAGACCGAAAAACCTTGGTGAACTGGAACCGGGAGAGGGAAGACCCGTCCGCGTGTACCAGCAGCGATCCTCCAACCCCCGGCCTCCGTGCCATGTACCCCGCCACCGCGGCCACTGGGCACAAAGCGGAGCCCGGCAGGGCCCGCAGCGTCACATCTCGGCCCTTGCCTAACATGTCCGTCTTGGATTTTGCCAGGTGTACAACCACCTTCCTTTCCAGCACTCGGACCCCCGACACCTGTACCCCCCCTGCCGCAGTCCTCGTGGCACTGACCAACTCCCCTACCCGAAAGGCTCCAAAGAAGGCCAACAGAAACGCCGCCTGAAACAATGATGCTTCGAACCTGTCGAAACATATAGTAGGCAATAAACCGACCAGGTCACTCAACACTCGCACCGATACTGGGCGCCGAGTGTCAGGCCGCCTGCGGCCCCGCCGGTACCCCTTCAGTGCCTGCCTTATGACAAAGGCCTTAGTAAGGTCCTCTTCCCCATGTAGCTTGAACCAGAAAGCCATCGCCGCCATGGACCTGTCAACCACCGCCGGGGATACCCCTTTCGCCAGAAATTGACAGGTGTACCAGAGGAACGCATCCTTGAGCGATTCCCCCGCCGGCAGGCGGTCCAACCCTTCCCATGACCTTTCCCAGGAGTCCCAGACCTTACTGTAAGCGGCCCATGTGGCCGGCGCCAGCGAAGCCTTCACCAGTCCCCCAAGCAGGTCGCCCGAGCCGCCAAATCTCGTCTGGGCAAGCCTGCCCCACTTCTTGGGCTTCCGGCGCCACCGTCCGGAATCGTGACCACTGAAAACGAGACAGGGCGTCAGCTACATCATTCATGAACCCAGGCACATGGCGTGCCCGAAAAACAACATTTAGCGACATGCACAACAGAACAAAATGACGTAGCAACCTAACCACGGGTTTCGATGCCGCTGATTGGTTATTCACAGCGTGCACCACGGCCATATTGTCCGAGAAAAAGACCACCTTCCGGTCCCGCAGCCTATCCCCCCACAGGGCCAACGCGACGACCAGCGGGAACAGCTCCAAGAAAGCCAAGTTCCGCATGAGGGGGCTCGTTCGCCACTCCCCCGGCCATCGCTCCGCACACCAACGTCCCCCAAAATAAGCCCCGAAGCCCACGCTACCAGACGCGTCAGTGAACAGCTCCAGTTCCGCAGCCAACACGCCCTCCTGTCTAAAAATCACCGTCCCATTGAACTCCCGCAAAAAGGTCTCCCATACGGCCAAGTCGGCCCTCATGGCCGACGACACCCGAATGAAGTGACGCGGGGATCGCACCCTCGCCGTCGCTGCCGACAGGCTCCGGCTGAACACCCTACCCATTGGGATCACCCGGCATGCAAAATTCAGCATCCCGATCACCGACTGCAGCTGCCGCAATGTAACCTTACGGGCTTGAGCCGCCGTCGTCACCTCCTCCCTCAGCCGCCGCAACTTCTCCAACGGCAGCCGACACTCCCCTTGCAACGTATCTATCTCCAGCCCCAGAAAACTAAGGCACTGAGCCGGCCCTTCTGTCTTGTCCGCCGCCAGCGGGATCCCGAAATGGCCAGCCACCCACTTGACCGTTCTCAGCAAGTGTAGGCAGGCGGGGGAGCCCGCCGGTCCTATGCAGAGAAAATCGTCCAGGTAGTGTACCACAGCCCCACTCCCCGCCTCAACCTTGACCACCCATTCAAGAAATGTACTAAACTTTTCAAAGTAGGCGCAGGAGATAGCACAACCCATTGGAAGGCACAATTCCACAAAGTACTCCCCGTCGAAGAAACACCCCAGCAAGTGATGACACGTTGGGTGGACCGGAAGCAGCCGAAACGCTGCTTCAATATCCACCTTAGCCAACAGTGCCCCGCGCCCGGCCCTCCTTACCAGCTCGACCGCCCTGTCGAATGATGCGTATGAGACCGAGCACAAGTCCTTGTCAATATCATCATTCACCGACTCTCCTTCCGGGTAGGAGAGGTGGTGAATGAGCCTGAATTTGCCTGGTTCCTTCTTGGGAACCACCCCGAGCGGGGAAACCCGCAGACCCTCCAATGGAGGAGCCGGGAACGGCCCTGCCATCCTCCCCAATTTGACTTCCTTGCCCAGTTTTTCCCGCACCACACCCGGGAACTCAGCCACCGATTTAAGGTTGCGCCGAACCCCAGTCCCCCACCGGTTCCGGAAAGGGATAAAGAACCCCTGACCAAACCCCGCCCGGAGCGCCACGGCATCTGCCTTATTACCGTAGCGGCTTAGCCACGGCTCCATCGCGTCTAGCCTCACCGGGGTTAGGCCCCGGGGCAAGCGAAACTCCCCCTCCCTCCCCAGCCGAGGTAGGGACCCCGGTATGCCCCGACTTCCCTTTTTTGAAGCACCGGTTGAGCCCATGCGCGCCTCCGCAGCCCGAACACTCGTGCTTAAAGCGACAGGCGTTTCCCCATTTGCACTGGCCCTCGTTAAAGAGCCAGCAGAAGCCCTTTTGCATGGCGGCCGACGAGGCGGACTGCCCCTTTGCGCCGGCCGTAGGCTGAAATGGCTGCGCTTTTTGCGCCATCATCAGCTTCATCCAGAGAGGCAGGTCCATTTGATCCCACCGCATACCCGGATTAGCCGCCAAACGCTGCCGGAATTGCTCGTCGTACCGCCACGATGCCAGTCCGCCATAGGTGCGATACGCCTCCCAAATGCCATCCAAATAACAAAACAGAGAGGAGCACAGGCCCGGCGATTTCTCGCCCAGAACACTGGCCAACACGCAAAAGGCCCTCAGCCAGTTACCGAAAGACTTGGGAATCTTACGATACCGCTTCTTCTTCTCTTCCTCCTCCTTCTTCTCATCTTTTTTATCGTCCTCTTTGAGATCAATAAAATCCTCCAAAGGGAGAAGAGAAAAGATCTCGCAGAAGTCACCCTTCCAGATTTTTTTCCTTCACCTCCTGTTTGAGGTGGACCCCCAGCGGACCCGCAAACGACACATATGCGTGTTGCCTGGCCGCATCAGGAACCACCCCCCCCGTCAACTCAGCCCGCTCGCTCGTCGCCTCCGCCCCGGTAACTGTCACTGCAGTGTCCCCACCCGAACTCTGTTCCGCGGAGGGAATCTCGCTCGGGCCCGCCACCCCGGCCCCCTGAGCCCAAACCTGACCCACACCGCCCTTTGTGGCACCCCCCGCTCCCAGTGAGTGGAGAAGTGCTTGAAGTGTATGAACCAATGCA
>OW240912.1:179656628-179693600 GCA_933207985.1 Pelobates cultripes
CAAGTAATAGGAAGAAAAGGGACATTATCGCAGAACTTCTGGAAATGGATAACAGCGAAAGACCCAGCATCACAGACAGGAGCTTTGACCGGGCAGTCCGCATAAGGCTGGCACATTTTGGCCCCAACCCCTCAGCAGATATAATTGAACGTGTCATAGCAACTGTGGAGGCGAATCAGCAACACCTTCAGCAAAGAGGTACTGCAGCAGCTGAAATACCCACTACACCAGAAAAGAGAAAAGTACCTTTTGCTGCTTTTAAGAATTTTAGTGAAGCTGATGGGGAGATTGATTGGTACCTGGCCCATTTTGAAAGGTAGTGTGCCCTGCACCGGGTACCCACAGATGAATGGGTCGCTATCTTGTCTGGGAAGTTATTGGGTCGGGCCAGTGAAGCATTTCGGGCCATACCAGATGAGGACATTGGGAATTATGGACTGGTAAAGGAAGCACTACTAGCCAGATATGTAGTCACACCCCAGGCGTATCGCAGGAGATTCCAGGAAACCCACAAACAAGCAGGCGACTCTCACGTTGAGTGGGCTTGCCGAGTTCACCTCAAGGTGACTCACTGGCTAGCTGGATGTCAAGCGGTGTCTGGAGTTGAAGTGTTACAGCTATTCTTGTTGGAGCATTTTTTTGAGAAAATGGCCACAGGGGTCAGAGAATGGGTACGGGATAGGAAACACCTTACCATGGCAGAAGCAGCTCACTTGGCAGACGAGTACACCGATGCCCGCAAGCTAGACAACCAGACCCCGAAAGTACTGACCCGCATGGATCACCGACCAATGACATCCACCTCAGCGACGGCACCACCACCACCGGCATACCTGCACCACCACTTCAGGCTGCCCCTCATCCCCAGCCACCCAGGTTCAACGCCCGGAGCTATTCCCAGCCCCTGAGGTGTTTTGGCTGCAACCAGGTAGGGCATCGGAGGCAGGATTGCCCATTGAATTCATCCAGGCAGTCCCAGTCTTGGAGGAGGCCAGCAGAGAGCAACCACCGCACAGTGACGCTGGCTGCCCACTGTGTGGAAGAAGTGGAATGTTGGGGTATTGTGCATGAGGCGGACCCTGTACAGGCTGCTAACCGGGACAACAGGCAGCAACACCGCCAGACCGTCAAAATCAACGGGAAGATTGCCAGCGGATTAAGGGACACTGGTGCCACTATGACATTGTTACAGAAAAATGTGATCTCTGAAAGTCAACACACCGTGGACACCATTGCTGTGTAGCTGGAGGCACTGTATTTCGACTACCTGTAGCCCGGGTTCACTTGGATTGGGGAGTTGTGTGGGTGTGATAAAAGACCTGCCAGCCAACGTACTATTGGGAAATGATTTGGCCCCCCTGGTTTCTACCTATGCTCCGAGGGGTTCTGCGGAAGCAAACCCTGTGACCACACGTGCCCAGGCTTGTACTGCTGAAACCGGCCCACCTGCTGCTGAGACCCAGGTAAGACTGTCTTCCCCGACTTGTACACTAGACCAGGTCCCTCTAGAGTGGGATACCCCTGAAGCATTTGGGAGGGAGATCCGGGAGGACCCGACTTTACAGAAATACAGGGCTAAGGCAGACGCCCAGAAGGAAGGGATGGACGGGGAACGCTTTGAGTGGGTGGGGGATAGACCATATAGGATCCCTAAACCGTCCCCAGGGAATAAAGCCCCTTCGCAGAGGCGACAGCTGGTGGTGCCCGCCAAGTACCGGCAGGAGATTCTGCGAATTGGGCATGATGTGCCGCTAGCAGGACATCTAGAGCCCCGTCGCACAGCCTACAGAATCACCCAGAATTTATTTTGGCCCAATTTCAACCAGTCTGTGCGACAATATTGTAGCACGTGTGACACATGTTAACGGGTAGGGAAGAGAGGAAACCACCCTAAGGCTAGACTTATGTCCATGCCTATTATTGGGGAACCCTTCTCTCGTGTAGCCATTGACATTTTGGGTCCACTGGCCAGGGCTAGTTCATCCGGGAAGAAATACCCGGATGAACCTAAACCTAAATCATTTGTCATTTGGCTTATCCCTCCTGGAACATCAACCCTGTTACATATCTTAGTATCTGTAACGGACCGTTTCTCTCACAAGGGGATAAAATCGGTTTAGGCGATAATCCCCTTTTCCCATAGACCAGCAGCTATTGCAATCACCAACCTCCCGAACTCCAAACTGTACGAATCCCCAACTCACGAACAAGAAATACACGAACTCTGGAAGCAGCCGAACAGGAAAAGCAATACAAACGGCTTACACTCCTGGCAGTCAGCACACAATCCAATTCCCCCAATAACGAGACGACACTTCGTTTTGAGGGTTAAGCAGAATCTCTAGATTTATTCACACAGCCTCCTTTTAAGACATTCTCCCATGCAAGGGAGAGATCCACAACAATTAGTACCCCAGCCAATAATGTACCAGTTACCTCCCACACCTCTCCTCCCCTTAGTGTGACACATAATCCCATTAGTACAGACACAAATTCCCTGGGATACTGGATGTACCCCTAAACATAGGAATACCCCTTTAAATGTTACATCCCCTGGTAACCCTGATCTAGGTGAGACACATATCCAAAAATCACCCAGATCGGACCAGGGGTTCAGGAATTATAACGGGTTAAAGTTTTGACCGACTGCATGGCAAAAGTATCCGAAAATAGTTCCATGTATTTTGGCCCTGCAGTCGGTCACAGAAAAGGGAATCAAACACACGAATGGCCTGGGTTATAGAGCTTGGGGAGGATTCGTATGAATCCCCCTGTTCGTGGGATCCTTTCTACCGAACGGCGGGCCGTTCGGTAGTTTCTGCACGAATTGCTGGAAGTCTGGAGGTCTCAGCGGTGTTTGCTTAGTCGGGTGTCCGATTTTAGTTCCAGACACTCGACGGCAAAACACCGCTGTTCGGGAGTTTAAGATGGCCGCCGCCACGTGTTCGTTTCACGAATGGCGGCCACCCAGAGGACACAACACACAGTACACATATAGCCAATTACCTGTTTGCAACATTGTTGCAAACGGTAATTGGAGGCACACTTACTCCCGGGTGGTCTGGTTGTTCGGTAGTTTCACCCAATATAATGAATGAAGTGATTCTACCGAACAATCAGGGAATGCTGCATTCACATAACCCTTTACACCGAACACATAATATTAAATACAGCCTGAATGCAATTTGCTACACAGTCTTACAAAGGCATTATTCCTAACAGGCAGAATATGTTCACGGAGGGCCCTTAAAGGGCCAGTAGCAGCAATATAAAAATGTCACATGCCCAAATATTGCATACAAAAGTACGAATTCACAAGGGGGCCATAGTCAGATGGCAGGAGGCTGGCAATCAGGCTTCTCCAGTGCATAGTGGCGAGGTTGGTTTCGCCACACTTCTCCCCTTTACCAATCAGACTAACAGGGTATCTGACCTCCTGCCGGTCAGTGCCCTTGTTAGTCCAGCAGCCCACCCACAAAACACAATCCGTAATACAGCCCCCCCACAATAACTGGCTACTACACCAGGGTAGAGTAGAACTTTGTCCGTGTCCAGGTGCCTCACCCTGGCTGCGTGGGTGACTGGTCAGCGTACTGGGTGGGTTGCTGAGTGTACAGAGACCAGCGGTACTCTGCCCTGGTGCCAGCACTACCATGGGAGCAGTCTGGTTGGAGCCTGGTTGCTGGAGGAGAAGGCAGACTGTCTCCCCTTTGCCTAAACAGTCCTGCTGCTGGGTGACAGGACCGACTGTCCCTACCCCCGGTGGTGCATGTGCAGCGACTACTGTCCCATCTGCACTGTTGTGGAGATTACTGTCTCCCCTTGGTGGATTAAGCTGCCGCTGGGGAGAGAGTGTAACAAGCTCCTCTCCCATACATACTTTCAGCCGCTGGGGAGAGGGGATAACAAGCTCCTCTCCCTGACACACTCTCTGCTGTTGAAGGGGGAGACCGACTGTCTCCCCTTTCAATAATTCGTCCTGTTGCTGGAGAAAGGTGATAACTGGTTCCTCTCCCTGGAACACTCTCTGCTGTTGGAGAGGGGGACCAACTGTCTCCCCTTTTAATATATTGTCCTGCTGCTGGGGAGCGAGACCGACTGTCTCCGCTTCCTGGGGTACACACTGCCGCTGGGGAGGAAGGATGGCACCTTCAGCTCCCTGGGATACACACTGCCGCTGGGGAGGAAGGACGGCACCTTCTGCTCCCTGGGGTACACACTGCCGCTGGGGAGGAAGGACGACACCTTCTGCTCCCTGGGGTACACACTGCCGCTGGGGAGGAAGGACGGCACCTTTAGCTCCCTGGGGTACACCTATGAGTCCCCGTAACGCACTCTGCCTCCGGATGGGGCGGCTGATACCTTTGGCTGGATCTGCCATGAACTCCAGGTACTCGTCTACCTGGCTCCTTACGAACTGCAAGTATTTCTCCGGGGGGTTGGGTCCAAAGAAAGCCAACCGCATAGCAAACTCTCTGTCATACTGCTCCTGAGTGTAGCTAGGTGCCATGCTTGCGCTGCTGAAGTTGGTTCTTTTGTCGATAGGGTCGCTGTACGTGTACTGGCGTTGCCCTCACTTTGTAATCCAAGGAATGGTGTTGCCCTGTAGCTGTCTTTCTGGTTGTAGGAACGATCCCGCCGCTTGCCACCAATTGTAACGGACCGTTTCTCTCAAACGGGGATAAATCCGTTTAGGCGATAATCCCCTTTCCCATAGACCAGCAGCTATTGCAATCACCAACCTCCCGAATTCCAAACTGTACGAATCCCCAACTCAAGAACAAGAAATACACGAACTCTGGAAGCAGCCGAACAGGAAAAGCAATACGAACAGCTTACACCCCTGGCAGTCAGCACACAATCCCATTCCCCCAATAACGAGACGACACTTCGTTTTGAGGGTTAAGCAGAATCTAAGGATTTATTCACACAGCCTCCTTTTAAGACATTCTCCCATGCAAGGGAGGGATCCACAACAATTAGTACCCCAGCCAATAATGTACCAGTTACCTCCCACACATCTCCTCCCTTAGTGTGACACATAATCCCATTAGTACAGACACAAATTCCCTGGGATACTGGATGTACCCCTAAACATAGGAATACCCCTTTAAATGTTACATCCCCTGGTAACCCTGATCTGGGTGAGACACATATCCAAAAATCACCCAGATCGGACCAGGGGTTCAGGAATTAGAAAGGGTTAAAGTTTTGACCGACTGCATGGCAAAAGTATCCGAAAATAGTTCCATGTATTTTGGCCCTGCAGTCGGTCACAGAAAAGGGAATCAAACACACGAATGGCCTGTGTTACAGAGCTTGGGGAGGATTCGTATGAATCCCCCTGTTCGTGGGATCCTTTCTACCGAACGGCGGGCCGTTCGGTAGTTTCTGCACGAATTGCTGGAAGTCTGGAGGTCTCAGCGGTGTTTGCTTAGTCAAGTGTCCGATTTTAGTTCCAGACACTCGACGGCAAAACACCGCTGTTCGGGAGTTTAAGATGGCCGCCGCCACGTGTTCGTTTCCCGAATGGCGGCCACCCAGAGGACACAACACGCATTACACATATTGCCAATTACCCGTTTGCAACATTGTTGCAAACGGTAATTGGAGGCACACTTACTCCCGGGTGGTCTGGTTGTTCGGTAGTTTCACCCAATATAATGAATGAAGTGATTCTACCGAACAATCAGGGGAATGCTGCATTCACATAACACTTTATACCGAACACATAATATTAAATACAGCCTGAATGCAATTTGCTACACAGTCTTAAAAAGGCATTATTCCTAACAGGCAGAATATGTTCACGGATGGCCCTTAAAGGGCCAGTAGCAGCAATATAAGAATGTCACATGCCCAAATATTGCATACAAAAGTACGAATTCACAAGGGGGCCATAGTCAGATGGCAGGAGGCTGGCAACCAGGCTTCTCCAGTGCATAGTGGCGAGGTTGGTTTCGCCACAGTCAGCATATGCACGTACACATGCCACGTGGTAATCTCGGCCTACTAAATTTATTTTTACCGAGATTCCACCACATCATTATTGTGATTTTTGTATTGTATTAGTTATTTCTGATTACTATATTGCAGTTTGTGTAATTATTGTTCTTGTGTATGCATTTTAGGAATATTCTAGGCTGAAAAAAAGAATACAACATGCATTATTATATAGCATTGTGGACTAGAATGTCTATACATTTTATCCTTATACATATCCCGTTATGCCATTCATGAAAATAAAGGAAAAACCATATGACACAGTTTCCAAAAAGGTATTGACTATTAAATAGCAACCAGAATTGTATGTGGATTAACAATATTACATAGAACATCATTTAATATAGTGGGGGTTTTTTTGGTTTTTTTTTTAAATAAATCAGACATTTCCAAAAAATCTCTATAAAATCCTATTATTATCTATTATTATTGGTATTTATATATCGCCAGCTTATTCCACAGCACTTTACAATAAAAGGGGAATTTACCAAATGAGACAAAAACAAATAATAACAGAAACAATAGGTAGTTGAGGACCCTGCTCAAAGAGCTTACAGTCTATAAAACAAGCTCTTTAGAGCAATGGTATTTAATTAAATGGACTGTATTCAATGAAGTGGACTGGGTGACAAGCCCCTGTTTTTTTAACCCCTTAAGACTGCAGGGCGTTCTATGCCGTCTTTAAGGAAGTGGCACAGGGCGGCATAGAACGTCCCCGTGATCTTATGTACTTACCTGGTCGCCGGCGATCCCACGCCGGTGATCGCAGTATGGGGACTCATCTGGGAGCCCAGGGAGTCCCCCTCCTTCCTCTCTGGCCCCTCTGGGAGGACCTCGCGATCACATGGACAGCATAGCCGTCCAAGGCATTGCCAGCAGAGGGAGTGCCTGTAATGACAGGTACTCCCCCTGCTGTCTGAAAAATTTTTTTTTAAAACAGTGTAAAATTAAATAATATGTACTTAGAACATATATATATATTTATTATATATATAATCTAAGTATATATATATATATATATATATATATATACACATATACACATATATACACATATACATACACTGTCTAAGTGTATTTTAATATTAATATATATAATTATTAATGACAATATACAATGATATTGACTAAACACATATATATATAATTATCATTATATATCTATATTTATATATAAAATAAACAAATATGTAAATACGTAAAAAAAAATTCTACTTTTGCAAATGGTATGCCATCATGGGGGTAATTCTCATTCCTGGGCTACCATACGGTCTCAAAGGCAACGTAACCAATCTGGCAAATTTCAATGGGAAAAAAATGAAAAATGTGGGGGCGTGGCTAACCGCCGGACAAGATGGATGCATAATCCTTAGCTCCGGCTCATGGGCTGACAATCCACATCAATCCTAACACACAGAACTGCACCAAGACCCCATCTCAGAAAATGTCACACCACAAAGGGAAAAAGAATGCACCAAAAGCGGAAAAAATGAATTTCTTTCACCAAAAACCGCAGCAGATGAACTCGGGCCTACCAAACGCCACTCAAGATGGCGACGACTGCTCAGAAGAGGATAGCGTGCTGCCAAGCAGGCCTGAAACGGGAGAAGCCCTGACAAAAAGTTACCTGGCTCAGGCTTTAGAAAACCTCTCCCAAAAACTAATTGGATCATGGCAGAGTACTGTGGAGGCCCTACGCAAAGATGTTCAGGACATAGGCAATAGAACCTCACACATGGAATCCAAAATGGACGAAGTCGCGACAGCACATAACGACTTAGCGTCCCATGTTGAAAATCTGGAGGAAAAACTGCTACTCACCGAAGCCAAGCTTGCAGATATGGAGGACAGGTCGCGGCGGAACAACCTACGGCTGCGGGGTGTACCCGATGACCTACAAGGATATGTGCGAGGCATGCTGCACACATATGCTCCAGAAATCCCGACCGACATGCTGCTGCTCGATAGGGTACACCGAGTGCCTCGCCCGCGCCATCTTCCTGACTCCACACCCAGAGACGTCCTGCTACGTGCTCACTATTTTCATGTTAAAGAACATATACTACGCGCCAGCAGGACCAGGCCTCAACCGCCAGAAGATTATGCCAAAATACAGATCTTCCCTGATATATCGGCGGCAACTCTTCGAAAACGGAAAGAATTTCTGCACATTACCACCGCGCTCCGCAACAACGGAATACGATACAGATGGGGGTATCCGACGAAATTGTTGGTAGTGAAGGATGGAGTGCTGAAACCAATCTTCACCCCAGAAGATGGAGCAGCCAAACTGAAAGCATGGGGTATTAACCCCCAACTGGAACCCGCTCAAGCCCCACCACGGCATAGATTGCGGCTAGAATGGCAAGCAGCACCGAGCATCCATTGAACAATAATGGCGGACACATGAGGGAAACCGCAAGTATTGCATACCACTAACACACTACATTCAGGCACAGCGACATTGAGGGGGCAGAATGGAACTAATGATCCCTCGACTCTCCCTCCAGCACTACCCATGCACGCAGGGTTCGGACACAGTGGGCCCTTACACATTTTTTGATCTGGAAGGCTAACGATGCTGTTATGCGGGTAAACAAAGGACATTAAGGACAAACGAAGTTCTCTTAATGCGTGCCGCTGTACCGCTGGGCCGCTCTGTTAATATGTACTACTCCTTTTGCTTTATTTTTTAGAATTTTGAGTTGGCAATATTGTATGGGACACTACTTGATGGAGTGCGGGCTCAGGGGTGCGGCTAGTATGGGTCTCAAGGCCACGCTGGTGATGGGAAGGCACACAACGATAGGGGGGGGTGCCCATAGACACTTGAGGCCTGGGAAGTTGAAATGGGTGAAGCCACATTGAGCCTCGTTTGCTTCCTTGGCGTGGTGGGGGGCGGGGGCCCGCGTGCCTTCTCCCCGCCGTTCCCCACAGTTGGGGGGGGGCGGGGGGGATGCGCGGGGCGCCTTGCTGCCTGGGCTCGGGGCACAACCTGCGCGGGGGAGGCGGAACTCCCATCCAGCGTGGGCTCAGGTACACCTGTAGGGTGGAGAGACCGGACACGGTAACACCGACACCATAGCACACTGTTACCCAAGCCCCACAATGGTATTTATTGAGCCTAGGGGTGTCCACTGGGGCATGGGGGGTGGGGGAGAGGAGGGAGGGAGCTCACGGAGTATACACAGATGCGTGAGACAACTCAAATGATGTCGGGTGAGAAAGGGAAACCCCACAATATCACCCAGCCCTTTACAGTGCCGAAAAAGACCGAAGAGGTCTACATTACTTTGCAGCAATACTACGAACCACCTCTGAACAATACCAAAATAGGCCCTCATGTAGAACTGCCAACAACACCAACCCCAATCTGACACTGGGTTTCACCATATCCAAAAAAAAACAAAAAAAAAAAACATATAAATAAAGTTCTGTTCAAACCCATATGGAAGCAGCTTAGCCCACACGCCACACTACAGGAGACGAATGTTTCCAACCCCCATGGTGCATCATTACTGCACTAGCTCCCCAAGGGGAGCATGTATATACTCAGTTTCTACCCCTATCCCCATCACCACTTCCAAGTTATGCACACCCCGGGTCGAGGTATACTCCACTACACAATATAGACTAATTGATACCCCTTTAGCAACCACACTACTACAACCTGAAGATACAAACCATTAACGCGTGTGGCTTAAACACGCCGCACAAACGTTGTGTTCTCACGGACACAGCTAGGAAAGAAAGAATAGATATACTTTGTGTTCAGGAAACACATTTCACGCACACTAAAATACCCAGGTTTGCACTAAGGGAATATCCCATCCAATATCACTCTACATACTCCACTAAATCTAGGGGAGCCTCAATACTAATACATAAATCCCTATCATATGAACTACTCCAAATCAAAAAGGACACCCAAGGCAGATACATCATACTTTATTGTATCATAAACGACATCAAATACACAATAGTCTCTGTATATAGTCCAAACACCAATCAGAGGAACTTCTTACACAAAGTTTTAACTAAAATCCCGAGCCCACAATTACAATATTTAATTCTATGTGGAGATCTAAACCATGTTCTGGACCCAAGCCTGGACACAACGGTACTGAGACACCAGGAGACATGCTGTCCTGAAGCCGCACTGCAAAGCCCTAACTAAATTGATTATGGAATTTCATCTCTATGACTCATGGCGCACAATGCACCCAAACAATCGCGAATACACACACCACTCGAGAGTCCACAAGACTAGTTCACGTATTGACTTCATTCTAGTATCGGCACATCTTCTCACCGCAATCACAGAATGTAGAATCGGAGATATAACATGGTCAGACCATGCACCCACCTCATTGACACTACAAGACAAATTCCAGTTTCGGGGAGCCTCACCCTGGAAATTGAATGATACTATCTTATATAACCGCACTTTTAAAGACTCACTAGAAAAGGAAATAACTCTATACTTTACAACGAACTGCACACCCCAAACACAACCCCAGAACACATGGGTAGCACATAAAGCAGTAATTAGGGGACTCCTCATTAGTCGAGCGGCATATTTGAAGAAAACAGCACAACATGACTATACCTCGTTACTCAAATTACTCAGAGATCAAACACAAGCTCAGCTTATCTCCCCAACCCAGGAAGGACAGACCAAAATATACCAAACCACTAAAGCCATCAATGACTTACTGTTTCAAAAGACTTCACATACGCTGAGTAAACTGAGAATGACACACTATTCTCAGGGTAACAAAGCGGGGAAAGCATTAGCTTCCTTATTAAGACAAAATCAAGCTCAGTCTAAAATACACCACATGATGAACTCCGCAGGTACAAAATTAACAAACCCCCAACACATCAATGACACCATGGCAGATTTTTATGACGAGCTGTATAATCTAGGAAAAGACGACAAGACACACCAACCAACAAGCCAGGAAATCCAAGATTTCTTGGACCAAGCACATCTCCCCACGATCAGCCCAACACAACAAGTGGAGATCCAAAGGCCGAACACACGGATAGAAATAGAAAAAGCCATTGACTCTTTACCAAAAGGGAAATCACCAGGCCCAGACGGCTTCACGAATTGGTACTACAAATGCTTTAAATCCACTTTATCACCTCACCTAGCAGAATTGTACAACACAATCATAAAAACGGGCCACATACCACCCGAAATGTTAAAAGCCCATATAGCCACACTACCCAAACCGGGAAAACCGCCAAACAAACCACAAAATCTACGACCCATCTCTCTATTGAATACAGACACAAAACTTCTAGCAAAAATCTACGCAAATAGACTCTCCGCTATTATCCCCTCGGTGATTCATACAAACCAAGTAGGATTTGTAAAGGGTAGGCAGGGTTCGGACGGGACACGGAAACTGTTAAATCTGATGTCAATAGCGCATGGCTCGGGAAAACCCAGTGTATTCATTTCACTAGATGCTGAAAAAGCGTTTGACAGGGTGCACTGGGGGTTCCTGGAGTCAGTGCTACGAAAACAAAATTTCCCATCTGATTTCCTGTCCCTACTGAAGGCATTATATTCAATCCCAACGGCCTGCGTAGCCAACAGTGGTTTCACGTCAAGAGAATTCAGGATCACAAATGGATCGCGCCAGGGATGCCCACTGTCCCCTCTGTTATACATCCTAGTTCTAGAACCGCTAGCGCAACACATACGAGGTCATGCAGAAGTTAAAGGTATAAAAATAGGCAAAACAGAACACAAACTCACAATGTTTGCAGATGACATCATGCTATCCATTGAATCCCCAAACACATCACTCCCACACTTACATAACATCCTCACCAAATACAGTGCATGCTCATACTATAAATTAAATATCACAAAAACACAAGCGATGAGTATGCACATACCGACACAAACCTTACAAGACCTGAAAACAAATTATGGCTATGAATGGCGCAAAGACCATTTAACATTCCTAGGAGTAGCCTTTACATCGACATCACATGCTTTGATGGCAGCTAACTATGTTAAACTTGTAAATACATTAAAGAATCAAATTGCAGGGTGGAGGGGCAAGTATGTCTCCTGGCTAGGTCGCATAGCGGCTACAAAAATGATACTTTTACCTAAACTCCAGTACTTGTTCCGTACTCTACACATACACCTCCCAAAGATTTTCCTACGCGAAACACAAGCTATGATCAACACATTCATATGGAACAACAAAAAACCGAGGGTGGCAGCAGCAGCATTATACAAACCCTTCAAGAAAGGGGGCACAGGGATACCACACCTTGAAACGTATTACTCGGCTTCGATCCTTAGTCCCCTCATCATAGCATCCCATCTCCAACAACCAACGGAATGGCTTGCCATAGAGGCAGAACACACAAAAGGCAACAATATGACTACACTGGTCTGGATACCACGATGCATTAGACCCAAATATACGGGAATGCTACCAACCACCAAACTGTCCCTGTCTATATGGGACAAGCTTAGGACCAAACTAGGGCCCTCCCCTCATCCGTCCCCAGCTATGAAGCTCCAAGCCCTTACAATACTTATACCACAATTCAACGCCAAGGAATGGGCCAAGTATGGCATCACTTCCTTACACCAAATAGTAGATAACAACAAACTGATACCGTTTGCACACCTGCAGATTAAACATAAAATACCACAAACCATGAACTTCAGGTATTTACAGATAAAGTCATGGTTTCGCACACACTACCCACCAAATACCCCACTCAGACAAGACTGGCAACTATCGCCTCTTGAGCAATTATGTATATAAAACAAGCCTCCTACTAAACTAATATCCCAATTGTATAATACAATCATCCAAAGACTTTACACTGCAAAGCCCTCCTTTATCTCGAAATGGGAAATAGACCTCCAAAGGAAATTGGACGACTCTAATTGGGCTCGTATATTTACGGCAAATAGGAACCTAACACTATGCACCACACATATAGAAATGTCTAGAAAGTTACTATACCGCTGGCATCTGGTTCCGACCAAACTGAAACACATCAACCCTCATAACTCAGGGCAATGCTGGAGA
Organism: Pelobates cultripes; assembly: GCA_933207985.1. Lineage (NCBI taxonomy): Eukaryota > Metazoa > Chordata > Amphibia > Anura > Pelobatidae > Pelobates > Pelobates cultripes. Next base: position 179,669,711 of record OW240912.1, read on the forward strand.
TGCGAAGAGCAGCCGGGCACTGTGTATCATATATGGTGGTCATGTCCAAAAATAACACCATTCTGGACTCAAATCTCGAAGCTAATAACAGAGTCCTCGAGAACGGTGATGCCCCCCCAACCCGAACAATACCTATTCCAACTATTCCCAAACAACATCACGAAAACTGTAAGGTATCTGATTTATCACATACTCATTGCAGCGCTACAAACGATCAGCAGAAACTGGCTGGCATCACACACACCAACCATAACGGAATGCACCCACATTATAGAAACCTCTAGACTATATGAAACCATGGTTAGGAAAACAAGGCCTACTCAAAAATTTTGGGTAGAAGCTTGGGAACTGTGGGACGCATACACTAGGAGAACAATTGCAAATATCGCAAATTAGGAAGAACAAAGGGGAACTCCAACACACTCCAACACACTCTGGGAATAAAGGTTGACTCATTAGTCTTCTCTACCTCGACCGAACCCCCCTCTTCCCCCACCCCCATCCAGGTTTTACCCACCTAACCCACAGATCCTATGCAAAATCAAAATGTGCGAAGTGCAGCGGAACTCCAATAGCGATGGCATTTCTAGGACATAGGCTAATGAGTGTACCTGGCTGACACATGTGTGTAACAAATAATTGACTTGTATGAACTATGTATGTCAAAGAGTGTCAAAGAATGTAATGATATGATGTAAACGACAATGCTACATACGCTGTATCTCTGCACTAACCTAAAAACTGCTAATAAAAAAAAAAATGAAAAATGTAACATGCTGTATTTGACCCTGTAACTTCCCAAAACACCATAAAACCTGTACATAGAGGGTACTGTTTTACATGTGAGACAGCGATGAATACAAATATGTGTATTTTATTGCAGTAAAAGCAAACCGTATTATGACATTCACAGTTAGAATGTCACGTAGAACTAAAACATTTTTAAAATGTTTTATTTTCTCCCATTTTTTTATATTTGATTCATATTAAATTATCTTCCATTTAACATAAAATATTTAGGTATGAAAGCCCTGTTTCCCCTGAATAAAATGATATATAATAAGTGTGGGTGCACATAATATGAAAGAGGTGAATTACGGTTGAACAGACATATAGTGCAAATTCCAGTTTTTTTTTTTTACGTTTTGTTTTGATCACAACATGTACATTTTGCTCAGTCTTTAAGGGGTTAACACTGCAGCTGAAAGCATTGCCATTCTGCAGGAACAGCAATGTTTACACTGCAAGTTAGCCCATTGCCACCCTTAGGATGTGTTATTATGTCCTGAATGGCATGGGCTTTAACGACGTTAGGGCATAACGACAAGTCCTAATGTCTGTGCCTTCAGAGTTTTATTCATCTCCCCAAATCTGATTCTTGGGATCACCGTGCAACTCAGGCATTCCTCAGCAGCCTATCTGTTGCAATCAGAGTTATGTGATCGCGGTGATAGCCTGTTACTGCGCTTACTGTTACAATGTCACAGCCAATGATTTGTATCATGGGATGTGACATTGTATTCTGCCTCTCTCTTCCCTCACTTTGATCTGAGGCGAGAGAGGCAGAAAGATTGCTGGCAGTGATACATACAATAAAAACCAAAGAAAAAAGTTACTTGCGTACTATCCCAAATCCCTATGCACATTTTGCACATTATGCACATTTTGAAGACTGGAGGTTTTTTTTAGTATCCAGTTATTTAAATGTGCATAGGGATTTGGGATAGTGCGCAAGTAGCTTTTTTCTTTGGTTTTTAGAGATAATTACTGTGCTGTCTCACTACTTCCTCTTGCTAGTCTGCTGCCTCTTTGCCCCTGTACCTGCCTCTATGCGGCCTCCTGGTTAACTGTACCAGTCCCCCAACGCATAGTCTGGCTAGGGAAAAATATGAATTTAACCCCTTAAGGACACATGACATATGTGACATGTCATGATTCCCTTTTATTCCAGGAGTTTGGTCCTTAAGGGGTTAAAGTGTTCTTTTAAAGGGAAGATCTAGGTTTAAATATGCATATTTTTACTACTTTTAAACAGTTAAAAAATAATATATATTTACTAATTTTCAAACAAAATTTCCTCGCTGCCTCAAATCCTACCTTTTCTTTGCGAAAGAACCTGTAGAACTTAATCCTATATAAAGTATATGTATCTGGACATTTACAAACCACAAAATTTAAACAAAAGGAAGGATGCTCATTCTCAAATTATAGTTCTCTTGCTTTATGTAAGCGAATAATAATATTCAGTACAATGTTCTCACTGGTAGCTAGGGCAGATAGCTAGTGTGCCAGCAGGCAAATAGTTTAACTTTTAAAAAATATGGGTCTGGATCATAACATTTGGATCTGGATGTCAGCCATTCAGTCAGGCTCAAATCTGGATCCAATCCAGGGTAATTTTAAGCCTGTTTTGCAAAATCTGGACATTGTTAAATACTATGAACAATGTTTGTGTTTTGACGTCTGAATGCCCTATACAGAACCATAGGATTTTGCTCCATTAGGTACAGAGCCATTTGGACGTTAGTGAATAACTCTAATAATATATATTTCAGCTCCTTAGCTAAGTCCTTGTTCTATTCAGTATGCACACAGCTCCAGAAATGGAATGCTTTCCAAGAATAATGAGCAAAGTCTTGTAGATATACATGAGTGGGAGCCAATTATACCTATATCGCAACCAATATTCCTTGAGTTTGGAGACCCTAACTCTTAAACAGGCATTTAATAGTGAATACACATATGTGATTTATCAATGTTCAGTCACTTCAACTAAATATATTAGGTTATAATGTACCTTCAACTAGTGACATAAGTAGTTAGGGAAGCTCACAGATGAGTGAAACGCATTTTGGCTGACTTTGGACTTTTATTTGGACTTTGTAAATTACATTTCCATTTTTTAAATTTTTTTATTTAAAACCCACAATATTGTGTTTTAATTTGGAAGCAATAAATTTACTTTTTATACCATTTAAGTCCTTGAAGCCTCCAGGAATTCTTTGTGGGAATTGCCATCCCAGAAATTGGCACACTGCTGAACACCCTCAGAGACAAGGTGAGCACAATACTTACCACAAGTATGTATACCACAATTTTGCACAATACTACTCATCTGGTTTATTTCCCTTCTCTCCTGTTTCTTTGGAGGAATACCATCGATGAAAGGGGTGTGTTGCTGCCCAAAGAGCATTAAGGCCTATGTTACAGAGCCAATACCATATAGGCTCCAGACCATGTGAGTGGTTCTAGTTATTCCACTTTCATCACCTATTAGTATATAAGTCCATCTGCACTATGTATTTTTGTTTTTCTTTTAGATGCATTTTCAAGTGTGTATCCTTAAGTGTGTTAATACAGAAAATTGATGGGGTAAGTGAGCCCCTCTATCACTTTAAATTTATACAGCGTTCCCCTAATTGGTCTATAATGTATACCATATCTTTTAACATTGTGAACTGATTGTGCAAATAAGGGTATTCCACTTTATGTGTTTGAGCTGCTTTTTTGTCTAGGCACTATAGAGTATCACTCACTATCTCTGCAAAGAGATTGTTTTTGTTTTTTTAAATATAGCATCTGTTCAAACCTCAAGGATGAAGGTTTTGTTTCCAGCAGGGTTAACGCAGCATTCATCCTTCCATGGTTGTTTAAGTGACAACCAATATGCAATGTAGGATAGGAGAAACTTTACATCAGAGGATACTAAGCTAGCAAAAGCCATATGCAAAGGATGATATTTTACAGATTTTTAGAAAATGAATTTAATGATTTTTATAACCAGCTGAATTTATTCTACATTTTGTCCAACTTAAATAACATTGAGTTGTGCAAATTCATTTTATCCAAATACTTCTGGGGGCCTTCTTTGTTCAGGTCAGAATAAGCTCTTCTGATTAATTTATTTTACTTTAAACCTCTAGCACTTCATCTGACAGACTAATTCACAAATCAACTACTTTATGTAATTTTTTTAAACCATGTTTTCGTTTGAGAATTTCCCTCAAAATAAAAACATCTTCGGGCTTCAATAGGACTTCAAAAGCATTATTAAGACAATACACAATGTACGAAAATAATAATATACATCCAGAGTTAATTCTCTGTCATGCTAATCACTGTAGCGCATGTTTAGGATACCCAGACAGATCAGACACTTTGCAGGGTGCCTGCCAAGACATCCATATGAACAGTGTATACAGCACATGTTTCTCAGATTGCAATATTTATCCAGACCAGCAGCTCTCATCCCTTAAACATCCAAACACACACAACCTGTTTCCTTTTCTTTGTGTACGAAACATAAAAACTGCTAATAGTAAAGGCTGAATGTCATGTACCCGCTGTGGTAGAGGGTTTAACCTCTTGCAGTCAACATACTGCGCTGAGACACGTACACACCAATACTTACACATGACTCAAAATATCCCCTTGCATACTCAATGTTTGTGAGGGGAAATTAAGGACCTGGGAGTCAGTGGCGGCTCTAGACTTTGTGAGGTCTTAGGCGAAACTCAAACATGAGGCCCCCACTAATACCAAAAGTTAAAAAATTTTTTACAAAAAATAAGGGTTGCATTGTGTCTATAAGGTGCTGTAGTTGTATTGAAGTATAAGCTTGCAGAGCTGAAAACAGAGCTAGTCTCTGTATTCATTGTTCAGAGGCTTGCAGTGTCGCGGCTTCCTGTGCCGCAGCGTTGTGAGCTCTCTGGCTGTAGTTATGGCATTATGGCAAACTAAATTAATTTTCAATAAACAAATTTAATTAGCAATTATGCTAATCATTTATACATGACTGTGGGGTATGGTTACATAGCCTTGCAATCATGTATACATAAGTGCCATTGTGTGTATTTCTGAGTGTGTCTGGCATTGTCTACCTGTGTGTGACAGAGTTTGGGGTGAGTGTGGCATAGTTGGAGGACAGGATTGGAAGGCTTTATGTGGTAGGGTGAGTGTGGCAGGATGAAGGGTGTGAGTGGGACAGACTGATAGAGGATGAGTGTCACAGGGTTGGGGGGGTGAGTGTGACAGTGCAAGAGAAGGTGAGTCTGACAGGATTGGGGGGTCTTAATAGGGTAAGTATGGCAAAGCAAGGTGAGTTTGGTATGGTTGGAGTGGTTGAGCGTGACAGGATTAGGAGGGGTGTGACAGTGTGTGGGGGCTAAAAGTGTTTGGGAGTTGTGATAGTGTATGTGTAGGGGGTGACAGTGTGTGTGGGTAGGAGTGAAGTTGTCTGCATGTGGGGGTGACAGTATGTGTGGGGATGATACGGTGCAGGTGGGGGTGATAGTGTGAGAGGGTAAGGGGTAATGTGATAGGGTAGGGGGCGGTGATGGTGTGGGGGGCTATGGCAGGTAAGAGGACTGTGAAAGGGGGGCTGTGAGCGGGAAGGAGGGGCTGTGAGAGGGTTGGGGTCTGTGACAGGGCAGGGGGTTGAGAGAAGGTAGGGGCTGTGCGAAGGTAGGGTGGTCTGTGAGAGGGTTGGGGGCTGTAACATTGTAGGGTGGTTGTGGCAAGGTAGAGGGTAAGGGGGCTGTGACAGGTGGGGGGCTGTGACAGGGTAGGGGTAGTGGGGGAGCTGTGACAGGGTAGGGGGAGGATGTGACAGGGTAGAGGGGACTGTTACAGGATAGGGGAGCTGTAACAGGGTAAGGGGGATGTGAAAGGGTATGATGTGGTGGAGGGTTGTGACAAGGTAGGGGGTAAGGGGGCTGTGACAGGGTCAGGGGTGTTGGGGGACTGTGACAGGTTAGGGAGCTGTGGGGGCTGTGACAGGGTGTGGGCTGTGACAAGGTAGGGGTAGTTGGGGAGCAGTGACAAGGTAGAGTGGGTGGAGGGGTTGTGATAGGGTAGGGGGGCTTTATGGGGAGCTATGACAGGATAGGGGGGAGCTGTGACAGGGTAGAGGGGTAGTGGGGTTGTGGCATGGTATGAGGTGATGGGGGGCTGTGACAGGATAGGAGGTGGTGGGAGGCTGTGACAGGGTACAGAGTGGTTGGGGCTGTGACAGGGTATACTTTTTTATTAGTAAATTGATTCCCTGGTGATCCTGTGGACTGGCTCAATACCTGGTAGTCCAGTGGGCTCCGTATCTGGTCTGCAGCTCCACCGGGTGCAGAGCTGCAGAGCACGTGGTAAGTCTTGCAATCTCCAGTCAGAGCGTGGTCGTGGTAACCCGCGGCAACAATCTGGTTTGCTGGCGAACGCGAGACACCTCAGTCTGCAGCTCTGCAACCAGCGGAGCTGCAGACAGGAGGCTGGGTTCTCTCCCCCAGGGCAGACTGAGCAGAGGGGCCTCACAGCCGGCGGCATAAAAGGCAAGCTGTGTCGCGCACTTGGCCATAGAACGAAGACCCAACATGTCAGCCTGCCCTAAGGCGATTTAGGCAGCCGCAAGGCCCCAGACTGTGCAAGGCCTTAGGCGGCCGCCTAAATCGCCTTATTAGAAAGCCGCCTTCACTAATGGCATACAGCTACGCTCTCTTCCTACTGCTGTCTCTCCTCCCTGCCAGGATGAATGCCAGTGCATCTCTTTCTCTCCTTGTAGTGTGCTGAGGCTGTCTGTTTTCTGGGTTAATCAGCAGAGTGGGCCCCCACCTCAGCACAGGTCTGAATGTCAGGCTTGAAAGATTTATAGAATAAAGATAGCTGCATGTTGCTCTTCTATCTTTCCTCAGCTGGTATCTGTAGTATGACACTTAATATAGGCTTTACTCACTAAATACCAAATTGGAGCGGATTGCAGCCCAAATTGCAAAATTAAGACTAACAGAGTAGCCGAGTTGTAGATTTATTCCAAATCAGCTGCAATTTGTTTTTCAGTTCACTAAATATTGCTGTTTAATGAGTGTTTATAGTTCACACTGATATTTTAATCAGTGAAGCTAGTCGACAAGTTTAATGATTTGCTCCTCTGGCCTCCTTGCGATTAATTTGACTCTAAAAGCCTTTCTTATTTTCCCCACACTCTACACTTCATGGCCATTAATTATATTCAATCAACTTCTCAGAAAGGTCTCACTTTTCCTTTGCCACCTTACTGCACCTCCGTCCATCTTAAAACGTAATTAGTAACATACAAATCGGGGGTGGGGGGTTGCGACTTACCCTGTGTGAGAAGCAGCAGGGGGTACATAGAGGGTGCAATCACATACTGTTTTTCCCCCCCATATTCATATTTCTTTATTATGATCACGTACTACCACCACCAACCACAGCTAAAAAATGTTTTTACATTGCTAGGAAAGTTAGAATTCTCATATATATACTGTCTTAATCTGGTTTTCGCTCAGCTTTTTCTCAAGACTCTGATGGCTGATTCCAACCCACTGTCACTCTGATTGGTGGTGGCTGAGTGTTCCTGTAGGGCAACCTCAAAATGAACTATATAGGCAGTGTACCGGAATTGGAGAGTGTTACAATTTTTAATAGAACCTACACATTAATGGTGAAGGGGTAAAGAGGAGACACTGGTCATAAAATGTTTATGAAGTGAGAAGGAAAAAGAATGGAAAGATGACAAAGATTAGTGGGCAGGCTATGGCACTGGTTACTGAGATTATGTGGCGGGCTGGCAGGGTTAGGAAGGTTAGGTAAAATGCTGCAGAGGGATATTATGTGGCAAGCAAATCCCAAATTAAGTAACAGACAATGGGATTAGGAGGCAGGTATGGGGAGGAATAGGGAGATTAAAGGGCCACTAAAGAAAACCCAGATTTTCTTTCTCAGTATATATTGAGGATCCTATGGCAAAATATATGCAAATGATTGCTGTAAAACAGCTAGCAGAAAAATTGTGATTGGATGACTCAACACAATTTGCTGCAACAACTAAACAAAGTTAATGTACACAAAGCTCCAAGGCCTGACTGCATTCACCCACAAGTACTTATGGAGCTAGGTGTGAAAATAAGTGAGTTTCTGGTTGTAATCTTTCAGGATTCTTTTCTTTAAGGATTGTACCAGGAGATTGGAGGCAGATGTGGTTCCTATACCCAAAAAGGTTTCAAAATGTTTGCCTGTAAATTATAGATATTTAGGCTTAACTTCTGTGGCTGGATAAGTATTTAAGTGTTTATTAAGGGATAATATTCAGGAATTCATTGGGAAGAACATTGTTATTAGTAATAATCAGCATGGTTTTATGACTTAGTTGCATTCTACAAAGAAATAGAAGTGTAGATCAGGGTGTTGCAGATGATGTGATCTGCTTGGATTTTGCCAAGGCGTTTGATACGGTTCCTCACAATAGGTTAGTGTCCAATCTAAAAGAAATTGGTGTAGATGAAAATTCTTGTTCTTGGATAGAACGTTGGCTTAAAAGTAGAGTACAAAGTGTTGTCATTAATGGTAAATTTTTAAGCTGGACAAAAGTGGTAACTGGTGTCCCTCAGAGTTCTGTTCTGGGACCTTTTCATTTTAACATATTTATAAATGATCTTAAAGTAGGTATTGAAAGTCATGTTTCAGGTGACAGAAAACTCTGTAAAATATTACAATGTGAGCAGGATATAACTTCGCTGCAGAGGGATTTAGATAGATCCAGGAACTGGGCACTCAAATGGCAGATGAAATTTAGTGTAGAAGAATGCAAAGATATGCACTTTGGGGTAAAGAATGCACAAGCAGCACAGCATGGAAATGTTACTCTACTTTTTTTTCTACTTTTTTCTTTCTTATACTCTCTTTGTAAATTTGCCTGTCTTTTTATTATGAAAACTGTGCATGCTCCTTTAAATGCCTTACATCATATAACCTTTTTATCTTGAATAGCCTGGAACCTACGGTTGGGGTACGACAAGCCTGTTTGATTACCCTATAATTGTATACTCTTTATCTTATGCACACAGCCTGTTTAGAATATGCAACACCTTTCTTCTTAAGCTGAGCCGTGTCTATGTAATATTATCTTCATGTTTATTCTTGTTTAAAAAAACAACAAATGTGCCAAAAATTGTATACACTTACTCTGCACTAACATGTCTACTTCATTGCAATTTTTCTCATGTTTACTGTCTTATCTATGTCACCACTGAGCACAACAAAAATAAAGAATTCAATTTAAAAAAAATATATTTTAACGAATGCACAAGCAACTTACACCTTAAATGGTAGTGAATTAGGGATAACATCGCTCAAGAAGGCAACAACATCCAATATCAATCAGCAACAACATCCAATATCAATCAGCAGTTGCTAAGGCAAGTAAGTTATTGTCATGTATAAATAGGGGCATTCGTTTTCAGGGTGAAAATATAATGTGCCTCTAGAAATCACTGGTAAAACCACACCTTGAATATGCTGTGGTCACCTGTTCTAAAGAAGAATATTAGGGCTCTAGAAAAAGTGCAGAGGTGGGCTAAAACTATAAGGATGTGAAATTCTCTGCCTGAAGAGGTGGTTTTATCAGAGTCTATGCAGATGTTTAAACAGCAATTGGATGAATACTTGCAAAAACAGATTATTCAGGAATGTAATTTTCAATCAGTGGCAGTAGCTGATCACAGTTTAGACAGAAGTGTGGATACCTACCTGGGAGAGGAGCTGGAGAGGGAAAGGCAGAGGGGAAGATACCTATGTGTCAGGAGAGAGCTGCAGCCTGGTTGACGAGTTCCCTGTTGCAGCTAGGAAGCTGACTTGGCAGAAGTACTCAGTCGGAGTACAGGAACTCCATCACACTTATTGCAACCATACACATTGTTTTATTCATAAGGAGTCCTCATATAACTGTCTCAAGTTGGACTGATCAGCATAGGAATAATATTAATACATTGGTGTTTACAACAGTTCTCTTAACAAAACTACTCCACACACTTAGGACCACCTGTGGTTTAAGGATTATCATAAGGTGGCTGGCTCTTATGACCTTACCTTACAACCCTAGTCCTTACAAGGCTTTACGCTTAACAAAGCATCATGCAGTTGCCTAGTTGGGCTCTAAATGGCATGTTTTCTGTCATGTTCACCTTCTTCAAGATCTCAGCTGGCATTTGTAGAAACAAATTGTAGCTTTCATGTTTTCTTCATTTAGGCAAACTGTAGATATCATGTACACACCTAGTAATCCTGGAATCCTGGAAAAACTTAAATCTATATTGCCTAACACAATATATTAAACTTTATTTTTACATTTGGTTTGTGAAACTGCTTGTTGCTTATTCTAGAATCCTGCAGATACAGAAAACTCTTCTCCTCTCCCTGTCAAACAATAATTTGGCATAAACTTCGTGCCAAATAATTGATTGTCATTTGTCAGAAATACCTAATTTTCAATAGGTTTTACTTCCAATTTAAGCATTTGCTAGCACAAAGTATAGATGTAATTCTATACCCTTTAGATAAGAGCAAAAGTGGTTTTGTCCATGACAGTATCTCTTTAACATTCAATTCATTCAAAACCAGGTTACATACAATGTATACCTAATAATGACCAAAATGACATAGGTTCAAACACTCCTTTATAATGTACCACATGTGAAGTGCCCCAGGCATATATCCTATCCATGTGTGTAGTATACAAAATGTTATTGAATATATTAGAACACATGGTGTAGAACACACCATTGCTGTACTGATGATACACAAGTTTACTTACTGTTTAAACCAAATATAAACATATTAGTAATAATAAAACTAAATGTTTAACTGACTTCCTTTAAGATAATTAGTAGCATAGCCTAAACAAATAATTTTAGGGTAATTTTAGTAGAAGTTCATGATTGATTGTGACATGACTGCCCTAGAACAGTTTACTGGTGTGTAACATGGACATATTTGGTTACTCTGTTGTGTTTGTGGTGTAAAGTGGTGTAATGTGATGCAAAGGTAGCTATGGGCTGTAGAGAATGTGTGTATTGGGGATATAGCAAGTGTGTGCATACAGGCTATAGTGTGTGTGTGTATATAGGTGATGTAGTGTGTGTTTAGGGGTGTAGTATGTGTTTGCTTACAAGAAATCTAGTGTGTGTATAGGGGATCCAGAGTTTGTATGTTAAGAGTGTAGTGTGTGTGTGTGTGTGTGTGTGTGTATATATATATGTATATATATATATATATTTGGAAGTATTGTGTATGTGTGTGGTGCAGTGTGTTGGGGGGGTTCTGTGTGTGTGTGAGGGGTGAGAGTTATGTGTGTGAGAGTGCTGTGTGTGATGGGTGTGAGAGTGCTGTGTGTGAGAGTGCTGTGTGTGATGGGTGTGAGAGTGCTGTATAAATGTTAGAATGGATTGTGTGTGTGTTGGGGGGTAAATAAAAACAAAAAACAGGCCTTAAATCCCCCCCTCCCTTCTTACCTTTAGCCTGGGAGGGGGGACCGGCACGCTGGTACCTGGGACTGGGAGGCAGTGTTCCCTGGTGGTCCTCGTGGGTGAGTGAACTCTAGCCTGTGGGGCTAGAGTTCACTCTCGCGAGATCCGGTCGTTGCCATGACAACTTGAAGCTCCGCCGGGTCCTCCTCTCCTGGCGGCTGTCTTCCTCCCTCTCCCCCGCCGGTGGCCGCATTTGGGCCGGTGAGGGAGAGCTTTGATCTCCCCACTGGCCCGTCGTGGCAAACAGCGTGGCCGGCGCTAGGAGAGTGCCGGCCCTGCATAGACCGACAGGGGAGATCCTGGGACCTCCCCTGCCGGCCTCGGCCCATGGCCACCGCGGCCCACCGGGCATTTGCCTGGTGTGCCCGATGGCAAGTCCGGGCCTGGGCCCGTCTACCAGGAGGGTGGCCAATCTGACTGAGAGCCTGCCCTCTCAAGAAGACCAGGCATAGAGTGCATGGTCTAGTGCCCAGTTTCCTCCTGCATTTTCTGAAATCTGACTGCTAATTTCAAAAAGCAGCACAGTTCTGTGACCTATTTTTGCTTAAATACCATAAAATGCAGGACTATACCAGTAAATTCATGACTGTTGAAACCATTGGGGTAATCCCTGTGCTCGCCTAGAGAAGGATCAGCTACAACTCACTAATTCTGTACAGATCATCTGTGATGTTGGTATCTCTCAAGCCCTTGTGGGTGGGATCAGTGTGATATGCAAATTGTATAGGTTCCTAAATGAAGGCACAAGTGAGAAAAAACTTGTATGAAAACTGAGCAGGGTTTAACCAAATACAAGTTACAGGGTAGTCACAAATTCAGATTATGCTTGATCATTAGTTCTTGTCAACAGCAATCAAATCATCCCCCTCATCTAATAAATATTTTTGGTATAATATACCTAATGTCCTCAGTGAGAAGATCATTCAACATCAATACATATGTTTTTATTTGGTGTTGAGTTTGTGACATCATAACCAGTGGCGTACATTAAGGGGTTACAGGGGTCGCAGCTGCCGGGGCCGCCGTTCAAGGGGTCCATTGGGTGGCCCATGCAGTCTGTGTGTGTGTGTGTCTGTCTGTATGTATGTATGTATGTGTCTTTGTAGGTATGTGTGTCTTGTGTGTGTGTGTCTGTCTATCTGTGTGTATGTGTGTCTGTCTGTGTCTGTTTGTGTTATGGTAGGGTGTGGAACTGCACTCTGTCCCTTTAAGTAGTATGTAGCTAGGTGCAACTCGGACAGTCTCAGTACCAGAGACCAAATGCTGAGTAACAAAATAGAAGAGAGGTCCAGACACTCCAAGGTACAAACCAGACAATTTTGTTGAACCCACTCCATCACAATGTTTCGACATACACGGTCTTGACAAAGACCATGTAGGTCGAAAAGTATAAAAGGAGGGCTGCGCCAGAATAGACAATGTCCAATTTAAATAGTTATTGAAGATAAAAAGTCCGACATAAAAAAGTATCCTCTCTGTCATCCTAAGGTACAGGAACGCGATCTTCAGGTAATATATAAAAGATAAAAGGAGAGAACAAACGATGGTGCAGAATGTACGGTTCAAATGAAGTAAAAATTGAATAATGATAACGAACTCACAATTTCCAGAGCTTCTGTCCAGCTCTAGGGTACAGCGCACACAGCGGTATAATCCCCACTTATGGGATTTATGATCGGTTCGTCAGGGTATCAAAAACTCAAAGGAAACAGAAACAGCCAGTGCTCTCTGTATAACTGTATATCATAAAAAGGAATAAAAAAAGTACTTACAAGTACAGAGCAGGCCAACTGCTCTTTGATGTCAGCGCTGGTGTTTTTTAATCAGCTATTATAATATTTTAGCTTAATAGTCCCCCCTGTTTTTCTCCCTTTTTATTGTTTTTATTGTTTTTCTCCTATATAGGTTGCTGTATTTGCAACTACATGCCCCACAAGTCATTGCAGATACACTTCCAGTCCCCGGAAGTGCCACATATTTTATAGCTTTCCCGTGCTCGTTTTTATGAATTTCTAACTCTATGGGACTTGTCTCACCATCAGTAACCCTATACATTGTTTTTTTTTTAGCTTTCTTTTTTTAGCTCCCGTTTTCAGATCGCCTTATGGGGAACTACAATACCCATAAGGCCGTGCGGCTATACTGCCGAAAACCGGAAGTGACGATTATCACATGACCAATTGTGTTTCTAATTTTATAATCCTTCTCACCTTCGTTTTTAATAAAAAAACACTGAATATGCCTCATTAACCTATTTACTATCTGAAAATAATCTAATACTGTTAATTTGAGATGTAAAAAAGTATCTTTATTCTGATTGGCCGAAAATTTTTGGCGCCAATTTTAAACTGAACTATGTATATATAAACACTATCTGCCAGGTATTGTATTACATTCCATTTGATAAAGTCTGTTAGACGAAACGCGTTATGGAAATCTAATTTTGTATAATAAATATTAAAGTTTTTGGTTACTTGATAGTCCCAACTACTTTTATTTATACATGTACCCTGGCTATTTATATATATCTTTTTAGCTCAATGTTATATTTTATATACATTTTATTCAGATTTTAATACCACCTCTACAAGTTCCTGACAACCAAAGAAATCCATAGGTGGGGATTATTCCACCAGCGCTGACATCAAAGAGCAGTTGGCCTGCTCTGTACTTGTAAGTACGTTTTTTTATTCATAATATCTAGACTGATGTACAACTCTCTGTGTACACACCTGTGGTTGTGTCTGAATGTTTTAAAGGGCAGTAGAAAGGGCCTTTCAACACAGCGACCTAAGGAAGCTGTTGTCAGTAAAACGCGTCACATGAGCCACATCCACCTCCAAGAAATAAGTATATGTGCGGCTGTCTGATTTGCAAGTCCAAGCAAAGCTGTGAAAAGCAGAGCTGCCAATGCATATCATTGCAAGTTCTACCTACCCATGGTCCATAAATCACAGTTAAAAATTTTTAAAAAAAATCAAATATAAAAACAAAAACAATTAAAAGCAGAAAAAATCAAAAAGGAAAGAATTACACAAATAATACTATTTGTCCCACCATACCCACCAGTTTCTACCCTAGGAATGAACCCCTATTTGGCGCCGGTTTTGGTGTACTGTTATGTAGGATATGAATCTCTATCACAGAATTTGAGGTCATTCATAAGAACCTAGGTTTTATTACCTTCCACATCTGTCATGCATTTACAAAATATGTGTGGTATACCTAGACTGACCTGTCAGCTGCTCACAACAAGGTTCATCCCACAATGGTAGTGTTCTACACAAAAAATTAATACACTCAGAATAACTGACTTTGCTGGGCCTTTATTATATTTGTGTGACAAACTACCCTGAAACCCTATTATTGTCACAGTTCTCAACGTGACATCCAGACAGCCCAGAAGTGCCCAACAAGGGAAATGAACCTGGCTCCTCCTGTGTCCTGGGCTTACTATACTGCCTCTAAACCACAGAAGATTCTGTTCTTTTGAATATGTTCTATCTTTGTTATTCCTGGCTTTGTCTGCAGCACTAGGGGGCTGGACTCCGTCTGTGGCCGTTACCTGTGCTTCAGCTGAGGCAGATTGCTAATCAACTGTACTTTCCCTCATCGTTGTGTCTCTTTCTGTGTCCCTGGCCTCAGCAAGTATTCTGACTATTCTCTGGTACGTTAAGTCCGACCATTCTAAGGCCTGGTAAGACGTTACCTATTAGTCTTCCTAATGGGCTGCCCTGTCTTTAACTGCCCGGGCTGAATTTGTATCCCAGTCAAGCCCTGCACCTGCACCAAACAGACCTTTATATATAAGAAAGAAGTAAAAGTATGAAGCATTAATACAAAATAAAGAAACTACAGCTGCTGCAAAACAAAACAAAATTCGGCATCTGGTAGGTGTGTCAGCCCATCATGGAGAAGCATTAAAGTCAGACAATTCCAACACTGGGCTTAATGCATGTATCCAAACTCCTTCCCGAGGAGGCCATGCAGCAGAGACCCGGTGAGGCACCCCTCCACCCCAGGTCATCCAACAGCCGGTACCACAATTCCACAGACTCTGTGTCTCTGTGAGGCCAAGTCCTTCCTCGATGGGGAACTGCGGAAGGGTCTCTGTCGCACTTTCTGCCCTCCCCAGTCCTTCACAGATGTGGGTCGAACCCCAAATGACTTCCAGCCTAGAAGGGAACAACCACTAAGGGAAACCACAACAGAGCAATGAGCTGAAGAAAGAGATGAGCTTAAATACCCTTCTTGTGGATCTGATTGGCCTTAACCGGCCTTTGACCCCAGAACGTGCGCGTGTGTCTTTTGAATGACGCCACGCACACGTCGACGTTGTCCATGCCATGGGCAGACGTGGGGTTACTAATTGGTGTAAATCCGCAGCTGAATGGCACTACCACACGTGTTGGCAAGGCAATCCTTATTGATGTTGCAAGGTGAGGATGAATATGTTGCATTTGCCTTCTGTCTCTACCCACTTGGTTTAAGTTAATGCCTGAATCTATTAAAATTTGTGCTGTTATCTTGAAATGCCACATATCTATACTGATATGTATTTTGAACTGCCTGCTATAGCTGTTGGGGCATTGTGAACTTGTCTGTATTCATCTTTATGTACTGAAAAAATAAAGAATAAAATAAATAAATAGATAAACAAATAAACAACATGTGATCTGTATACACATATTTGGAGAGGATGTAGGATAAAATCGCACTCACATGTACCACGCTCTGTATTAAACGCCTCAGGGTACCAATACAGGCTTGTAAAAATTGCAGCCTTTTTATTTATTTTATGACATTTTGTATGTTTTTGAGGGTTTGAATAAATACCCCTTTTTGCTATAACTTCAGTTCTGTGTTCTTGGAAAAGGAGGATATTTACAAGCCTGTATTGGCACCGCAAGACTTTTTATCCAAAGCCTTGTATCCTACAATCCAAATATTTTTATACAGTTTACACTATATCAGGGCTTGAAAAATTTGCTTGGGATCTAGGAGCTAGCTAAAAGAAATTAGGAGCCAGGTTTCTTTTATTTTTAACTAACAAAGCTTAATTTTTAACTAATTTTTAACTACAAAAAATGCTATTCTTAAAGGGACGCTATAGTAACTATAACCACTACAGCTTAATATAGTGGCTCTGGTGTCTATTGCCTGTCCCAGCAGGATTTTCAATGTAAACACTTCCTGCTATGTTGGCCCAATAAAGTAGCTTATGTAATCGTTGAGGGTTTGGGTATTATATTTGTTAGTAGGCAGTTTGGCTTTTGAGTAGGCCAATTAGTTGGTATGCATTGTTTTTGTTCCTGGTTATGCGATAAGCTGCAGATCTATAGATTGGGCATGTATTCCCAATAGGCAACACACTGCTCAAAAGACAGAGAAATTATTGTTTATGCTAAGAAAAGATGAAGAAAGAACTGCATCAACAAACTTTGGGTCAGAATTGCTGTGTGAGCAGCAGGAAAAAAACTCTGGCTTATGAATGACTGCATACTCTAACTAGATCACCATTATTTTTACCTGAGATGTTTTTTTAAAATGTTTGGCTTCAAATCTAGTTTGAAGCTGAATGCCCTGAGTTGTGCATTATATACAGGGGCAGACTGAACACTCAGGGAAATCAGTCATGGACCGATGCTCTTGGGGGCTGTCCGTGGTGCAGAAACTTAATGGTTGAGCTGGGGAGTTCAGCAATCTCCTCAGCTAGCCTGAACTCAGTATGGGGCCTGAACAGCCTTCCTCGAGCCTCTCTACACAAAGACTTTAGTATATCTTATGCCCTGTTTTTCCCCATTGTGTGTCTTACACCTCCCTTGTTTATCTCTTACAACCCCCCTTTGTGTGTCTTACTCCCCCTAGCCCCTTTGTGTGTCTCCTTCTCTCCCAGCCTCTTTGTGTCTTTTACTCTTCCTAGTTCCTATGTGTATTTCTCTTTCACCCCCAGCCCATCTGTCTCCCCCCAGTCCCTCTGTGTCTCTTTTTCCTCTTCTCCAGCCCCATCTGTGTGCCTTTCTACCACCTCCATGTCCCTGAGTGTTCCTCTCCCCTTCATGTCCCTTAATGGTGCTCTCCCCTTCCTTTCCCTTAGTCGTCCCCTACTTGTCCCTTAGTGTTCCTCTCCCCTCACCTCCATGTCCCTTAGTGTTCCTCTCCACTCCCTTGTCCCTTAGTGTTCATCTCCCCTCCCTCTCCTGTCCCTTAGTGTTCCTCTCTCCCTCTCCCTTAGTGGTCCTCTTCCTTATCCTTTAGTGTTCCTCTCCCCTCCCTGCCCCTTATTGTTTATCTCCCCTCCCCTGTCCCTTAGTGTTTCCTTCCCCCTTTAGTGGTCCTCTCCCCTCTCTTCCCTGTCTCTTAGTGGTCCCTTCCATCCCCCTTAGTGTTCCTCCTCCCCTCCTCTTAGTGTTCCTATCCTCTCCCTTCCCTCTCTTTTAGTGGTACCCCCTGCTCCCCATTAGTGTTCCTTTTCCATTCCCTCCCCTGTCTCTTAGTGCCCCCTCCCCCCTTAGTGTTCCTGTCTCTGCCCCCCTCCCCTTTAGTGGTCCGCTCCCCTCCCTCCCTTGCATTCCTCATTACCTTTGTTGTAGCATGGCCAAGTGGAGTGGACCACAGTACATGAGCTTCTGATTCCTGTACCTGGCCGGACTGACAGCAAGTACTCTTTCAGTGTGCATTTCCTGTCAGTCCGGCAGGGTACAGGAAACTCCGCTCGGCCACGCTACATTGAGTGACTGGTAGGAGGGAGCACTGTGCACTTCCCTCCTCTTGGTCACTCTAATCTAGCGATCCCCCGGGCCAATGCGCCCTAAGGTGGCCGCCTTTGGCACCTTATGGACTTGCCGGCCCTGATCCCCACCACTGCATACAGTCTCCTTACAAACACATGCGCAATTATTACAAACTTTTATTTAGCACCAACATATTCTGCAGCACTGTACAATAGATAAAACAAGACAAATTATTAATTCTAACACAACACATTGACATACAGTAACACAACATCACTAGTAGCCTCCAAGCACTTGTTTAGAGGCTACTTGTATAGTTGAACATGTGGGCGATGCTCCTTGAGAGGTCACCAGTAAACACAGTGGAAGCGTTTAATTAAATTTGTTTATTAATGGGGGTGGGGGGAGAAAAGTGCAGGAAAGGGTTACTCCATCCATAAACAATGTTTTTGGGGGCCCTGCAGAAGTGGCAGTCATGAGCGTGCATATAATAACTGTGTGAGAGCCGCACAACGAAGGGGGGTAAGAGTAGTCATAGCCAGAAAAACTTGCACCAGGAGGGGATCGCCTGATCCCCCATTGCCCGAGTAAGTCATCAGTTCGCCTCTATTGATATATTATACTGCTTAATGTAATAAATTTGTTTGTTTTTTAAGATCAATATATATATTTTTTTTATCTATATCAATGTATAAAATTCCAGTGAATATTTTTTTATTTTGTACATGTTAATAAATGGCACACAAGTGGAGCCATTGTGAACTTGTTACACAGTGTAGGTGAGCTCAACTTGAACTGGTCTAACATGCATGACCTCATCGGAAAGCCCACTTCAAAATCCTCAGCTCTGTACACCCCTCTCTGTCTGATGACCTCATGAGTTACCACCTGTGTTATCAGAGAGGTGAATGGAACAGTGTTTGCCAAAATATCCTAACTCCAGACCTCTGTACAACCCCCACCTCCAAGGCAGAGCTAGGCTTGGAAACTTTGAGCAAGGTTCTAAACCTCCACCAATATTTACACACCTTTGTCTCTAGGCTTTTAATACGCTGGAATCTCATTCCCTGGACCCTTGCCATGGTGATGTGTGCCTTTACAAGTTAAGGGAGATGCTTGTGGAAATAGTAATGAAGGAAAAATACTTCTCCTTAGAGTGCAATATATTAACAGTCATGTACTGGAATAAGCACTAAACATATGCTGGTTAAGGAGGCTATGTGTCAAGCTCTGAAAATGTGTTTATGATGTAAATGTAAGTGTTTAATCAAACATGCTAGTGTTTGTGTTTTCGATGATTCCTGCTTTGGGGTTCAGTTTCTTCCTGAACAATTTGCCTTGCGATCTGAGGTTCAGAGAGGATTTATTAGATTCTGTGAGTGCTCCAATGCCCATTAAGTCCTGTTTATCATAATTATATGAAACATCTAGCAAACGCTAGTGCTTATCCTATTTGCACAGGTCCACACACTGACACAAACAGACATGTACATGCATAAAGTGTAGTGTAAATGATATGTACCTATAAGCAATGTGTTATGTCATTGATCAATGTTTGTGAGCAGTATGTAGTGTTATTGGTATGAGAATGTGATTAGTAAACAGTATTATTGGTGTAAATAAATTAGTATTATGTACAGTAATTGGTATGAGTTTGTGAGCTGTGTGTGGTGTTATTGGTGTGTGCTTTTAAATAGTGTGTCTTAAAGTATTCATAAAATTTATCTAATCCCTAACAGGTGTTTTTAAAATCTCGCAACCCAGGCACGAAGTGATGCCATGATGGGTAGCACTGCAGTCAATGGGAATAGCAAAGTTGGAGCGATACCAGAGATTAAGTAAATCCATTGGAATATCAGTGTTAGTAGGTCGTTGGGATCATGTTTCATTAGAATTAGATTCAAAATAACATCCTTCCTGAATCCCTAGATTCCTATGTACTTCCTCAGAGATTGCATTCTCTGTGGCAAACAGGGGTGTTGTTCAGCGCCCTCAAGAGGTTACAACTCTCTTCCTTTTTGAGACCATACTGATTTAGATAACTAGCAAAGTTTGTTCATTACTTTTAAGATATTACATGCTTTGTGGTGTCTCTGGAATCTGGTTGATGATGAACCTAATTTGAGGCTATGGATATTATTTAAGGAACAGAAGGAAAGCTTAATTGTTTGACGTTTAAGCGGAGGGTGGCTGCAGATATAAACAATTATTACATGTATGTGTGTTTGTTTGTGCACATCTGTTTATCAGGGTGTATCTGTGTGTCAGGGTATGCATCTATGTGTCACGGTTGCTAGTGTGGTCCAGCACGCAGAAACTATGTAGACATATACATAAAAACGGAAAGGAAATAAAAGGACAGCGCGTAAACCGGACCTTAGAATGGCCGGACTAATACGCTAGAGATAGAGAATGGTCAAAGGGAAAGCCGAGGTCAAGGAAGCCAGAAATACTCAGATACCGTTTAAACAAGCCAATTCAGGGGAACCAGAATTCGGAATAACCAGGGAAAAGCCAAGATCAGGATACCAGGAAGTCAGATTCACAAAGATAAACGCACTCTTGGGAACCAGGAACAGGAAACCACGACAGGGCAAGGAACTGGAGTGAATTAGGGATTTAAATATTCCTCTCTGGGCTCTGATTGGTCAGAGGGTGACCTCTGACCCCAGAACGTGCTTGTGCGTTGTCGTTGTGACGTCATGCGCACCTCTGTATAAATTTGAGGGGCGGAGCTTGTGGTGTGCACGACCCCGTGGTCAGCGCCATCTTTGATTTGGGCACAACGCCCACAAGACGCGGAGGAGCGGTTCCTGGCTCGCTGGCGAGCAAGTAAGCTCACAATTTCGGCGAGGTCGTGCCGAGAGCCGCAACACTATGTGTGTATATGTCAGGGTGTGTGTCTGTGTGTGTGCGCACATCTGTGTGTCAGGATGTGCATCTGTGAACGTGCATATGTGTGTGTGTGTGTGTGTTTGTCAGTGTGTGTATCTGTGTGTCAATGTGTCAGTGTTTGAGTGTGCCAGGGTGCTTGCATCTGTGCCATGGTGTTCATCTGTGTCTGTGTGTGTATATATGTTGGTGTGTGCATATGTGTCGGTGTGTGCATGTGTCAGTGTGTGTGTTGGTGTGTGCATCTATGTGTTGGAGCCTATGAATTTGTGTGCACAGTGCTGCCACCAGAAATTTTGGGGCCCCTAACTCAGCTCACACACAAACACACACACTGATACAAAAGGACACAGATACACACACATAGATACATACTAACAGACACACATACTGAAACAGACATACACGCATGTAGGCATACATACTGACACACACATACTGAGACATACACACATATACAGACACGCAGGCATACATAGTGACAGACAGACACATAATAACGTACATACAGACACACATGCATGAGGACATACACATACATACATACATACACACTGACATACATACAGACACTGATATACATACACACACACACACACACACACAGACATACATTCATAATGACATACAGGCATACATACACTCATACTGGCATACATACATATATACATACTGACAGACATACATAAATACATACATACTGACAGACATACTGACAGACATACATACATACATTCATACATACAGACATACTGACAGTCATAGATACATACATTCATACATACAGACATACTGACAGACAGACATACATTCATACAGACAGACATACATGCACACAGACACTGACATCCATACACACATACATACATAGACAGACATACATTCATAATGGCATACAGACATACATACATACATTCATACTGACATACATTCATATTGGCATACATGCATACTGGCATACATGCATATATACAGACATACTGACATACAGACATATATTGATACATGCATACATGCATACATATAGACATATATTCATAATGAATTACAGACATATATTCATACAGAAATACATTCATACAGACATACACACACACACAGAGCTAATTTTTCACCCTCCTGTTTCTTACCTTTTCTTTGCTGGAGGGTGGCTGGAGCTGATAGGATTCGGTGCGGGTGTCCTTTTTGACAGCTTGGCCGGCGCTCCTCCCGCGCAGAGTGAGCTGGGAGGAAGTGACCACTTCCGCCTAGCAGGACTTGCTGCGGCTGCGTTTTTTTATTTTATTTTTTAAAGGGACCCGGTCACGCTATTACACGGCCACAGCGCTGACTGGGCGCCTGAAGATATAGGTGGGCCACCCGAGAGGCCCAATTAGCGTGCCGGCCCAATTAGCGTTGTCACCCCCTGAAGGCGGCGCTGTGTGTGCATGTGAAGTGTGTTTATATGTATTAATGCATTAATATGTATGTATATCTTTGTAAGTATATGGTAGTGGCTGTGTATGTGCATACATCCAAGCAATCAAACTCCAGTACAACATGCAAACCCCCCTCCTGTAATCTAACACAAATATTACATACAAACACACCCCTGCATTCAAACTCCAAAATTATATACAAACACACCCCTTCTATCAAACACAAATACTACAAACAAATGTACATCATTATTAAAAAGTGAACATTACGGGGGGCGGGGCCTGACAGCCAAGATGGCCAGTCGAGCTTTCTGAGAGCTCCTGTACCAGCGGGAGTAAACACGTTAATACGGACTGAAACAATAGCCTCAGCAGCTCCAGGGGCTCGGAAACCGATGCAGAATCAAACGGGGAACCTTTCCTGACACGGTACACCAAGCGACCACGGCAACCGGCCATGCGGCCTACTCCGGAGCGGGGCCTGGAGCCTGGGGGAGGCAGACTATCCCCTGGCAAGGGACACACTCACATACGAGAGCTCACTATAGCCCTGCTGCCCCCCCTCCCCCGGACCGGTGGGGTTTATCCCGGTCCTCGCTGGGGACGATTATGCCCACAACTCAGCCTGTAACCCAATGGACCCGAGATGCCCCTGAAACTGCCGCCGCAATTCAAATGACCGCCACTCAGAACATACTGATTACGCCACAAGGTTGGAGGCGATTTTCCAGGCGTTTTGGAACGAACTCGAGCGGTGCATGCAGCAGCGCGCCACACTTAAACATGGCACCGCTCGCGACACCACCCAACCCCACATGTTAAACTTGTGCAACCAACCTGAGCAGCAGACCTCCATCTGGACAGTGAACTCGACTGGACTGAGCACATACCCAATCTATAGTCCCGCACCAACGCAGACCCGCCTATCCACCTCAACGAGGCTCTACTACAAGCCAACCCGGCAAAGACCCACCAGCAGCAGCACGGAGACGGGAACCGACATGGAGCAAGCCCGAGCCCGACAAGCAACAGAGAGATCAAACCCTGATTGTTAAACCACGCTGCCTATCTTCAGACTTTCAAAACTTGGCATGCCCCAGTGCAGTGGCGTACTAAGGGGGGGGCGGGGGGGGCGGTCCGCCCCGGGTGCCAGCCGGGTGGGGGGTGCCATGGCCCCCTTCCATCCTGCAGCGCCGCCCGAGCGCTCTGTGAAGAGCCTCAGGCGGCTGCAGCTTTGCCCGGGCGGTGCGTCCATGAGGGCGGACCGCACCGCCCGGGCGCAGCCTGAGGAGAGGCTGACAGGAGGGAAGCGCTCCTGTCAGCTCCCTCACTGCAGCATGGTCCGACGGGTACAGAGAGCAGCTGTCTCCTGTACCCGGCCGGACTAACAGGAAGTGCACACTGAGTGTGCACTTCCTGTTAGTCCGGCCGGGTACAGGAAACAAAAGCTCCCTGTACCCGCCGGCTATACTGGGATCGGCCACGCTACAGGGAGGTAGGGGGGAGGGGGAGAAAGGAGGGGGAGAGGGGTGAGAAA